>CP139504.1:432991731-433327796 GCA_021014915.2 Artemisia tridentata subsp. tridentata | reverse complement strand
TTTTAAATGTTGTCGAAAAAGATGGCTAATTAAGGCACAAGTAGGGGTATATTTGTGGGTATTTGACGTTTCAATCATATAATTGCCACATTAGCCAAATATTGACGTGACATATACATTCAAAGTTGAGTTGTCACTACTAGATTTTCCACTTATAGCGACTACATGTGTGGTCACTAAAAGGGGATGTGTGGTCACTAAAACCTATAGCGACCACTCGTGGGCGGTCTCAATAAACTCTATTTCCACAAACTCTGTAACACCCCGAAAATCGTAATGAAACAGCGGAAGACTTAAACGGGGTATTACCAATTTGATCACAGTCGTAAGTACAGATAATCATTAAAAGTTGCATTTATATCATTCAAAGAAAACTCAATATTCAGAGGATTACACATTAGTTGCCAAAAGGATAGTTTTTCACAAAAGTGATGAGGAGTTTGAAAAGAATGATATAGTTATTTGAAATAAAAAGGGGTAGATTCCCAATGCCCATGCCAACTCCGTGCTTGAGATTTCCTTAATTACCTGAGATAAAACATACTAAAAGGGTCAACACAAAGGTTGAGTGAATCCATAGTGTTTTAATTGTAATAGTTTGAACACAAGCCAGATAGTAGTGAAAACAATGATATTGTAGTGTAACAGTTATGTAATATATTGCCCTAAGCCTCATGACACGCAAACCTTAACATCAGTTATGTAATCAAGATAAATAGCCTATATCATAAAATGATGTAGGTGATAATGCCCTCGTGTAGGAGTTTTGCCAGACTCGTAATTCGAATAAAGTGCATTTGTCTATCAATCCGGCTAACACTATGGCTATCTATCCGGCTAGTACAAATGGGTCGTCAACTTCCAATAGATCTATTCACTGAATTCGCGTTCACTCGCAAGTGATTAATGGTTCATGATATGAGGGACTTTTTGGCAGGGTGGTAACTTAGGCAATATTAACTTAGCAATATCAATCAGGATACATACAGAAAAATACTTGTGTTCAGATTTATAGCATGTATCTCCCCACGGGATTTGAAATCATAGTAAAAATGTGGGACTATGAACTCACCTCAGTAGTAGTAGTAATCTGTGATGCAATAGAATCAACTGGTAGGTAGTAATTCCAACGCGTGACCTAGATTAGTATGGCATAATTTAGTTACCGACTAAGTTTAAGACTTCACGAATTTAATTCACAAGTTTGATGTTGTCGTTGCTGGTGTGGCAGCATTTAAGTTTTAAAGACAATAGTTTTCTAAGTATTGGCTCATGGAAGTGGGTATGTAAGAATTGCGAGAAAATAGTAAGACGAATAAGTATTTTGATTAGGCAATGACCGAAGGACTAAGTACGAAAAATAATTACATTCATTTATTAAAATTGAGTTATAAAGGTGTTAAAAATATATATATATTGAACAAAAGTATATAGTTTAGTTATTACTAGTGAGTATTCATGTTTTAATTTTTCTCACAACGCACATGCACCTATCGCTTGAAATAAACTTCTTTTTCACAATATTCTTGTTTTACAAGATCGCGTCGTTTTAATATTTTTATTCCGAAAAAATATAATAATTGTTAAACTTTAGTTGCGCCAATGTTTCTTTGTCGAGTTAATATTATGTAAGTGACGCGTACATATATTTATAAAAATTGTCGAGTTAATATTATGTGATTTTTCTATATGTCGAGGAGGGGGAAAGAGGATGGGCTGCGGCCCACGCTAAACACATGGGCTTCGGCCCAATGTGGTTTTGTGGTTATGAGATGTCACGAAAAAAAAAAACATTTACAAAACAGTGGACGGGCTTTGGTCCAATTGTGGCTTTGTGGCTGCTGCGAATGGAAGGAAACATAAGGAATTATGGGCTTTGGCCCATGTAGTGACAAGGTAGAATATAAGAGAAGCAATATATTCAATAGCAGTAACGACTAACGAGAGGAGGATCAACAAAAGAGTAAATAAAGGAGAGTAATATCTCCAGTAACAAGGTGCAAGTATGGACATTAAAGTAGTGACACAATCTTAATTAGATTGTTTGGGATTTATTCAACGCGGTGTTTCTACATGATTACGGGACTCCTCCAAAATGAGACACAAGCCGGGTCAACTTCCTATGTTAATCTCGAGTGGTTTCCACCCACAGCCTCTCGGCTTTATTTAAATCGAGTAGGCACAAGACTTATGTTTGAACCAAAAACAAACACACCCGGACATAATTCAAAATCAAACTAGTATAACTACAACACGGTTTTACCTAGTTTACCACTTGTGACCATAATGACTCGCGATCTCAATTCACCTCGAGTTGGGTACTATCAAGCATCGACACTAATATAATTCACCTCGAACATAATACGGGTTCTCGACACAACTTATAACGAGTAGCTATTAGGCGGTTCAAACGGAAAAGACAAGACTTTTGAGGACTTAAATCTATTCGAATCCGGCTTGGCATTTTTACAAACACCTTGCGGGCGCCATTCTTATCTACTACAGTTTTGTCGAATTTGATTCTAACATAACCTCAACTTAGACCACTTCACATGTTTGAGCCAATACTAGTATTAATCCATTGTTCCTAATAATTTTTATTAGTTCTAAAACAAGACATTCCTACCACACCATAACTATAATATAGTTAGCTAAAAAAAAGAACCAGTCGATTCACAACTTTAACGACATCATAGCAAAATGAAAATATACCAAAAATATTATAACAACCAAAATTTATTCATGGTTCGAATGAAGAAGAAAGATAAAATCTTACAAATAATAATGTCGATTAATAAGAAGATCGAAACTAATCCGAACCCGACTTCAAGTGAATCCACAGCCTTGAGATTAAATCCTCACTACTAATCTTTGTTGGAAATTTTGAGAAAATGTGGATCCACTTGTGGGTTTTGGATCGGTTTTTATAGGGGATAAAAAGGAAAGCTTGATTCCTTATCTTCTTGGGTTTCAGTCGATCGTGTAGTTAAAAGAAATAATCCTCATCACCGCCTAGTCATTTCTTCTTGTATCTTGCGTTGACTCCGATTCAGCAGCGATGTCAGTCGTTCTTTTATGGACAGAAGGGAGTAGCATCATCATTTGTTCGCTAGAGGTGTGAGGATGAGGCCAAGGGGGTGACGATGGTGTTCTTGATGGAAGCAGTGTAGCAGATGGAAGCAATTGTTTGTTTGTGAGAGAGAGGGATGAGAGAAGGAGGCGAGGGTAGGAAAGGGGATAAGGGACTGATTTTATTTGTTTTATTTAATCTTTTGTATATTTTTTTTGTATAATGGGGAAAGGTGTATATAATAAAAGATGTAGGTAAAAAAAATAAATGTTAGTTAGTAAATAAAAGGTGAGTGTTAAAAGGTGAGACGTGGGAACACTTTTGATTACGTAACTCTCGAGTGAATTTAACGAGCCTCGTATTTTAATAACTCTCGGTATTAAATTATTAGAACTATGCCATACTATCACGGTGTCGGAACGCGTGTGGTTTCAGAAAGAAAAATAGAACGTGAGTTTTGTCACATTGTTCGTTTGGTAACGTCACTAGTTGTTTCTCAGTTTAAACATAGAAATTATTTTTTTTGATGCAAAGGTGAATAAAATGACTTGAATAAAATTCATAATTGGTTGTTTCGAGTTTACATAAAATTAATAACTTGCAAAATTACGGGTTCTTACAGTACCTACCCCTAATTCTGAATTCCGTCCCGGAATTCTTAGTCCGTGGTAGTGGTCGGTGTTGCCTCGGCGAAGAGGTGTGGATATTTGGCGCGAATTCGATCTTCACGTTCCCACGTGTACTCTGGTCCTCTATTTGAGTTCCATCGGACCTTGATGATGGGAATGCGGCTTAGTTTTAATTGCTTCACATCCCGGTCCATGATTTCTACCGGTTCCTCTATAAAGTTAAGCTTCTCGTCGAGCCAAAGTTCTTTGAATGGAATGATAAGGGTTTCATCTGATAGGCACTTCTTCAGGTTTGACACGTGAAAGGTATTGTGTATTCTACTGAGCTCCTCAGGGAGTTCAAGTTTGTACGCCACTGGACCAACCCTTTCTAGGATCTTGAATGGTCCGATGTATCTTGGATTTAACTTTCCACGCTTCCCAAATCTAATCATTCCTTTCCAAGGGGACACTTTCAACATGACTCTATCCCCAACTTGAAACTCCATGGGTTTTCGTCTTACATCGGCATAGCTCTTTTGTCGGTCACGGGCAGCTTGTAAGCGTTGCCTGATCTGTACAATTTTCTCGGTTGTTTCGTGGATAAGCTCGGGTCCTGTGAGCTGAACATCTCCAACCTCTGCCCAACAAACCGGTGATCGGCACTTCCGACCATAAAGTGCTTCAAAGGGTGCTGCCTTGATGCTAGCGTGATAACTGTTGTTGTAAGAAAACTCTGCTAATGGTAAGTGCTTATCCCAACCTTTCCCGAAATCGATCACACATGCTCGTAGCATGTCCTCCAAGGTCTGGATAGTCCTCTCACTCTGACCATCAGTCTGTGGGTGGTATGCGGTGCTCATATCTAATCGGGTATTCAAAGCTTTCTGTAATGACCGCCAAAAGTGTGACGTGAAACGGCTATCTCGATCCGAGATGATGGAAACCGGCACTCCATGCCGAGAGACTATTTCCTTCAAATACAGTCGTGCTAGGGTACTCATATCGTCAGTTTCTTTAAATTGCCAAGAAGCGCGCGGATTTAGTGAGACGGTCAACGATTACCCAAATCGTGTCAAGTCCACTCGCCGTCTTAGGTAGCTTTGTGATGAAGTCCATGGTAATCCTCTCCCATTTCCACATTGGAAGCTCGGGTTGAATCAACAAACTGGATGATTTTTGATATTCAGCTTTCACCCTTGAACATGTCAAACACTTCCCGACGTACTCAGCGATGTCGGCTTTCATGTTTGGCCACCAATATAGTTTCTTGAGATCCTGATACATCTTATCAGAACCCGAGTGGATAGAATACTTAGACTTGTGAGACTCGTGCATGATAAGGTCACATATTCCTCCATAGAGTGGAATCCAACTTCGGTCTCTGAAAAACAATCTCCCGTCTGGTTTCCTCACAAAGCCATTCTCATTTTCCGGCATACCATGGATCTTCTCTCTTGGTCCGTTCTCTTCTTTAAGAGCTTCGGTCTGAGCCTCAAGGATCTTCGATGGAAGTGGTGATCTAATTGTCATTCCCAGAGATCTAACTCTAAGGGGTTTAATTCGTTCTTTTCGACTTAAGGCGTCTGCCACAACATTCGCCTTTCCAGGATGGTAGCGAATTTCACAATCATAATCACTGAGTAACTCCAACCATCGGCGTTGTCTCATGTTCAATTCCTTCTGATCTAGAATGTGTTGGAGACTTTTGTGATCTGTGAACACCGTGCACTTGGTGCCATACAAGTAGTGTCTCCACATCTTGAGAGCAAATACTACTGCTCCCAATTCGAGATCATGGGTAGTGTAGTTCTTCTCATGAGTTTTGAGCTGTCGGGAAGCATATGCGATAACTTTACTCCTTTGCATTAACACAGCACCTAAGCCCTGGTACGATGCATCGCAGTATACCACAAAGTCTTCACTTCCTTCGGGTAGTGCTAAGATTGGAGCTTCACAAAGCTTCTGTTTCAAAAGTTGGAATGACGTCTCTTGCTCTTCTCCCCAGTCAAACTTCTTCTTATTTTGCGTCAATTCCGTTAAAGGTTTGGCGATCTTAGAGAAACCCTCGATGAATCTTCGGTAGTACCCAGCAAGACCTAAAAATTGTCGTATCTCCGTGGGGTTCGTAGGAGATGCCCAATTCTTAACAGCTTCGATCTTTTCGGGGTCCACGTGAATCCCTTTGCTATCGATCACATGCCCAAGAAATTGCACTTTCTAAAATCCGAAAATCACACTTGGAAAATTTGGCATACAATTTCTCTTCTTTGAGCAGTTCCAGGATAGTTCTCAAATGTTTTGCGTGTTCCTCTTTGTTACGGGAGTAGATGAGGATATCGTCGATGAACACAATTACGAACTTGTCCAGATAGGGCTTACACACTCGGTTCATTAAGTCCATAAACACAGCTGGTGCGTTCGTCAGACCAAATGGCATCACTTGGAACTCATAGTGCCCGTATCGTGTACGAAAAGCTGTCTTCGGTATATCTCCCTCCTTAACTCTCAGTTGATGGTACCCTGACCTTAAATCAATCTTCGAGTATACGCTCGACCCTTGCAGTTGATCAAACAAGTCATCGATTCTAGGTAGTGGGTATCGGTTCTTCACGGTGAGCTTGTTTAACTCACGATAATCGATGCACATCCGGAATGATCCATCTTTCTTCTTAACAAACAATACCGGAGCTCCTCATGGCGAAGAACTCGGGCGTATGAATCATTTATCTGACAATTCTTGTAATTGCTCAGACAGCTCTTTCATCTCGGATGGTGCCAACCTATAGGGTGCTCGTGCCACTGGTGCTACTCCTGGCACTAGTTCGATATGGAATTCTACTTGCCGGGTTGGCGGAAGGCCATGCAAGTCTTCGGGAAATACTTCAGGAAAATCCTTAACTATCGGCACATCTCCCAGTCGCTTCTCCTCCAACTTCTTCTCAGTCACTTGAGCAAAAAACGCAAGACATCCCTGATCGATGTACTTCATCGTTTTGAAGCATGATATGATACGTAGTCGGGTCTTACTTCGTTTGCTACGGACAATTAAAGTTTCTCCTTCATATGGAATGTGAACAACCTTCTCGTCGCATATAATTCTAGCATGGTTCTTGGACAACCAATCCATGCCGATGACTACGTCGAAACTACCAAGTTGAATGGGCATGAGGTCTATGTCAAATGGTCGATTTAGTAAAAGAAAGGTGCAACCTTGGATCATGGTGTTAGTTTCTACTAGTTTGCCGTTGGCTAGTTCGATTTCGTAAGTGGTGTTCAATTTAGTCGGGGTAATGTCAAGTAGGGATGCAAATGAAGTAGACACAAAACTTTTGTCGGCTCCAGAATCAAATAAAACTTTAGCAAGATGATTATTAAGGGGAAACGTACCCGTCACAACATCGGGATCTTGTCCGACATTCCCATCTCCTAGCACATATGCTCTCCCTCGAGCATTGTTGATGGGGTTGGCAACCTGATTTGGACACTGGTTCTTGTAGTGTCCCTTCTTACCACATCCATGGCATACTACAGCCACTGGTTGTGAATTGGCTCCTGTGGCCTTGTAGTCTTGAGTCTTGTGGCCGACTTTCTGGCATTTCCCACATTTAACAAAGCAGGGCCCATTGTGATGTAGCTTACATCGGTTACACATAGGAGCGGGTCCAGCGTAGCCCCCATTTCCAGTAGGTGTGGCAATGTAAGCCCTGGCAGTTTCCTGCCGGCGGTTCTGCTGGTTATGATGGTGGTTTCGGTTCTGCTGGTAGCCTTGATTGTTGTTGCGGTGGTGACTGTGGTTGTTGTTGTGGTGGTGAGAGTTGTTGTTGTTGTGGTTGCTTCTACGATCATCAAATTTTCTTTTGTGATCGTTGCCTCCCTGAGCCTGATTACGCTTAATTTCCCTCTCTAGTAAATTCTGAGCAGTCTCCATGGCTTCTTCCAGCGTTTGTGGTTTGGATACAGTAACGATCCCTTCTATGCTTTTGGGCAATCCCTCAACATACCTCTTTAATGTTTTCTCGAAATCTGGCTCCTTAGTTGGGCATAGTAGAGAGAGTTCTTGGAACCTTCTGTCGTAGGCCCGGATGTCATACCCTTTTACTACCAAGCGATCAAACTCATCTTCTGGCTTCCGGATTTCAGTGCGTGGGCAATACTTCTTCAACATCTTCTGCTTAAACTTAGCCCAAGGGAGCTGGTAAGCTTTTTCAGTACCCATTTTCTGAGCAGTGGCGTTCCACCATGATAGAGCGTCATCTGATAGTGTACCAGTAGCAAAGTTGACCTTGTTGCTTTCTGTGCAACCACTCCTTGTGAAAACAGTTTCTGAGCGCTCAAACCATCGGGCTAACTCTGTCACTCCTTCGGTACCTTTGAATATTGGTGGTTTACAGCTCATGAACTCTTTGTAGGTGCATTTGCGAGTCACGGCTGGCTCGCTTTCGGCAGTGGGCCTTGTTGCACTGCCAGTGGGAGTCGTGGCTACAGCTTGAGCCACTAATGCAACAGTTACGCTCTCAGTGATCAACCGGCGGATCTCTTCTGGGGTCATGATCGTTCCGGCGACTGCATCTGTTGTCCTGCTGCGGGTAGCCATGTTCTAACAATGACATAAGAACACATATTTAGAATTTTCTTTTGTGATTGAGTTGAAGTTGGAATATGGTCAATTAACAAGGTAATTGTATATACTTCATAACAAAATTATCATAATGTAACACATCGATGCTGAGGAAAAAAAATTTATGATAAATATGTCACCATCATGCAAACACATGAAGTGATCGTCTCTGCAATACATCAATAAATATCACAATTAAATCATAAATACAACATATTCGAGCACCATCCACAACACATACAAATAGAATGAAACAACGAGATAATCATAAATTTTACATCAAGTTCCGGAAATCATAACATACAATATTTGTTTTCATAATCTTGATTCACTTGCTTACAAAACAATCAAATACAAGTTTCTTTATTACATCACAAACGGTACGCTAGATGTCTAGCCACAACTGATATAGTAAAATCTAAGAACTACCCGATGCCCCATCCAAGCGGCGCTGTAGTGCTCGAACTGTCTCGGTCAACTCCTCAATCCTAGCATCTCTCTGTCTCTCCCCAACCTCCAATCTCTGAATGCTCCTCCTGGTCATGTGGAGCTCCTAATCCTGAGTCTCAATAATGCCCTGCAGAATCCTAGATATGTCCCCCTGATCCTGGGACTCCTGTCTCATGCTCTCCTGCCTCTCTCCCATGCCTGTGATGTGGTCCCTCTGGTCCTGGACCTCCTGCTCCATCGCCTCTACTCTATCCCTAAGATCAGCAATAATCTCCTGCGCCTCCTGGAGGCTAGTACCCATCATATCGAAAACCTCATCCATGGCTACTCTCCCTACTACGAGGTTCTCCACCTCCTCCTCAATACACTCGATGCGCTCGAGTGAAACATCCCCGATGAAACTGAGTAGAGTATCAAGGCGGTCCTCATGCCTAGAGAGTCTAGCTGCTAACAGTGGGATAGTGTGATGAATGGGCTCTCCCGTGACCGGAAGAACTCTAGCAGCAGCGGTAGATGAACTCTCTCCCAACTCCGCAGCTCTCGGGGCACCCTCCTGTGCTCTCCATCTACGGATCACAGCCAACAGAAATGACCAGCGGCGTGCATCAACCCTCCTGTGGGGTTGAGCAGCGGCCTCAGCAACAGCCTCGACATACGGATCTGATGATGAAGGGCCAAAGAAACGTGCCCTCTTGCGGGGAGGCAAGGGGTCACTAGGCTCGGTCGGATGGGTGGGTGACGGGACTGGAGATGTCACCGGGACAGTAGTGGTCTGGTGATAAAAGACTGTAGGTGCTGGGGTGAATGGGTATGATCTAGTAACTGAGTCAAAAGGAGAGTCAACTCTGCTGGTGGTGGTGATGGAATCATATAAGGGTGTGGCTGAGGTGGTGGTGATGGTGGTAGTGATGATGGTGGTAAAGGTGATGCTGATACAGGTGATGGTGATGAGGATACTGGTGCTGGTGATGGTGGTATGACAGCTGGTGGTGGTACCAATGGGGCTGAAGGTGCACGTACCTGTTTCCGGGCAGTGTACTTCCTAGGTGGGCCTCCCTGACAAGGCACATAAAGTTTCCCGAATGGTGCGGGCTCATAAGGCTGTAGAAATCTGACTGCCCTACGCTGGCGAACCGGTGCAGGTGGGGGTGGTATGGGTGAAGCTAAGTCGGAAGAGTCGGAGTCAGACGACTCGTCATCCGCCTCTGATCCTGAGGAGTAGTGGTCATGGGTAAGAACTCGACGTAGTGATGGTAGAGGAAGATCATCAGCAGGTAGAAACTGCTGAGTCTCCATGTACTGATCCCATGTCAGGGGACCGTACACTGGTGAGGCTGGGTGGTCAGGAGATGTAATGACCGGGGTAGGAGCAACTTCACCCTCCTCGAAAGGCTCAGTCTCTCCGGACATGGTCTCTGATAGAGTGGCAGTATGGTCAACAGGTACAGTAGTGTCAGTGTCAACATCTGATGATATGAGGATAGGGGTAGGTGAAGCAGCTGGTGTAGCATCAGTCTCGACATCAGATAGAACGATAACTGGAATCGGTGGAGACATGGTACTGTAATATCCCAATAATAATAAGTGTAAGTTATTAATAATATACATATGCATTAGCCATAATAACATTCGTAGGTGATAAAACTAATTCGTTATGCATAATCTGCCAAGCAAATCTCAATGCATGAGTTAATAAAGTGTTAATATTCATTCGTTATGCATAATCTGCCAAGCAAATCTCAATGCAAAGTTCGTAAGTGTTGGCACGGAGGGCATAGGGTGGTAGAGTTTTAAAAATGGTCCTTTTAGAAATTGCGGTTATAGTCCAATGTTTTAAAAATCAATTGGTTCTCTATAACCTAGGCTCTGATGCCAATCTGTAACACCCCGAAAATCGTAATGAAACAGCGGAAGACTTAAACGGGGTATTACCAATTTGATCACAGTCGTAAGTATAGATAATCATTAAAAGTTGCATTTATATCATTCAAAGAAAACTAAATATTCAGAGGATTACACATTAGTTGCCAAAAGGATAGTTTTTCACAAAAGTGATGAGGAGTTTGAAGAGAATGATATATTTATTTGAAATAAAAAGGGGTAGATTCCCAATGCCCATGCCAACTCCGTGCTTGAGATTTCCTTAATTACCTGAGATTAAACATGCTAAAAGGGTCAACGCAAAGGTTGAGTGAATCCATAGTGTTTTAATTGTAATAGTTTGAACACAAGCCAGATAGTAGTGAAAACAATGATATTGTAGTGTAACAGTTATGTAATATATTGCCCTAAGCCTCATGACACGCAAACCTTAACATCAGTTATGTAATCAAGATAAATAGCCTATATCATAAAATGATGTAGGTGATAATGCCCTCGTGTAGGAGTTTTGCCAGACTCGTAATTCGAATAAAGTGCATTTGTCTATCGATCCGGCTAACACTATGGCTATCTATCCGGCTAGTACAAATGGGTCATCAACTTCCAATAGATCTATTCACTGAATTCGCGTTCACTCGCAAGTGATTAATGGTTCATGATATGAGGGACTTTTTGGCAGGGTGGTAACTTAGGCAATATTAACTTAGCAATATCAATCAGGATAGCATACAGAAAAATACTTGTGTTCAGATTTATAGCATGTATCTCCCCATGGGATTTGAAATCATAGTAAAAATGTGGGACTATGAACTCACCTCAGTAGTAGTAGTAGTAATCTGTGATGCAATAGAATCAACTGGTAGGTAGTAATTCCAACGCGTGGCCTAGATTAGTATGGCATAATTTAGTTACCGACTAAGTTTAAAACTTCATGAATTTAATTCACAAGTTTGATGTTGTCGTTGCTGGTGTGGCAGCATTTAAGTTTTAAAGACAATAGTTTTCTAAGTATTGGCTCATGGAAGTGGGTATGTAAGAATTGCGAGAAAATAGTAAGACGAATAAGTATTTTGATTTGGCGATGACCGAAGGACTAAGTACGGAAAATAATTACATTCATTTATTAAAATTGAGTTATAAAGGTGTTAAAAATATATATATATTGAACAAAAGTATATAGTTTAGTTATTATTAGTGAGTATTCATGTTTTAATTTTTCTCACAACGCACATGCACCTATCGCTTGAAATAAACTTCTTTTTCACAATATTCTTGTTTTACAAGATTGCGTCGTTTTAATATTTTTATTCCGAAAACATATAATAATTGTTAAACTTTAGTTGCGCCAAAGTTTCTTTGTCGAGTTAATATTATGTAAGTGACGCGTACATATTTTTATAAAAATTGTTGAGTTAATATTATGTGATTTTTCTATATGTCGAGGAGGGGGAAAGAGGATGGGCTGCGGCCCACGCTAAACACATGGGCTTCGGCCCAATGTGGTTTTGTGGTTATGAGATGTCACGAAAAAAAAGAACATGTACAAAACAGTGGACGGGCTTTGGCCCAATTGTGGCTTTGGGGCTGCTGCGAATGGAAGGAAACATAAGGAATTATGGGCTTTGGCCCATGCAGTGACAAGGTAGAATATAAGAGTAGCAATATATTCAGTAGCAGTAACGACTAACGAGAGGAGGATCAACAAAAGAGTAAATAAAGGAGAGTAATATCTCCAGTAACAAGGTGCAAGTATGGACATTAAAGTAGTGACACAATCTTAATTAGATTGTTTGGGATTTATTCAACGCGGTGTTTCTACATGATTACGGGACTCCTCCAAAATGAGACACAAGCCGGGTCAACTTCCTATGTTAATCTCGAGTGGTTTCCACCCACAGCCTCTCGGCTTTATTTAAATTGAGTAGGCACAAGACTTATGTTTGAACCAAAAAGAAACACACCCGGACATAAGTCAAAATCAAACTAGTATAACTACAACACGGTTTTACCTAGTTTACCACTTGTGACCATAATGACTCGCGATCTCAATTCACCTCGAGTTGGGTACTATCAAGCATCGACACTAATATAATTCACCTCGAACATAACACGGGTTTTCGACACAACTTATAACGAGTAGCTATTAGGCAGTTCAAACGGAAAAGACAAGACTTTTGAGGACTTAAATCTATTCGAATCCGGCTTGGCATTTTTACAAACACCTTGCGGGCGCCATTCTTATCTACTACAGTTTTGTCGAATTTGATTCTAACATAACCTCAACTTAGACCAATTCACATGTTTGAGCCAATACTAGTATTAATCCATTGTTCCTAATAATTTTTATTAGTTCTAAAAGAAAACATTCCTACCACACCATAACTATAATATAGTTAGCTAAAAAAAAGAACCAGTCGATTCACAACTTTAACGACATCATAGCAAAATGAAAATATACCAAAAATATTATAACAACCAAAATTTATTCATGGTTCGAATGAAGAAGAAAGATAAAATCTTACAAATAATAATGTCGATTAATAAGAAGATCGAAACTAATCCGAACCCGACTTCAAGTGAATCCACAGCCTTGAGATTAAATCCTTACTACTAATCTTTGTTGGAAATTTTGAGAAAATGTGGATCCACTTGTGGGTTTTGGATCGGTTTTTATAGGGGATAAAAAGGAAAGCTTGATTCCTTATCTTCTTGGGTTTCAGTCGATCGTGTAGTTAAAAGAAATAATCCTCATCACCGCCTAGTCATTGCTTCTTGTATCTTGTGTTGACTCCGATTCGGCAGCGATGTCATTCGTTCTTTTATGGACAGAAGGGAGTAGCATCATCATTTGTTTGCTAGAGGTGTGAGGATGAGGCCAAGGGGGTGACGATGGTGTTCTTGATGGAAGCAGCGTAGCAGATGGAAGCAGTTGTTTGTTTGTGAGAGAGAGGGATGAGAGAAGGAGGCGAGGGTAGGAAAGGGGATAAGGGAGTGATTTTATTTGTTTTATTTAATCTTTTGTATATTTTTTTTGTATAATGGGGAAAGGTGTATATAATAAAAGATGTAGGGAAAAAAAAGTAAATGTTAGTTAGTAAATAAAAGGTGAGTGTTAAAAGGTGAGACGTGGGAACACTTTTGATTACGTAACTCTCGAGTGAATTTAACGAGCCTCGTATTTTAACAACTCTCGGTATTAAATTGTTAGAACTATGCCATACTACCACGGTGTCGGAACGCGTGTGGTTTCAGAAAGAAAAATGGAACGTGAGTTTTGTCACATTGTTCGTTTGGTAATGTCACTAGTTGTTTCTCAGTTTAAACATATAAATTTTTTTTTGGATGCAAAGGTGAATAAAATGACTTGAATAAAATTCATAATTGGTTGTTTCGAGTTTACAGAAAATTAATAACTTGCAAAATTACGGGTTCTTACAAACTCGTTGTTAAAAGTTTTAGCGACTACACTTTTTATTTTTAACGACTACGTGCTTGACCTGACTTTTTTGATTTCAGACATTTTTTGACTTTTTTAGGCTCCCCACGACTAAATTTTTATGACAAAACCTTTAGCCACTGTTATTACACAAGGTCTCACTTTATCATACCCTATATATGTATTCGAATGGCACAAGAGAGATGAGAGAAAGATGTGTATCGTGTATATGTATGAACCGTGTGAATATTAGATTAAGAAGAGAAAACACATACACGACAAACACCCTCCTTACCTTTTCACCTCTAAAGCACACTCACAAATGAGGTGGGAGTGTGGTATTTATAGATACTAGGTAACGAGCCAATGGGCTTTATGATGGGCTTTACATGGTCATGGATTGGACTTGTTTACATGGTACATATAATGGACTTAATATAACTTAACTTTTAATCACTTAGCTTAGTCCAACCATGAGCCCATCGTCTATTCTATACACATTACACGACACATAACAAAGTTGTATATTTGGAAATGACAATCACTTTTTTATCAAATGCTAACAATCTCCCTGTTATGATTAAGAACACAACTTTATCACACACTAAATATGTATATATCGAATGGTACTTAGACAAGAACAAGATGTGGAACGTGTATGTATAATAAATACCGAATGTATATTAGCTTGACATAAGAGATGAGAACAATACACATAAGAACACACACACACACACATACACACACTCACCTTTACACTCTATAAGGCACACATGAATATGAGGTGGGAGAGTGGTATTTATAGAGTACAAGTGATGCCCTAGTGGGCTTTCTATGGACCGAGTTCTATGGACAATAGATTGGACTATAAGAGCTTGACTTATAACTTATTAGTTTTAGTCCATGATGCCCTTGACTCATCATCTATTCTATACAACATACACGACACACATACAAAGTTATTAATACGAAATGACCATCACTTTTCATGTTCCTGTAGGCATGCTCATACGACAATTTGTCATACTTGCATTCCACGGTTTTGCGATCGAGTTGTTTAAAATATGAGACATTTTCTTTTTCAAGTTTAATGAGAGCATTTTCATATTTTGAAACAATTGCAGAAGTCTCAGCTCGGAGACTTTAGTCATCTTGAACAAAATATGTTTGATAAATAATGGACATAATATCAGTTGACAGAACTACTTCGAAGAGAGTATCATTGTGATTTTCCAAAAGTTTGATACGTTCAATGTTTTCATTAGCTTCCTTAACCAGGGATTGTGGTCCTTGACAAAGTCGGCTATTTCTTTTAAAATAGCATTTTCAACATGAATTACCCTCGCACTAATGTTATGAAGTGGAGTAGTAATTTCTGTTTGAAACACCTTTTTCATTTCAATATGAAAACTTGAATGCCAGTTGTTGATGCTAAGATTCGTTTTAGATTCAACAATACTTTGAAGTGTTTTCACTTTATCTTTAAGATCATCCAAATATCTTCTAGTTTCACTTGTGTTAAAAGGGTTGCTAGAGGACATTTGTTCCAAGTTTGAAAGATTTTTGGAAACGACTTTTGGTTTTGTTGAAACAACTGGTGTTTTGAAAACCTTTGGTGTTTCTTGTTGTTTAACAAAATTTACTCCAGAAAGTATGTTAAGCTTATTATAATCAATTGGTTTTATTTTTGGGTTCTTTTGTCTCATTTTGATTCTACTCTCTTCGGCAAGCTCAATCGCTTCATCAGAATCCCGAACCTCGGGAGGATCATGTTCAGCAAATATCACATTACCATTATATAAAACATTCTGTTCTTTCTGAGCTTTCTTGAGTGTATAAGGGTTTTCGCAACTGATAGCCATTTTCTTCATAGTGTGCAAAAGCGGGTTTGGATCTTTAATTAGCATATGGATTGTTTGAGCAGAATGACCCATTTTGACAAGCAAATCTTCCAACTTTTTAATTCTTTCTTGTTTCTCAATGATTTCATCAAGAAGATCATTTTCGCATTTTGAAAAATCTGCTTTCAACAAATTCTTTTCTTTTTCAAGATCAGAACAAGTTGATTTTTATTTAGAAAGGTGGTTTTGCAAATCTGAAACTTCCGCATTTAAGGATCTTATTTTCTTGTTTAAGTTAACATCGAGGGTGTCAAACTTAATTTGCAATTGTTTTTCGCTTAAAACGGAGTTTTTGTAACCATCTTCTAATTCTGACTGTCGTGTTTTATTAATTTCAAAAACTTTTTCATTCACCTTATATCTCTCAAGCTCAGCGGTCAATTTTTCATTCACGGCCTTAACATCGCGATCCTTTTTGACTTTTTCAATTTCAAAACTACAATTGTTCAAAAATGATTCAAATAACGCACGTGCTTCCTCATCTTTCTCAGTATGCTGTGACTCGAAGCCTCCATTAGGATTCATATATGGATTTGCCAAATTAATATTGCTACAACTTGGCGTGTCCATATATGTATCATAAGTGGGTGCTGGAGTCGCAGGATGCTGTTAATCATGAGGTGACATATCAAATATTTCATTATAGTGACATGTAGTGAATGGTGGTACCTTAGAGACTGCATTGGTGTCATACACAGGAGGTGTCTCAGAATCCGTATCATACTTAGCCTCCTGAAGATTTGCCATGAATATGCAGTTTGCATCGATGTCCTCAAAGTCTTCCATATCATTCATAAGAGCCATAAAGTCATTCTCTTCTGCATTCAACTGAAACCCTCCCTTTTCCTCTTGTGCCAAAAGAACTGCTTTCTACAGATACTCTAGATCTTTCTTTTTCAGCTTTGTGCCAAACCAAGTTGAATTAAGTGCATTGCCAAGTCATCAGCTGCAATTTAATTCCAATCACTGGTACAGAATGTGGATTTAGTCACACATGCTGTTTTTCGAACAGCCACACAGTCGCTTTTTATGTGACTAAATGTACCAGAATAAAATAAACAGCCACACTTGATCCGACTTATGTGACCATTTCGGAATTACATCTGAGGCTACAGCCACACATTTGAATATTTTTGTGACTATATGTATCTGGTAAAAAAATTTTTGATTTTTTAGTCACTTATAATTTGGGACGTGTGACGGATACAAATACGGTTGAAACATTAGTCACACTATATATATACATATGTGACAAATATATGTCACGCAATTGAAAAGTGTGACCAAAATCCATATATGGTCACACGAAGTAATTATGTATGTGGCTAAATCATATACTCAAGTTTGTCACATATTATTTAAGCGTGACTGCTAGTTTTTTTTGACAATTTAGCCACATATGAATTTGAAATGTGTGACAACTGAAAAGTAAGTTTGAAGCATAGTCACGATATGCATTTAAAAGTGACAAATATATGTCACACACTTGAACAGTGTGACCAAATGTCATATATGGTCACACTAAACCATAGGCATACATGATTAAGTGTGACCATAATTCGATACAAATGGTCAGGTAAGTTAATATGTGTGTCTAAGGTTAAGTGTGTGTTTGCCTGCCTATTCCTAATGTGTATGGTCACATTTAATTGTTGCACAATTATGTGACTATAGGCTATACAATAGTCACACCATACCACAAATGTGCATCTGAATTATGTTTATGGCCACATTATAAGGGTAATATATGTGACCAATACATTGAAAATAGTCACACTGTGAAATGTTCATGTGACTAATATGTATAGCAAAATGTGAACTCAGTTATCATTAACCTTGATATTAGTCATATTGAGTGTTTGTGTGACTAAATTCAAGATGTTACATATGGTCACATGATGTTAGCAATTAATTTATGTTAATTGAGAAGTGATGGTCATTTGCCATTTAGAACTAAAGTGTCATGTATAATGTTTAGTTTAAAATGTGGGCTAGTAGTATTAGTATTGTTTGTAGTTTAAATGTATATGTGTGATACATATACTAGCCCACATCAAGTCCAAAGAAAAGCCCATCAAACCCATTGATGTGGCTGTGTCGACATATATAACACACACACTCTCTATTATTCAAGTGTGCCTCATAATATTGAAAGAGAGTGTGTGTATGTTTCATCTTTGTCTTTGTATTATTTCTTTCCAAAGTAATATACATTCGACCACCAATTTCCCATACGATCCACACCACTCTTCTTGTTCTTTATATATGTTTGTGAGTGTCATCTAGTCTTGTCGTGTGTTGTGTGATAAAGAGATAGAGTTCGGTTCATTTCAAGTAGAGTCGAGCTATTTCAAGTGGTATACAAGAGCCTAACTTCAAGGTAGGAGTATTTTTTTGTTTGATCCTAAAGAATAAAACACCCATTGTTATTTTTCTTTTACTAGAAAAATTACACTTTGTGTTTTATATCTATTCGATCCATAAAAAATTAAGGATAAAGTTGTGTTTGATCATGTTCAAACGACTTGGTTGAGGAAGGTTTACTAGTTTATCACTCAAATCTTGGTTAGCAAGAATAGATTTTTGTTTGTTCTTAGTTCCCTAGATCGACTAGAGTCAAAAATCTTGTATAAGATTTGTTTTTGGATAAGACAGTGAATGATTTGATTGAATAGAGTTAGTAAAAGTTGGTAGAAGTTGGTGAGTTGGTGAAGGAAAGTCTTTCAAAGTGCATGGGCAAGTCAGTGGGTAAGTAAGGAAAAAGACACAAAAGGACAAGAGTGGTTAAACTGCCTTCTGTCGCAATTCACAAGTTCTATCGAAATTCAGAACAGCAGCGATCTATCGCAATTCAGCAAGTGTATCGCAATCTTGTAAAGATTGCGATAGGTGTGTTTTATCGCAATTGTAGTTGGCAAGCGTTATCGCAATTCAGAACTGGAAGTTATCGCAATTCAAAATCCAGATCTTATCGCAATTCACGAGTTTATCGCAATTTCAGAAACACAGCTTTGTCCGACAACTTCTATCGCAAACCGATCTCGGACAAAGAAGCATTTGCGATATCGGACATAACTAGTTTTCAGAATTGGCAGATTCAGTCCTCGTCTTTTCCAGCAGCTTTTGGGAAGTTTCAGAATTGACAGTTTTGGCCCTCGTACTTGTGTAAAACGATTTCAAAGTTAAATAACTTTTAAGGATTTGATTCGAACGTAATTTCGTCAACTCAAAAGTGAACTCGGTATTTTCGCGCTTGTATAAGTGTGTAAAATACTTCGACAAACGGATATCTACCCTCTTGTATAAGAGTGTTAGATTTTTATATAAATTACCAATTTATATAAATTAGATATATTTCTATCTAAATTGATATTTTGCCATAATTTGTACAAATTTTGGTCACATTGAAATTTCTATAGAAATAGTCATTTAATCTAAATTGTAATTTACATAACCTTTGTCGAATTTTTAAACTTTTGACTTTGTCTTAATTATACTCTAATCAAATTTCGTAACTTTATTTAATTTGTTTCGTTTATCTAACTTACAACTTCAACGATCATCAACATCAAACCAAGGCTTCACAACAACAACCAAGTGTAACCTTCAACAACAACATCTCCTATTTTGTTGAAACGATCCTTAATCCACTTTATCAAACAAAATTTCAAAGATGACTACACAACAAGACATTCATGCCGCCGGTGCAGAAAACCATCCTCCAATGTTAGAAAAAGGTGGTTATCTTCCATGGACGAGTCGTATGCTTCGTTACATGAGAACCAAGCCTAATGGACAAGGTAGACTATTGATTAAATCCATCGAGAAAGGTCCATTTAAACCTCGTCAGATTCTTGTAACAGCTGGAAATCGAACTGCAACACCTCCCACTCCAGACACCTATAGGGTACAAACGGAAGCTGACTACACACCATAAGATTGGAAGCAAATTGAAGCTGATGACATGGCAATGCATCTAATCCAACTTGGTTTACCACAAGTAATATTCTGTGCCGTAGACAGTTGTGAAACTGCACATGATATGTGGGAACGAGTTAGACGACTTTGTTATGGCACAGAAATCGGTAAACAAGACATTGAAAGCAAGCTTCTAACTCAATGGGAGAAGTTCACATCAACTCCAGCTGAACCTATTGAATCTTACTATACAAGGTTTTGCACTCTCATGAACGAGTTGATCAGAAACAAGTTGACACCTACTCAAATTGTTCAGAATATCAAATTCCTCAACAACCTACCAGAGGAATGGGGACGATATGTCACGATTGTCAACCAAACAAAGAACCTTCACGAGGTGAACTATGATCAACTCTATGATTTCCTAAAGCAAAACCAGGAGGAGGCAAATGAAGTCAGAAAAGAGAAGTTAGCAAAACAACATGATCCTCTTGCACTCATGGTCCAAACACCTACACCTGCAACAGTCAATACACAACAACCTTCATCTTCAACCCAACACTTCATGCAACAACATATTCCACAAACACCGTTCTACCCACAACAACAACAAGTAATCCCACAACAACAATACCCGTAACACCCAGATCAAGATTTTAATGATCAGGACGACTCAACTGCTGCTTTGACTCAAGCTTTTGCTTACCTAACAAAAGCATTCCAAGGACGCTACTCCACACCTACCAACAACAACCAAAGAATCTCATCGAACACTCGCAACAAGCAAATTGCACAGCCGAGTTTCAACATGGGACAACAAGGACAGATGGTTGGGGGATATGGAAATCAGTAGGGATATGCTCCTCGATATCAGATGGGTAATCAGAATGCAGGGCAGTATGTTGGTAATCACATGGGTAAGTATGCAGGAAATCAGATGGGTACAGCTGTTGATAATCAAAGGGGTCAGAATGCTGGGATTCAGTTCGGGAATGTTGGTGCTCAGGGAGCTGGGAATATGAATCAGGGTAATTTGATGAAGTGCTTCAATTGTCAAGGTGTTGGTCACAAGGCTAGGAACTATCCAGACAAGCCGAAAAAGAGGGATCCAACTTACTTGCAGAAAGCATTATTGTTGGCTCAGAAGGAAACGGCTGGGTTACAGTTGAGTGCTGAAGAGAATGACTTCATGGCTCTTATGGATGATGCAGAAGATCTTGAAGATATTGATGCAAACTGCATTTTTATGGCAAATCTCCAGGAGGCAAAGTATGACACGGATTCGGAAGCACCTCCTGCTTTTGACACCAATGCGGTTTCTGAGGTACAACCATATGCTACATGTCACAATAATGAAATGTTTGATATGTCACCTCAAAATGAACAGCATCCTGCGACTCCTAATATCACTCACGATACATACATGAACGAACCAAGTTGTAGCAATACTAATTTGGTAACTCCAGATATGGATCCTAATGGAGAGTTCGAGTCACAGCATACTGAGAATGATGAGGAAACACGTGCTTTATTTGAATCATTATTGCGAAATTGTAGTATTGAAATAGAAAAGGTCAAAAAGATCAATCGCGATGTTAAGGCCGCGAATGCAAAATTGACCACTGAGCTTGAGAGTTATAAGGATAATGCAAGAGCTTATGATTTTGATAACAAACGACAGTCAGAACTTGAGGTTAGTTTAAGAAATTCTGAGTTGAGAGAAAAACATTTGCAAATCAAGTTTGACACCTTAGATGTTAATTTGAATGTGCAAATCAAATCTCTAAACAAGGAAATTTCTGAATTAACCAACCAGCCTTCAAAACAAAAATCAGCTTACTTTAATCTTGAAAAAGAAAAGAATGAGTTGAATGAAAGGTTTTCTAAACGAGAAAAGGATCTTCTTAAAGAGATCACTGCCAAAAAGGAAACCATTGCAAAGTTGGAAGATTTGCTTGTAAAAACGGGTCATTCTTCACAAACAATTAATTTTTTAATCAACGATCCAAACCCAACTATACATACAATAAAGAAAATGGCTATTGGTTGTGAAAACCCTTATAATCTCAAGAAAGCTCAGAAAGAACAGAATGTGCTTTATAATGGTAATCTGATAAATGATATCCATGACCCTCCCGCGGGTCATGATTCTTGTGAAACGATTAAGCTTTCCGAAGAGAGTAGAATTAAAATGCGACAATTGAACAGAGAAATAAAACCAATTGAGTATAATGAACTTAACAAACTTTCTGGGGTTCATCTAGTTCAAAAAGAGTCACCACTGTTTTTCAAAGAACATGGTTGTCGCAAAACGAAAATTTGTTTCAAAACATCTGCCTAACATCGAACAAATGGCATCTAAAAACACTTATGATACAAGTGCAGCTAGACTATATTTGGTTGATCTTAAACAGAGAATTGAAACACTTCAAAGTATTGTGGCATTCAAAACAAACTATCAACAGATGGAATGGTTTTCAAGTATTCAAACTGAACTAAAAAAGGTGTTTGAAAATGACATTAATCCACATTTTGCTGGAATTTATGCGGTTGCTCAAAATGAGGAACATAATCTTTTGAAAGAATCAGCAGAATTCGTTAAGGACCACAAATCCTTAGTGAAGGAAGCTAATGAATACTTGGAACAAATAAAATTTTGGAAAACCAAAATGACTCTCTCTCCTTTGAAGCTTTATCGATTGACATTATGTCTATTATTTACCAAACATATTCTGTTGAGGATGATGAACGACTTCGAGCTGAGACTTCCGAAATTTTTGTATATCACCATCAATGTTACACCCCGTGCCCGATTAGACCAAAAATTTAAAACTTTTTGACTTTATACGCGGAAACGCTTGAACCATGACCCATACATGAACAGAAGACTTTAAATATCGATAAGACTATAAGTAGTCTACTCAGACTAAAAGTAGTCTACACAGACCCGAAGTAGTCTACACCGACCAAAAGTAGTCTACACAGACCAAAGTAGTCTACACCGACCAAAAGTAGTCTACACAGACCAAAGTAGTCTACACAAACCCAAAGTAGTCTACACAGACCAAAGTAGTCTACACAGACCAAAGTAGTCTACACAAACTGAAAGTAGTCTACACAAGACCAAAAGAGACCCGTGACGACTTACATCCACGCCAACTCACTCAAAGCCATTAACATAACATACAAAGTCGTTTATATATTCAATCAACCCGATTTACTACCCACAATGGGTAAAAACACTCTTAACCCAAACACCCCTTTAACTGCATAACACTTTTAACATCCTTTTTGACCCATTTTCCGGAAAGACAACTTCTATGACCCAACAATTAAATGAAACTTTCCAGATTTCATTAACACATCATAAACATCATTTTCATACAAAAACATTGACCGTTTGACATCCCGGAATGGTGCTTTACAAATTAGACGGGTCATGCACATAACCCCTTTTTGACCCATTTCATGACAAAAGCCACATACGACTTTCACAACACTTCAAACTCAACCAAAATCATTACTTTAATACATATAATATGTTCCAATATACACTTGACCCGTTTACACATCAAAATGGGTACATTTACCCTTTTGCCAAACACCCCCCTTAAACATTCACTATAAACCACTTAACGCACTTGGACACACCGTTAACCACCCAAACTTTACCAAAAGCATTACATTAACATACCCAATATTTTCCAAGGGCACTTGACCCGTTTACAACCCAAAATAGGTATGAACACGCTTAAACCAAACACCCCATTATCATTACTCAAAAACACTTAAAACACACTCGACACATCATTAGACCACCAAACCATTACACGACTTTGACACACATTATAGGACTCATAAAAGAGGCTCTCGGGGGTACAACATTGACTCAAGCTCGGTATTCTACCTAGCTCCTATGCTTATTATCTCCCGAATCCGCTTCCAAATCCCTATGCTATAATCCAAGCCAAGTTATCCTCATCGCCATTAACCTACAAAACGTTGACAACTAAAAGAATAAGCTTACGCTTAGTAAGTAAAACGATAATCACATAACATCATACTTCAAATCAAACACATAAGCATCACATATCTCCAAACACTTACTTAGCTACTCCACTCTCTAATTCTTGAATAATCACCTAACATCAACTTACCATCACCACCAAATTCACCACTTAGATCCTATTCATCCTAGCACATAAGCACATATCCAATCTCTTATCACTAACCACAAAACATACATAACACATACATGTTAGACATCCATATAATACATGCCATCATCATTTTACTTACCTCAAACCAAGCTACATAACAACAAGAACATCATCATCATCATAAGCTTCCATCATCATCATCATCATCGATCATCATCATCACATAATCAAAACCTAATCACATAATACTCAAATACATAAACAAGGGTTACCAAACCCATCAAAACATAACCATCTTCTAACCCATATCATCATATGATCATATCTTGATCATATGATGAAACCCCACTTTCTTTCTCATCTATAACAAGACATAGATTACTTACTTGTGATGATTATTAATGAGGGAAGGCTATAGACACATAATCTTCATCATCTTCTTCATGGATCATCACCTAGCTAGTTCCCTCCTTTTTCTCCTCTCACTAAAAACCGGACTTCAAGTCCCATCTCAAACAATGTGGAGAATTCTAGAAATGACTAGTTATAACTAGTTAGGTACAAGTTTGGGATGATGGCAACAATGGCCCCTCTAGTCCTCTTTCTTTCATTTTAAGCCACAACTAACTTATAACACTTATAACATGTTTAACACTTGGCAACTTAAGCCCCTTTAGTTGCACATTATATTTTACATAACCGCTTTAGTCATATTTTGACTATCGGGTTTGACTAAAACACAACATATGTTGACTAGCCAATCACGAAAGGCCCTTATCTATTTTCTTCTAGGGTGGGGGTCCCAACACCTAGGAAACGGGTCTAACAATTCTACCCCCCTTATTTAGATTTCGTCCCCGAAATCTTTCGTTCTTTACTAACCTATACTTAGTCACATAACTCATCTCATTACTAGCACCTTAACCCCTAGTTTACTTAGTTCAACGATCTAAGTGATCTTGCGATTTTACGCATACTATTACATATCACATGCCCTAATCCACATTAACCCCGCTTACTTCTATACCACACAACTCTCGCTTAGATTTTACATAATACAAGACTTACTTATTATCGCCAATCATCATTCTAATCCGCCCTATTACCGCACATCATCATCTCACTCGCTTTACCCTCTACCCCCATTCTTTGACTCTTGCTACTTAAGAACTCACACTATTTGACTTTACATGATCACACCCGGCTAATACGTTCACATTCTTTTATCTTCATTCATCATCTTTTGCACCACACCGCAAGGCCCATCCTATCATCATTACAATTTCTCCACTCCATCAATGTCCTTCTAAGTCTCAACTAAAGCCATGGTCTAACTCTAATCCTCCTATCTTAGTCCTTAAAATTTCTACGAATTCTAAACTCTCGCTTTCTACTTCTCTAACCCTACTCGTGCCGTGTCGGCAACACATAGCCCACTCGTTTATAATTCCTCATTTACATGGAGAGGCGTCCCAATCGATGTAAATCAAGAAATATAAACTAGTGGTTATGTACTCCCGACATAACACCACTACTCCTAATTCCCAACCTAACTTTTATTATTTCATTTTCATTTTATATTTCATTTGATATTTAAATTCTTCTATTTTCTAGCTTGGATCCGCTTTACTTTAACATTTTTCTCGAAAGGACTTTCACACATGCCAAGGATGTAGGCAATCTTTGCCTGTGAAGGCAATGCATTTTTATCCCAAAGGATCTTTAACATTCATCCTGAAGGATTCCTTAACATTCCTTTACTTGGGCATCCCGATGGATACCACATTTAACATTCATCTCGAAGGATCATTACATTCATCACTTTACCACTTTCACATTTTAACATCGGATCCAAGCCATAAGCACCACAAACACACATTATTACATTCGTTTATTATAGTAATTACCGCTAATCACCTTAGTAGTAATATGATAATTTTAGAACAACGCCCTTATCTCATACACACTCCTTACATTTTTAATCCGCCTTAGTTATTTTCACATCTTTACTTTACCTCTTGCATTCTTAGCCTTCGTTAATCATTTTCACATTCTTACTTCACATTTTAGTCCACTCGACTGATTTACATCTAGACTTCTCACATTTTACCAATTGTAACTCATGCATTCATTATAGTGATTACAGCGCCGTAATATGATAATTTCAAGACAACGTCTTTATTCTCACACATACTCCTCTCATTCTTTCTTACGTTTTTAATCCATCACATTTTTATTTTCATATCTTATCTCTCTTCTTTTAGTCTCACTCGCTTCCTTTACACGTAGACCTTACATAGATCATCCATTACAACACACTCATTATTTATTAATGATTACAACTAATCGCCTTAGCCGTAATATAATTATTTCATAACAACACCTTAGCTTCACACATATTCATCTCATTTTAGCTATTATTACTTAAGAAGTTTCGCTCTATTTCATTATTTACTCAACTCCTATGCCTTTTTCTCAATTTGTAACTAAGTTCATCACAAACTTATTATGCCTATATTTTTATTTCATTTCTTCACCACACACATTCAACGTTACCACATGTTCATACTTATACTCCTAATACTTTAACTCTCCACTAACTCGCCTCTAATACCTCTTTAATGATCATCATGCTAAATATAAATGCTCACAAGGCCATGCCTTGATTATCCCTATCACACAAGTTACGCACTTTCATTTTTAGTCACATTTCTTATAACCCACTACACAATCTTATTACACCTATTCACCCTCACTAACTACCATAGCACATAATCACATAATCATATAATAATTACCGAGACAGCCCGAGGTGCACGGTAATCCTATCACTCACACACCAAGTCTCCCACAACATATATCACACAAGACACATCCCTAAGTCCCCATCATACTACCCATATAACAATCACATCATTCGTTTCAAACTCTACATCCACATCCTATAACTCACAAACTATTAGCCCGCCTATCTCAAACTTAACTTAACGCGTCTACGAGTGGTTTAAGTCTAGGCAACCTAAAGGAAACCTAATTCACTTAAACCGAAGCTTTGATACCAAGTTGTTACACCCCGTGCCCGATTAGACCAAAAATTTAAAACTTTTTGACTTTATACGCGGAAACGCTTGAACCATGACCCATACATGAACAGAAGACTTTAAATATCGATAAGACTATAAGTAGTCTACTCAGACTAAAAGTAGTCTACACAGACCCGAAGTAGTCTACACCGACCAAAAGTAGTCTACACAGACCAAAGTAGTCTACACCGACCAAAAGTAGTCTACACAGACCAAAGTAGTCTACACAAACCCAAAGTAGTCTACACAGACCAAAGTAGTCTACACAGACCAAAGTAGTCTACACAAACTGAAAGTAGTCTACACAAGACCAAAAGAGACCCGTGACGACTTACATCCACGCCAACTCACTCAAAGCCATTAACATAACATACAAAGTCGTTTATATATTCAATCAACCCGATTTACTACCCACAATGGGTAAAAACACTCTTAACCCAAACACCCCTTTAACTGCATAACACTTTTAACATCCTTTTTGACCCATTTTCCGGAAAGACAACTTCTATGACCCAACAATTAAATGAAACTTTCCAGATTTCATTAACACATCATAAACATCATTTTCATACAAAAACATTGACCGTTTGACATCCCGGAATGGTGCTTTACAAATTAGACGGGTCATGCACATAACCCCTTTTTGACCCATTTCATGACAAAAGCCACATACGACTTTCACAACACTTCAAACTCAACCAAAATCATTACTTTAATACATATAATATGTTCCAATATACACTTGACCCGTTTACACATCAAAATGGGTACATTTACCCTTTTGCCAAACACCCCCCTTAAACATTCACTATAAACCACTTAACGCACTTGGACACACCGTTAACCACCCAAACTTTACCAAAAGCATTACATTAACATACCCAATATTTTCCAAGGGCACTTGACCCGTTTACAACCCAAAATAGGTATGAACACGCTTAAACCAAACACCTCATTATCATTACTCAAAAACACTTAAAACACACTCGACACATCATTAGACCACCAAACCATTACACGACTTTGACACACATTATAGGACTCATAAAAGAGGCTCTCGGGGGTACAACATTGACTCAAGCTCGGTATTCTACCTAGCTCCTATGCTTATTATCTCCCGAATCCGCTTCCAAATCCCTATGCTATAATCCAAGCCAAGTTATCCTCATCGCCATTAACCTACAAAACGTTGACAACTAAAAGAATAAGCTTACGCTTAGTAAGTAAAACGATAATCACATAACATCATACTTCAAATCAAACACATAAGCATCACATATCTCCAAACACTTACTTAGCTACTCCACTCTCTAATTCTTGCATAATCACCTAACATCAACTTACCATCACAACCAAATTCACCACTTAGATCCTATTCATCCTAGCACATAAGCACATATCCAATCTCTTATCACTAACCACAAAACATACATAACACATACATGTTAGACATCCATATAATACATGCCATCATCATTTTACTTACCTCAAACCAAGCTACATAACAACAAGAACATCATCATCATCATAAGCTTCCATCATCATCATCATCATCGATCATCATCATCACATAATCAAAACCTAATCACATAATACTCAAATACATAAACAAGGGTTACCAAACCCATCAAAACATAACCATCTTCTAACCCATATCATCATATGATCATATCTTGATCATATGATGAAACCCCACTTTCTTTCTCATCTATAACAAGACATAGATTACTTACTTGTGATGATTATTAATGAGGGAAGGCTATAGACACATAATCTTCATCATCTTCTTCATGGATCATCACCTAGCTAGTTCCCTCCTTTTTCTCCTCTCACTAAAAACCGGACTTCAAGTCCCATCTCAAACAATGTGGAGAATTCTAGAAATGACTAGTTATAACTAGTTAGGTACAAGTTTGGGATGATGGCAACAATGGCCCCTCTAGTCCTCTTTCTTTCATTTTAGCCACAACTAACTTATAACACTTATAACATGTTTAACACTTGGCAACTTAAGCCCCTTTAGTTGCACATTATATTTTACATAACCGCTTTAGTCATATTTTGACTATCGGGTTTGACTAAAACACAACATATGTTGACTAGCCAATCACGAAAGGCCCTTATCTATTTTCTTCTAGGGTGGGGGTCCCAACACCTAGGAAACGGGTCTAACAATCAACCCCCTTGCCTAATGAGAAACTAAAGGAGAAAGCTGTTGTCGAAACATCAAATGTAATAGCACCTGGCCTTTATAGGATTAGTCCCACTACTGCGTCTGCCTCTACATCTAAAACATATAGGGAGATAGACATAAGTAAAAAGGATAATCCAAACGAGTCTAGGAATGCTACAACAACATCTCAGGACAACAACATAAATTCTAATGAGTGTGCCTTACCTTCTATAGGATTAGAAAGCAACTCTAGAAGCAGAAGACAGTCTAGGAGCATTAACAAGAAAACTAGTGTCTCACCTGTTTCTGAGAGTGCATGCAAGAAAGTAGAAGAACACCCTAGGAATTTAAAGCTTTCAAAAAAGAAACATATGTCATCTGGATGTAATGTTAAGACCAGTTTTTTGAATGCATGTAATGACTCTGTTTGTTTAATGCAAGAGAAATCTTTGTCTAAAAATGCTTGTGATGATATTGTTTCTAATAATGTGAATGATATGCCTGAACAGAAAAAGGTCCCTTCTGTAACTAGGGCTAAGTCTAGATATATTCGAAGACTTATTGTAAAAGCTAGGAAAACCACTAGTAGCCTATTGCCTAAGGATCACCTTAAGTTTTGTGCATGGAAACCAAC
Organism: Artemisia tridentata subsp. tridentata; assembly: GCA_021014915.2. NCBI lineage: Eukaryota > Viridiplantae > Streptophyta > Magnoliopsida > Asterales > Asteraceae > Artemisia > Artemisia tridentata. The sequence goes on along the minus strand of CP139504.1, from coordinate 433,297,861 downwards.
GGGTAGAATGTTCACACTTAAGAATGGCACATTAGAAATAGTTCCCAATGCATCAACGGAAACCATCTCTAAGTGTAATTCACCAATTTCATCTAACCCACTGGAACCAAATGATAAACGGTTTCCATATAAAAAATCATCTGTTCTTCGCACGTCATTGAAATCTGTCTTTGGATCATCGACTCGGGTTGCTCCAAGCACATGACCGGGAATCTGAAGCTGCTAATCAACTTTGTATGGCAGTTCATGGGGACTGTACGATTTGGGAATGATCATTTTGCAGCTATTCTGGGTTATGGAGATCTTCGGTTTAGAAATTACTTGATCACTCGGGTTTACTATGTCGAAGGGTTGGGACACAATCTATTCTCAGTCGCGCAGTTTTGTGATGCAGATTTAGAGGTTGCTTTTAGGAGAAACACTTGCTTTGTTAGAAATTTGGTTGGAAATGATCTCTTAATTGGGAATCGTGGCACCAATCTCTATGCAATTGACATAAACCAAATGGCCTCTTCATCACCAATTTGTCTCATGACCAGGGCAGGCGAAACAAAATCCTGGTTGTGGCATAGACGTTTGTCCCATCTTAACTTTGACACGATCAACAAGCATGCGAAAGACAACATCGTCAATGGTCTCCCAAAATTCAAATACACCAAATAACACTTATGTCCATCCTGTGAGTAAGGCAAAAGAAAAAGGGCAACATATAAACCTAAACCCGTACCTAGTTCGGTTGATAGGTTGCATCTGTTGCATATGGACTTATGTGGCCCAATGAGAGTTCAAAGCATAAATGGGAAGAAGTATATTCTTGTAATCGTCGATGACTATTCAAGATATACATGGGTAAAGTTTCTGAGGTCGAAAGACGAAACACCAGGCATCATCATCACCTTTCTGAAGCGGATTCAAGTTCTACTTCAAGCTCCAGTTAGGATAGTAAGAACTGATAATGGCACGGAATTCACAAATCAGGAGTTAAGAACATATTTTGAAGAATCTGGTCTTACTCATCAGACATCAGCTGTTAGAACTCCACAGCAGAATGGGGTAGTTGAAAGAAGAAATCGAACTCTTGTGGAAGCTGCTCGCACAATGCTGATTTATTCCAGTGCACCGTTATTCTTATGGGCTGATGCTGTCTCCACTGCTTGTTTTACTCAAAACCGATCCCTAATCCATCCAAGATTCAATAAAACCCCATATGAACTTGTCAACAACCGAAAACCCGATATCTCTTACCTACATGTATTTGGTGCTTTGTGTTATCCAACAAATGACAGAGAAGATCTGGGGAAGTTGAAAGCTAAGGGCGATATTGGAATCTTCATTGGTTATTCGGAAAACTCGAGGGCATTCAGGGTGTATAACAGGAGAACGAAAAAGATCATGGAGACGATGAATGTGAAGTTTGATGAAATTTCACAAATGGCTTCTGAGAGACTCGCTCTAGAACCCGCACTTAACCCGATGACTTTCGGACATATCAGTTCGGGACTCGCACCTCAAGGAGCTCAATCAATTCATAACGAACAACCCACAACTCAAGAACTGGATAATTTCTTCGAGTTTATGTATGATGAATACTATGGTGGCGCTTCGAAAAATGCATCTAACCAACGTTCCGCTGCATCCACTCAAAATCAACAACCACCACCAAATCCAGATGCATCCACAACATTCGAAGCTGGCGCACCAACTCCCTCCACATCATCAACATCTACTCCACTAACTCCAGTAATTGAAATTGTTCTACCAAGAATTGATGAGCAAGAACAAAATAATGCGGTGTTAGACGAAGAACCATTCGAAAACCCGTTTGGAACGGAATCTGCTGAATCATCTTCCAGATTACATGAACCATCTAACACGCATTCGTTCAGTCCAAGGTACCCTTCAACATTACAGTGGACAAAAGACCATCCGATAGAACAGGTTATTGGTGAACCCTCAAGACCAATTCAGACGAGAAAACAACTAAACACCGATTGCGACATGTGCATCTATGTCTGCTCAGTCAGTCTAATAGAACCTAAGAACATTCGGGAAGCAATGGCAGATAATGCCTGGATTGAAGCGATGCAGGAAGAACTTCTTCAATTTCAAATCCATGACACCTGGGATTTAGTTCCAAGACCAATTGACAAACTCGTCATTGATCTTAAATGGTTATTGAAAAAAAAGGATGAAGAAATGACTGTAATTCGCAACAAAGCTCGTCTAGTGGCAAAGGGATACAGACAGGAAGAGGGGATAGATTTTGATGAGTCATTCGCTCCAGTAGCAAGGCTTGAGGAAGTCAGGATTTTCTTAGCTTATGCAGCTCACAAGAACATCACAGTTTATCAGATGGACATCAAGACAGCTTTCTTGAATGGAACTCTGAAAGAAGAAGTGTACGTGAGTCAGCTAGACGGTTTCGTCGATAAAGATCATCCAGACTATGTCTACAAGTTGAAGAAAGCTATCTATGGTTTAAAACAAGCCCCAAGGGCGTGGTATGACGAGTTATCATCTTTCTTGTTGGCAAATAATTTCACGAAAAGAACAATTGATCCGACCTTGTTTACAAGAAAATACAAAATGATATTTTGATTGTTCAGATTTACGTGGACGACATCATATTTGGGTTTACTAATTCGCAACATTCAAAACATTTTGAAAATCTCATGAAAAGCAAATTTGAAATGTCCATGATGGGTGAATTAAAATTCTTTTTAGGCTTACAAATTCATCAATCCCCACATGGTAATTTTCTAAATCAGGCTAAATATACAATTGAGATTTTGAAAAAACATGGAATGAAAAATTGTGACTCTATTGGTACACCAATGGTTACTTCACCCAAAATAGGCGCTGACTTATATGGGAAACCCATGGATCCGAAGAAATATCGGAGCATGATTGGGTCTCTCATGTACTTAACTGCTAGCCGACCAGATATACATTTTGTTGTTTGCTTACTTGCACGGTTTCAGGCAAGGCCTACCGAACTTCACCTCCAAGAGGTTAAACGGATCTTTCGGTACCTACGAAGAACCATTAACATGGGACTTTTGTATCCAAAGGATTCTGAGTTTACACTAATAGCATTTTCAGATGCAGACCATGCCGGTTGCCAAGTTACAGCAAAGAGTACATCAGGCGGAGCACAATTTTTGGGAGAAAAGAAAGTAGGCTAGTCATCAAGGAAACAAGACTGCACTGCTCTATCAATAGCAAAAGCCGAGTATGTGTCTCTATCTGCATGTTGTGCCCAAGTTCTATGGATGAGGACACAACTCATAGATTATGGTTTCTCTTTCGATCGCATACCTTTGTATTGCGACTCAAAAAGTGCCATAGCCATCTCGTGCAATCCAGTGCAACACTCGAAGACCAAACATATTAGAGTCCGCTATCACTTCATTAAGGAGCACGTTGAAGAGGGTACTGTTGAATTGTTTTTCGTGAAGACTGAATATCAACTCGCCGATCTATTTACTAAAGCCCTCCCAAAAGAGCGGTTTGAAAACTTAGTTCGTCGAATTGGAATGCGAAGCCTAACTCCCGAAGAGTTAGAAAGTCTTCTCAAATCTTTGTGAATTATCTTATGAAGCTTCGCATGTAAATATTTTTCAAATAACAAAATTTAAAAATAGAAAATTTCAAAAAGACATAAAAAATATAAAACATAAAAACCAAAAATATTCTTCTCACGACATGTCTCTCGTATAATCGATATTCTGTATGTATCTATAAATGTCATTAAACAATGATACGGGCATGTACAGATGCTTGAGCGGGAGTTCATTTAAATTTTTTCCAAAACATGTCGTTTCTCAAAATTTTCTTCATTAAGGCTTTTGTATATATCAGTACGAGACCCGTGCTTTATTGTGAAATCTTTTACTATGGCCCGAGTACTCCAACTCAAAAAGATTCCAAATAAAGGCTACATTGATGAGTTCTGATTAATTCCGATCAGGACTCGCAATGTTAAGGGCAAAAAGCTACAAAACGTGAGCACTTAATCAACATTGTTTCAAAAAGATTTTTCAAATTCTTTCTATAAATTTTGTGCTCACAATAACTCCCTCTGAGACCCTTAAATGCTTTTAAACTCAAATGTTTAATAATATGCTTTGTTTAAGGGGGAGTACAAAAAGAAAAATGTTCCGCGTTCATGCTAAAATCAGTCCGTCTCTCCAAAACGTTTCATTTTAATCAACTGTTTTCAAAAATACCACTACATGCTATTTTTGAGGGGGAGATTAAGTGGAAATTAGATATAAGGGGGAGAGGACGTGATTAAAATGTGATAAAAAAGTTTTGTGGTTTGAATCTCAAACGAGTTCTTCAAAAAGACTCAGTATGAACCCTCGAATTGACGAAACTAAATGTTAGTTATCGAAAAGACATGTCCTGGACGGGTAATAATTTCAAACTGGTTTTCCAGTAATGTAAACGTGTCTCGCAAAGGACTTGTCTGAGTAGAATGTACCAATTCGAGAGATGATCTTTGAATATGACCAGGACGGGTAATAATTTCAAGCTAATCTAACTAGTGATGTAAGCGTGTCTCGCGAAGGTCATGTTCACTGAAATTCAATCATTTCAAAATGTGCGAACTCTACCCAACATGTGCAAATTTATACTAAAAATGCATGAGCACATGTGAAAGGGGGAGTATTTCAAAAATGCAAAACTCTCAATGTGTTAACTAAATGTGTTTATTCATGAACACTTTGAGAGATTTTCACAAAAAGGTTTATGGCAAGTGATCTAATCTAGGATAATCATGGAGTAATAAGGTGATTATGATTAGGTTATGTCCAATGATCCGCCAGAACCGGAGGGATCTACCCAAGGACAATTCCAACAGCTTAGAATTAGAAGTCCTTAGGTAAGATTGGAAAAAGGAGTAAATGAGAAAGGAGAAAGAAGGGGTTGAAGAATGAAAAAGAAAAGTTTAATGAAAGGATGAAAAGAAATAGCCCTCCATGAAAACTTAGGTAAGAAACCGGGTCAATACATCTGCTATCGGTACTCACTAAGGTGATACTGATATTGAAGACAAGACGTCATGGACCCAGTGACGCATTGCACCACCCCTCCTATCCACTCAGATATCTCTGAAAAGATATTTGTTTCATTTCTCACGGAGAACACTACATATTCTATCGACCTCTCACTCCGAGATGTGTTAATATTGAAAAGGTGGCACTCTGCTCCATGCCTCCGATGACTAAAACCAAAACGCATATTATTGAGTCTAGAGACATGAGATTCATCAAAGATCTCTTAGGAACACTTCCAATGCAATACACTTATGTTCATCTAAAAGGATACAAGTTGTATGAGTCTTAATGAGATCTAAAAGATCTTGCCTTACGTCATGATGGTTACTCGCTTCAAACGGTCTACAGTCTTGAAGTGATACTTCCGTATACTTCAGAGGCTCTCAACGGCCTTGGTAAAGATTAGAGAAAGTTTTCACACTATGCTGATAACGATCTCAAAATCTGAACCTATAAGCGCTGGACGATTTATTGCTAACTGTCTTATGCAGGTACCTACGAAAGTCCATCCACCATCATCATCTACAACGATGACGCATCTGGACAAAAGAAGTAGATCAAGGCAAGAACAACCAAAAGACGATTCTTTGAAAACCACAGTGCATGAAGGAACATTTAATGAAGACTATTATACATCGGCACACAAAGTTCAAGACATTGAAGGCGAAAGACCAATCACAGGAGCATTATTGAAATGACCATCCCATAGGGGGAGATTGTTAGCAATTAATTTATGTTAATTGAGAAGTGATGGTCATTTGCCATTTAGAACTAAAGTGTCATGTATAATGTTTAGTTTAAAATGTGGGCTAGTAGTATTAGTATTGTTTTTAGTTTAAATGTATATGTGTGATACATATACTAGCCCACATCAAGTCCAAAGAAAAGCCCATCAAACCCATTGATGTGGCTATGTCGACATATATAACACACACACTCTCTATTATTCAAGTGTGCCTCATAATATTGAAAGAGAGTGTATGTGCGTTTCATCTTTGTCTTTGTGTTATTTCTTTCCAAAGTAATATACATTCGACCACCAATTTCCCATGCGATCCACACCACTCTTCTTGTTCTTTATATGTGTTTGTGAGTGTCATCTAGTCTTGTCGTGTGTTGTGTGATAAAGAGATAGAGTTCTGTTCATTTCAAGTAGAGTCGAGCTATTTCACATGAAGTATTTATTTAGGTGTCTAAATCATAGAGTCATATTTTGAGTTCAGACTGTTAGTCATGACTCTTCATTTAATTTGCCCCATTACAATGCTGGGATTTTATAGTCTATCTAGTTTAATGTAGTAGTATGTAAGTATGTTACTTGCCCCTAGGAACCAGATTACTTGACTTTCTAAAGTCAATTTTCAAATTTATAATGAAGTAACATGTTACTAAAGTGCCTGCAAGTGCATATACATGATAAATGGAAACTGCAAATACAATAAAGCTTGACTGCAAGTGGAGATATAACAGTGAAAACCGCAAAAAATTTCATTGCCATTGAAAAGCTTGACTTTTTTGAGTCAAAATCCATTACAACAGGCTAAATTATAGGAACAACTATTTAATACTAAAACAGCTATTCATCTAACAGTACTAACTTAACAATACCAGCAGTAACCTTGCACTTAGCCTTGAGCAGCAGTCTTAACTTCAACCAGCAGCCTTAACAGTTACACTAGCAGTCTTAACTTGCAGCATGACATGCTTCACTTGGATTTTCGTATAACAATACCTTCAATGTCGGTTCGATAGTAGTCACTTCGTGATTCCTTGCCCAAGTCTTCTTTATATACACGTGGCAATATGTTTTCATTTTCCTCGTGAATGACTGTACTAAACTCCTCATCGACTTCGTCATATGTATCTTTGTAATTCTTGGTAGGTGTTTTAAAGACAATGGACAAATTTTTCTGTACCTGGTCTTTCACATAAAACACTTGTGTTGCTTGTGACGCTAATATGAACGGATCATCCTTGTGGCCGAAAGTATTCAGGTCTACCAACGTATAACCAAGAGTATCATGTTTGACCCCATGAGTTTTGCGATTAACCCAATCACATTTGAAAAGAGGAATTTGCCTGAAACGGTAATCTAGTACCCATATCTCTTGTAAAACCCCATAATAACATGTTTTTCTTGTGGTTGCAACTTCTTTGGATATGTGAACATCTACTGCCTCAACACTAACCCCACTGTTCTGGTAAACTATGCCATCATTACTTTTCGTACGAAATGTATACCCATTGATGTTATACGCCTCGTATTTCACTACGCTGGCGCGTGGTCCAAATGATATCCACCTCACAGTTTCTGATACACTATCATTGGATATCGCTAACTCTCTCTCAACCTGAATTTCATTACAAGTATATATTACCTTTAAATTGCAGGAACAACAAACAAACAATTAAAGAATAGGAGTGTTTGGGATAATGAAATGGTGTGCTGGTTAATCTCTATCTAATGTCATATACAGGAGGGACAATTATCATGATAGCAACAAACAAAAAATTATAAACAACATACTAATTACCTCTTCGAGTAACCACTTAGCAAAAGATTTACTGTGCTCATTCTCCAGCAATGCCATTTTTTTACCTGGGTTTTTTCTTTTCAAAACTTCCTTGTGTCGCCTGAAACAAATAAATGTCTTTGATTATTATATTTGATAGAACATTTTAAGCAACGAAATCGACATGTATTTGTAATACTTACTCGATATACGGTTGAATTTCATCCGTATTTTGTATTACATACAAATGTGCTTTCTGAAAGGATTCTCTGGAAACTTCACTTGGTTTGCCGGCCGACAATGGCTTTCCGTCCTCATATTCATTGGTTACATGTTTATCAGCTGGGATACCAATAGTTTTCATGGTTTTAAGATATTCGCCCAAAAACTCTATTGTTTCTTCCGCGATAGTCTCCTTGGCAATGCATCCCTCTGGTCTATTTCTGTTTCGCACATGTCCTTTAATAACCTTAAAACATCTTTCGAAGGGATACATCCACCAAAAGCATATGGGACCACATAATTTTACTTCCCTAGTTAGGTGCACAGTCAAGTGTATCATAATATCAAAAAATGACGGAGGAAAGAACTTCTCGAGTAGGCACAGTGTAACAACAAGTTTTTCTTGCATCTTATCTAGTTCTGGCAAGCTGATTTCTTTCCTACATATAGATTTAAAGAAAAAGCAAAACCTGATAATAGCATATCGTGTGGGCGGGTGCATGACTGAACGTATAGCAATGGGTAAAAACTCTTGCATTAGCATGTGATAGTCATGCGATTTAAGGCCAATGAGCTTCCTGTCATTTAGGCTGACCGAAATAGAGAAATTTGAACAATAGCCTTGTGGTACCCTGATGTTGCTTAACATTTCACAAAAGATGTCGTTTTCAGCATTCGTTAATGTGTAACCTGCTGGAGGTAGTATTGTTTTGTCTGCTTCTTGCCTAGCAAACAACTCTTCTTTTATCCCCAACTCTTCTAGATCCAGTCGAGCATTCATTCCATCTTTTGTCTTTCCAGGAACATTCAGCAAAGTTCCGAGTAGACTCTCACCAACATTCTTTTCTACATGCATGAAGTCAATACAATGCGGAACAGAATGATGCCTCCAATACCTTAGCTTTCAATACCAAATTTGGAATTTATTCCAATATGCTTCATTTGCTTGGCTTGAACTACCCACTTCTTTTGTTGTTTTCCTTTTCTGCTTTTTAATCTTCCCACCTCTGCCTCTGGTATCTTCTTGGTTTTTTGAGGTTTTTCCTTTTCCCCACTTATTTTCAATATGTTGTACCTCATTGTATATTTGTTCCCCGGTCAATAGATTTGGAGCATGACGTGATTCTTCTTGTCCATTAAATGCCTTCCTTTGCGTTCTGAACGGATGGTTGTATGGTAGATATTGTCTGTGACCAGCATAACTTTGCTTGGATGAGGCGAAAAGTCTACCACAGTGTGTATCTTTCCCACATACTACACATCCTTTGAATCCACTGTATGGGCAGCCACATAATGTACCAAGTGCAGGGATAATCATTTATCGTCCATAACACAACGACATGCAGATTAAAGTTTTCTTTTTTAGAAGCATCATATGTATCAACCCCTTCCTCGAATAAGGTATTCAGATCATCAACGAACGGTTCTAAAAATACATCGTTATCATTTCCCGGGTATCCCGATATCAATACCGAAAGCATGATAAACTTTCTTTTCATACACAACCATGGAGGAAGGTTGTATATGACAGATAAAACTGGCCATACACTGTGATGCCTATTTCCTGAGTTGACGTCAACCCCATCAGCCGATATTCCTAGCCGTAGATTTCTCGGATCTTCAGCAATTTCGGGGAATTTTTCATCTATGGTACGCCATGCCTGTGAATCTGCGGGGTGACGTAAAACACCATCTGTTATCCTCCTTGTTGCGTGCCATGTTAGATCTTCTGAAATACTTTCTAACTTAAAGAGGCGTTGCAGTCTTGGTATAATTGGAAAGTACCACATTACCTTTGCCGGAATGTTTTCGTACACTTTATGTGTCTTACTATCCACCTTCCATCTTGATGTCCCACAAGTTGGACAAACAGTCAACTCCTTGTTAACCTTCCAGTAAAGAATGCAGTTGTTGCTACATACATGTATCTTTTTGTATCCTGATCCCATCATTCTCACTAGTTTTTTTGCCTCATAAGTTTTTTCAACCATTTCGTTACCAGCAGGTAGCATCTTTTTCAACAATCCTAGTAATTCAGTAAAGAACTTATCAGAAGCTCCATACTTACCCTTCAAGTTGAGTAGTTTAACTATTGCGGACAACTTTGTGAAGTCAGGACATCCTTCGTAAAGTGGCTTCTCCGCGTCTAATAATAGTTGTTGAAACTTGGCAAGGTTATCCTCATCAAAACATTCTTTTGCACCATTAACCATGTTCACTGTTGCTGGGCCATCTGTTGGAATTTCTGGACCAAAATCCATGTCGAAATCCGTGTCGTCAACAAACTCCTCTGTTGTAGCATTAACAGGTATTTGGGCAGTTGTTGCTTGCTCATCATTTTCTCCATGTTTATCCCATTTTGTGTAGCTTTGATTAATCCCATGGCAGAATAAATGGAACTTCACATCCTCCACTTTATGCTCTATGCGGTTTAAACATGAGATATACGGACATGACATCTTAAGCTGTTATTTATTACCTCGTAGGTCGATGTTCCTCATCTTCTGCAAGTTGTGTTCTACATAGTGAATAAACGCTTGTACTCCAGCACTATATTGTTTCTTGGTCCTACTAGTTTTCATCCAAGACTTGTCCATGCTATGGTTGAGGTCAAATGGTAACGTATGTCTCCTACAAGTCCCAAATTAAACCAATATAAGCATCAAATCATTTGTACATAAGTAAACCAAGTATTTACCACTACTAGTACAAAAGATACTACTGCTAGTGAAAGTTAGTACTGCTAGTATAAAGTTAGTACTGCTAGTACAAGCCACAAATTAAACCAATATAAAATTGTAAATGTTTGATACGTTTGGGCCCAACTCTAATGTGGGATAAAATGTTTATTTTGAAAATATTACAACTATAAATTAGTAAAATCTAGTATTAATGGTTTTTGTTGCAAATTGCAAAATTAAAATAATACTCTGTATAGTATTAATGGTTTTTGTTGCAACTTGCAACTTGCAAGTAATTATGGGGAAGGCTATTTCATCATTACACACTATTCACATTGCTAGGCTCGATACATCTTCCTTCCTCTAGGTGTTTCTTGATTGTTGTTGTATATAAAGCAACATACCTCTCTCATAATTTTCATCTCTTCTTAACAAACCAAAATAAAATTTAAAAACTACTAAAAATCTCAAAATTTTTTGTTATCAAAATCATATATGGAAACTAAACTAGTGATTTGTTCTGAATTGACAATAGTTGCAAACTCAAAGCTTATGAAAGACATGATGCTAGTTTACTATGAGCGACAGGTTGAAGCTACTTCCAAAGAAGTTCATGATTTGAGGCACAAGGTTTCTGAGAAAAGAATGCTGATAAACAATAGGGATAAGATGATCAAGGAGTTAGAGCTTTTATATGGTTTTGATTCTGCTCTTGAAAGCATTGCTGATTTAAGGAGGATGCAAGAGGAGGACATGATGGCATCTGATAGGTTGCTTGTTGATATTGCCCAAAAGCATAAGCGTCTAGGTGATTTGTGCAACTTTATCACGAAGCTTGGATCAATGAACTACTGATGTGGTTGATATGCTAGTTGTCTATGTTTATGTCTTTTGTGTTTTGTGGTGTCATGATTGATGTTGTTGGTAGTTTTTCTAATGTTTAAGATGGGTGCTTTTTATTATGTCTTTTGGGAAGTAAATGGAATGGTAATGATAGATGTATGATGTTAAATATTAATGGAGCTATGTTAATGTCAATATTATTTTCTAACTGCCTTTTGATTTGTAAGTTTTTTCTTACCACAAATTTAATATGTATAATTTAACTGATTAAGAAAAATGTGGGATTAGTACAAGTTACAATGTCAAGTGTTTAGTACAAGTTAAAATGTCAAGTGTTTATTACATGCTACAATTTCAAGTGTTTATTACACCTAAATGCAGGAAGTTATCTGCACATACCAACGAAGCCTTTAATGGCATTTACTTATACATTGAGCTATGTGATCCTCTTTACTTTAAATGGCCATTACATAAACACAACATTACACACAACATTACACCATCAAAAACCTGTCAAACACTATACCTCATCCATAATGACTTCCAAGCCAAATGTTATTGAAATATCCTCTGATTCATCAGAACTAATGTCTCCTAAACCTTATTGGAATTTCCCCTACCCTCCTACATGTAGCTTTCATAAGAGAATACCACCTAAGGGAAAGGTTGTTGACTCAAGCTCTGACAATTTTAGCTCCTTTAATAGTAGCTTTTTTAATGATAGCTGGGTTTCTAGCTATCATTCGACATCTGAAGATGAAGCTGTCTCAAAAAAAAGCCACAATGTCCAAAAACCCTCCTCCAGTTCACACTCTATCAATCCCAGGAAAAAGGGAACAAGTTCTAGGCCTACCAAATCAGGCAACTTGGGAAGAAATCCAAGCAAAGAAGAGAAAGGAAAAAAGCCCAATTGAACTCACTAAGGGTAAAGGGAAAAGGACAATTGGCTGAGCTTTACTAGTCTTGATGTTATGATGCTACTGTAACAAGTACTATATTTTCTCCTTGTATGTAATCAACTATGCAATCAACAATGCATCTATGTATGCAGAATTTTGTTATGTAATAACAGTTGGTTTTTCAAGTTGAAGATGCTATTTTTCATTCATGTTAAACCCAAAATACAACTTTAAAAAACTATATATCTTACAAGTCACAAATTAAACCAATATAAGCATCAAATCATTTGTGTATAATTACAATGGACAGTGGGTATTGTAGTGGGCAGAATTTGCTATCTTTATAATTGTAAAAAAACAATTTCGAGAATAATATAATTTCACCATTGCATAAAAAAAATGATTTCCTAATTAAAAAAAATACCTAATTTAGATCTAAATGAACCTCCCTCCGTTGTTGATGGCCGGACCGGCGAGTGGTGGATGGTGAGTGGTGGCTGTGATTGGTTACTGGTGAACGGTGGATGGTGAGTGGTGGCTGTGATTGGTGAGAAATGTGCGAAATTTGAAATTTGCTGAAAAAAATATGGGGGTCTTTAATTTTGAAATTTGCTGAAAAAATATATATGGGTGGCTTTTTAAAAATTTTAGGGAGGGAAATACCAAAAAGGAAGCCACAGCCCACAGGTATCGAACCTGTGACCTCCCCTTCACAACACCAACAACTCAACCATCTCCGCCCTTGGGTCTTTTTCGATTATACCTTCTTTTGTATTCCTCTTATAGACTATCTATTTTATTAAAGAAAATTGTTACAAAATCCAAATATCTTCTATACAAAGTTAAACCTGTTAGTACAACGTTAAACCTAGCAACACTAATAGAGACACAAGCAGTAATAACATTATTTCCTTTTTGCTTGTCTGAAGATCTTTCTCAGTAACTCTCTTGCCATTACTGAGTCTTCATCAGTAACTGTGAGCTTAGCATCTAACATAACAAATAAGCTAGCTGCCCTTAATGGATAATCTTTTTCTATCAGCATGTAGACATGCACTCCATTCTTTTTAGATACATGGTGAACACCACATGTATCATACAGTCTCCATTTTGTACTCAACTCATGAGCTCGAAAATTCCATAAGATATCTTTTAGATCAGGTTCATACAACCTCTTTAATTCCACCCATAGCTCCTTTTCTTTGTCTTGTATACGATCTGTAGATCTGAACATTTCTTGAACCAGACTCCATAGATTGTCCAAGTCTTCTCTATCAAAAATCTTCAGCATATCTTCAAAATACTTATAAATTTCTAAGTGTCCTCCTACCTTGATTATCTTCCAAGCTTTCCCATTTGTATCTTTCTGTATCTCCAAATCAATAATTGGATGTTTAGCTTGAATAGGATGATGAACATCCAATGCTTCTGGGATTATAACAATCATATGCTGCTTGAGTCTTTCGTCAGTTAATTCCTCTGCTGTTTCTTCTTCCTCTGCTGTAGGTACTTCTTCTTCACCAATCTTCTGTTTCTTTGAAGATTCATACACCAATATTATACCATATCTTCTTGTAGTTCTAAATGGTTTTTCTGTTCCCATGGGAGTAAATGTGTTCATTCTTCTGTAAACCCTTTCAAACTCACTCTTGATCTCCTCAAAACTTCTACCTTGGAAATGCTTCCTTTTGTATCCAGCCATGTTCATCATGTAAACACACATGGTGTGTCTTTGCTGAGCTTTACTAGGTGGTTTACTCCTCTTTTCTTTGGCTTTTTGTTCTGTAGCAGACTTTCTTCTAGAATTTATTAGTTCAGCAAGTTTTCTTGACTTCTCATCAATGGACAACACTTCATCTACTCTGAGTTCACCAATATTTGCCTTTAAAAATCATCAGCATCAATCATATACTGAACTTCTTGAGCGTGATCAAACATTGCTTCAGTTGCTTGATTTGCAAGTCTTGTTTGATCAAGGAAATATGCAATATCAACAATTTCTGATGTTTCATCTTCCTGTGCTTTATTAGCTACCTCTGCATCAAAACTAATCTGAGCAAGAACACTCTTCTTGTCCTTCTTTGGTGGCTCTTCTTCAATCATAATGCCCTTTGCTTTATCTGCCCTTTGCCTTCTATCATACACATCCATATCTTGTTGATGAGAAGTACCAATATTTTCAGCATCCAAATCTTCTTCACCCATATTATCTAAATCATCATCATCTGAGCTTGTAGACTCCACAATATTTGCCTTTCTCTTTGCTTCAAGTGACTTGACTTTAGACTGCAATTTCTTCACTTTTTCAATGACCTTCTTGTAAGCAGTACTATACAACTGCTTTGTCTCCTTGAGTGCTTGCTTTGTCTCCTTGAGTTCTTGCTTTGTCTTCTTGAGTTCTTTCTCCAACCCAGTCACCCTTTGAGTCAATTTGGTACAAATATCCATCAATTCCATTAGTGACACTCTGCCCTCATCACTTCCAGGTGTGTTACCTCCCGATCGAGGTGAATCATGGGGCATTTCCCCCATATTTGGTTGTGAGGCTGATTGAGAACCAGATGAACCTGTGGGTGTGTGATGGGACTCAACTGGGCTTGTTGATCCTTCACCCTGAATGTTTTGATTTTGAACCAACATTGTTTTAAAAAGTGGAACTACTATCCTATTAAACCCCCTAGAAGCCATGCTCATGTTACTGAACAGTTTTTGAGTAAGGCCAGGAGTTGGATAAACAATTTTATGAGATAGAAGCAAACTTTTCGGTCTATTCAAAACCGTTTGTATAAACCTTGGATACATTAAAAACTTGTATTTGTTATCCACATTTTTCACCATACCATCAAAAATTAATTTTGAAAAGTTAAAAATACTGTTTGTTGCTAAACAAATGAGAGCAGTTGCAATATTGCTACTGAATTGCTCCCATGAGGTTTTCTTTGGACTTAAACAATGAAGGATGGTATGTATGAAGAATCTCCATTGTGGGGTAAAACATCCTTTTTGAAAAGTCAGAATTTGAGAAGATGTGTCATACCCCATTCTGGAAAGGTGATGAAAAATTTCAGTATTAGGCAAAGAACTAATACCATTTTCATCTGCTAAATGGAGATGCCTCCTAACAGATGCCTCAGTAATAGTTATTGTTTTGCCATCAACTGTTGCAATTAACTCTTTGTCTCCATTATCAAATGTATTGGTAGTAACAGTCCGTCAAAACTGTTTGATTTGAGAGACATAGATAGTAGGATTGACTGTAAGAGCATACCTGATGTGGGTAGTGTTTAGAAAATCTACTATCTGGTGGAAGTGTTGACTCCCTTCTGGTTTCTCCAAGAATGCAACCTGGTTATGCGTATCACAAAACTCTAAATTTGCCATGAAAATTGAGTAAATGCTTGATTAGAGTGCTGGGTTATGATTGGACCGACTTCAATTAATTGTTTCTCAAGTTTGAAGAAATCGTATAAATTATATAAAGAAAGAGAGTTACCCAATTTATGAAACCCTAACGCTCTGTTCTCGAGTTTTTTTTTAAAGGAATGGAAGGGGATTAGAAGGGAAATAAAAAAGCGAAGTAATTGACAAAAGTTACCCCAACGGTTAGAAATAAACCACGGTTAAAACCCAGACAGTAGTAACGGCTACCCAGCAGTACAACATTTTACGCTAGCAGAAAAAAAGTTTGCCTAGCAGTAAAAACTTTGTGTATCCACTCCATTCTCAGCAGTATGATCGAACTCAAACATTCACAAGCAACCATAAACAATTAATTAAACATCAAATATTTCATTGATATTTTTTAAAGGCTACAACCATATATACATCTAATTATCCAACCTAAATAATAAACATACTAAAAACATAAAAAAACCATCATCCTAAACTGCTTCACTCCATTTCACCCAACTTGTTAGAACCAGAGCTCTCTTCCCTGCTTCCCATCAATTTCGGCCTTTCCTTGAGTCGTTTAAACAAAATTTCAAGATCACTAACCTCTTTTCTAGATTATAAGGGTCCTGAAACCCATCTTGTTGCTCCCCCTGGTTTTGAGGCACCACCACATTTTGCTGCTCCACCACAATTTGCTGCTGATCCTCTTCATTTTGCTGCACCACCTCCTCCTCTTCACCTTCCTCCTCCTCTTCATCTTCATCTGCATCTTCCTCTTCATCTTCTTCCTCCTCCTCCCCGTAGTCACTCAATCCCTAAACCTCATCCCAGTAAAAGTATTGCGCATGCAGCCAGTTCAAAATTTGACCCCTCATCCACGTATCTACCTTCCTATACGACCCATATTCTGCAACGGGTTCATACCCAAAAGCATTAAACACTGCGTCAAACAGCAAATTGTTGTTTAACACCCACTCGTACTCTTCAGCATCATTTTGAAAGTTAACATTATTTGCTGCCATTGTTGAAGTTTTCTTTGAATTGAAAGGGATATATGTGTGTGTGTGTGTTCTTTGGTATACAATCGATAGGTATAAATAGGCTGGAGAGGTAGATGAATGGTTCCCAAGACTTTAGGCGGGAAAAGGGACCGACGGCGCACGCCAAAAGTAAACTGTGAATTGAAGTTGTACGAAAAAGTCTCCAATTTCATTTTACCAAGTATTGACATTCCATGTACAATGAGTTGATGCAACAACTACTTGTATATCATGCTTTGTGAATAATAAACTTCCAAACTCAATATTTCCAACTAGTTGTTTGTGATGTTTGGGATGATTTGGGATCGGGTTCATTATTATTGACCCGAGGGAATAAATGTTTGACCGTGACTCGAAAGGAAATATTAACTCATTTGTTGCGGCTTGATATTGACTCGACTTGGACAAAAATAAAAGAAAGAAATAAAAACAATTGTTAAATTAAAAGTTAGTTGTAGAGATATTTGTTATTAAATTTGGTTAATAACGAAGTAAGGAAATTAGAAGTGTACGTGAGACCATGGTTGTCAGGATCCCGATCCTGATCTTAGGATCTTACGATTTTACGATACTGCAAAGCAAAAACGATCCGAATCTTACAAAGGATCTTTAAAAGCTTAAGATGAGTCGATTGGTAATCGTCGGTATTTTCCCATAATCCCGTTTATTAGTACAAGGTATACTCGTTCTATGATTTAAAACAAGTTTGGACATACGACAAAATTAATCTTTGGAAATAACAAAATTTCGCCAAGACCCTTTCATTTATCGAACGTTTCCAAGTCAAAAGACTTTATTGAAAATCAATTTCCCAAGTAATTTATAATATAACGAGTATTTATATAAACCCTAAACCCTAAACCCTAAACTCTAAACTCTAAACCCTAAACGCTAAACCAATCCTTAATTCAAACAATAACCAAATGAATAGTCCAATAAATCCAAATATGTTAGTGTACGGGTAGTATGTCTCAAATAGTCCAATAGCCCTCATGTGTTCCGTTTTTATCCCAAATGTCACACGCAAGGTTTTCAAAATCGGGATCCTACTTAAGATCCTTTGGTCAAGGTGGATATGTTTATTTGAAAGAGAAAATTGTAAGATCACATGTGTATGCATCTTCATATTTTCGTTTATCTTGTTTTAACTTTACATGTGTATGCATTTGATGTTTATTAGATCGAAAATAAAGAGATTGAAGCAGATGAAGAACCCCCGCGTGGTATAATGTGGTTGAAAGGAAGGGTAAACAACGATGGCGAATTTCCAGATGATGAGATCACATCAGTGGGAGATATGCTTATATACCAGCAGGATTAACTGTGTACTAGCAGTAATAACTTGTGTACCAGCAGTATTAAGTGCGTACTAACAACAGTAACTGTGTACTAGCAGTGGTAAACACTAGCCATATTTGTAATTGAAGTTCATGAGCATCACTAACTCCAGCTGAGCAGCATTGACACAAATAAGAGCATCAGTTACTCTAACAGCATCAAGAAGACTTTTAATCCCAACATTTCCTATATTTTTTTTTTGCAGAAAGAATCTGATGACCAGATCAATAAATTGTCCAATGAGATTACAGAAACAAAGAGAATACTTACTCAACTGATGGCACAGTTGAGTCAACAAGGGGTGCAGTTAAATTTGTCATCTCAATTGCCAGTAGCCTCAAATGCAAGCCAACAAGGGTCTACAGATTCCCAATCGCAAGGAAATGTGTCTCCAACACAAGGAGTACCAACAGTATGTATTTCAACATGTTTCTTGTTATTCTTTTGTTTATATAATGTAACGTGTTTTATATATACATATAGGAACCTACTAAAACTGTCGGACCTAAGAAAAAGCCTAAGTCACGACAAAACGGGCCTCTAGATTCCCAATCAGAACAAAATGTGCCTCCAACACAAGCACTGCCAACAGTATGTATTTCAACATGTTTCTTGTTATTCTTTTGTTTAAATAATTTATGATATGTACATGCAAAAATTCTTTTTTTTAGCCATTTAAGTGCAAACTGTGGCACTTAAAGAAATCAAATATCGTTGCTTTGGGTACATACATGTGTTTTTTCAACGTACATATATATAATTCTTGATATATAATTCAATGTTTGATACAAGCGTCTTTTGTTACTACGAGTTACACCGCCAACTACAATGCAAAAGAAAAGTGACAACAACTGTGGACCAACAGCACCATCGAAGCGCAAAAGTAATATCTCTATTGAAGCCGTAAAGCAAGCTAGGCTGATGAAGAGTCAAAAGTCTTTAAATTATGGTACTTGAGAATTTGATTATGTACGACATTACAATTGTATATTCTGTTCAGTTATATACATTCGAGTTTTATTCAATTTCAAATTTCTTTTTGTTTATGATTCTGTTATATATATATATATATATATATATATATATATATATATATATATATATATATATATATATATATATATATATATATTTGTATATATACTCATTCCAGCAGCCCTATCATAGTACTAGCAGTAGTTACTCTGCTTCAGCAGGACTAACTTAGTACTAGCAGTAGCAACTCTGCTCCAACAGTACTGACTTAGTAATACCAGTAGTAACCCTGTGACTAAAAGATGCAGTCACGTATTATGGTCACGCTTATCAACATTATGGGTCACTCATTGTTTAATTCGATGTGTGACTAAATATTACAAAAGGCCACACAAACATAAAATTCAAGTGGCCATTGGATGATCAATAGTCACACAAAATACAAATTTCTTCACTTTAAACAGCATATGGTCACACTTATTAACACTTTTGGCCACTTTATGCTTAATTGTATGTGACTAAATACCCAAAACAAACATGCTTTGTGTGACTAAATATTACAAAAGGCCACACAAACATAAAATTCAAGTGGCCATTGGATGATCAATAGTTACAAAAAATACAAATTTCTACGCTTTAAACAACATATGGTCACACTTATTAACACTTTTGGCCACTTTATACTAAATTGTATGTGACTAAATACCCAAAACAAACATGCTTTGTGTGACTAAATATTACAAAAGGCCACACAAACATAAAATTCAAGTGGCCATTGGATGATCAATAGTCACACAAAATACAAATTTCTTCACTATAAACAGCATATGGTCACACTTATCAACACTTTTGGCCACTTTATACTTAATTGTATGTGACTAAATTACCAAAACAAACATGCTTTGTGTGACTAAATATTACAAAAGGCCATACAAACATAAAATTCATGTGGCCATTGGATGATCAATAGTCACACAAAATACACATTTCTTCACTTTAAACAGCATATGGTCACACTTATTAACATTTTTGGCCACTTTATGCTTAATTGTATGTGACTAAATACCCAAAAAAAAATGCTTTGTGTGACTAAATATTACAAAAGGCCACACAAACTAAAAATTCATGTGACCATTGGATGATCAATAGTCACACAAAATACACATTTCTTCACTTTAAACAGCATATGGTCACACTTATCAACACTTTTGGCCACTTTATGCTTAATTGTATGTGACTAAATACCCAAAAAAAACATGCTTTGTGTGGCTAAATATTACAAAAGGCCACACAAACTAAAAATTCATGTGATTGGATCATCAATAGTCACACAAAATACATATTTCTTCACTTTAAACAGCGTATGGTCACACTTATTAACACATTTGGCCACTTTATGCTTAATTGTATGTGACTAAATACCCAAAACAAACATGCTTTTTGTGACTAAATATTAAAAAAGGCTACACAAACTAAAAATTCATGTGACCATTGGATGATCAATAGTCACACAAAATACACATTTCTTCACTTGAAACAGCATTGGTCACACTTATTAACACTTTTGGCCACTTTATGCTTAATTGTATGTGACTAAATACCCAAAACAAACAAGCTTTTTGTGACTAAATATTACAAAAGGCCACACAAACTAAAAATTCATGTGACCATTGGATGATCAATAGTCACAGAAAATACACATTTCTTCACTTTAAACAGCATATGGTCACACTTATTAACACTTTTGGCCACTGTTTTTTAAATTGTATGTGACTAACTCGAAAAAAACAATACACGTTGTGTGACTAAATCATCACAAACGTCACATTTATTATATTTTCATATGGCCATAGGATGGGAAATAGTCACACATACTAATGAATCCAACAAAACTTGTGCCTAATTTGTCACACATATTCGGGTTTTGGTCACTATTTTTCAATGAAAACGGCCACAAACTCAACAACGTGACCATATGATACCTACGGTGGCGCAACTTTTTGTCACACACACCCAAAAAAACGTGTGTCACTATATGCATATAGTCACGCATTTTTGGTGTGACGAAAGGTGAAATTTGTACCAGTGAATCCTCTGCTGTGTATTCATCTTCTCTTTTTTCACGAAGGAATGGTAGGACAGGAGGTGTTTCATTTGGATTTCCGGGGTTTTGAATTTGACGAGGCTTGAATGGTCCATTCTGGATGGAGTTGTGCAGGAGTTTACCTTGACCATCTGGTTTGGTTTTGATATAGCGAAGCATACGGCTCGTCCACTGAAGATATCCACCTTTTTCTAGCATAGGAAGACGGTTTTCTGCACCAGCTGCATGAATGTCTTGTTTAGTAGCCATTGATGATGTATCGTATGATAAAGTTGATGTAGGATCGTTGCAACGAAACAGGAGTTGTGATTAGTAGGTTAAGATCAGTTGTTGTAGTGAGGTCTTGGTCTTTAGCTTATGATCGGTTGAGGTTTCGTCTTCAGCAGGCAAATTCAGAAGGTTACTTGCAATTCCTATAAGTAATTTCAATAGAATTGAATTTCTATAAGCCTTGCAATTTCGATAGAAATGAATTTCTATAAAACTTGCAATTTCTATATAACTGAATTTCTATAAAACTTGCAATTTCTATAAAACTGAATTTCTATAAAACTTGCAATTTCTATAAAAAATTTCGATAACCAATTTCGATAACCAATTTCTATAGAAATTTGTCCACAATTTCTATAAATCCAGATTCCATGGAAATTCGTCCACAATTTCTATAAACTCAATTTCTATAGAAATTCGTCCACAATTTCTATAAACCCAATTTCTATAGAAATTCCACCACAATTTCTATAAACCCTTACTTATAGAAATTCGACCACAATTTCTATAAACCCAATTACTTATAGAAATTCCACCACAATTTCTATAAACCCTTACTTATAGAAATTCAACCACAATTTCTATAAACCCTCTTTTGTCTAAATTCTTATACAAGAATTTTGATAAGAGAGCTTTTCGATGAAGATCCACAAGCAAGTAACAAACAATCTTCTAAGCCTTTTTCCACGATCAAACAACTTCAAAAACCCGTAAATACTTATAAAGTTCGAACCTTTATCGCCTTTTTTACTTATAACTATATTTCGATACAAAGTCTAACCTTTTTTAATGAGCAAACTAAATTTTTGAAGAGTAGATTCGAAAGAAAAGTACCAATTCTTACTACTAAACACATAAAAACTATGAAATGAAACAACTTTTAACCTAAAACTTGCATAAAAATAAAAATTTTTACATAATGTTTACGTTTTATGGAGAAAAAATGAAACTTTATGCTATAATTTGATCAAAAAACGAAAAGAACAAACTCCTACAACGTTGTTTGGCTTTGATACCACTTGTTATGATTAAGAACACAACTTTATCACACACTAAATATGTATATATCGAATGGTACTTAGACAAGAACAAGATGCGGAACGTGTATGTATAATAAATACCGAATGTATATTAGCTTGACATAAGAAATGAGAACAATACACATAAGAACACACACACACTCACCTTTACACTCTCTAAGGCACACATGAATATGAGGTGGGAGAGTGGTATTTATAGAGTACAAGTGATGCCCTAGTGGGCTTTCTATGGGCCGAGTTCTATGGACAATACATTGGACTATTAGAGCTTGACTTATAACTTATTAGTTTTAGTCCATGATGCTCTTGACCTATCAGCTATTCTATACAACATACTCGACACACATACAAAGTTATTAATACGAAATGACCATCACTTTTCAATGCTAACAATTATTGTAATGATCAAGAATCGCTTTTCGGAGGTCGAGGTTGATCGAAATACATGATTGTTCTAGAGAGAGAAAGTAGAGAGAGAAAGGTGAAGAAACACACTTAGTATATTAGCTTGAAAGAATGAAAGAATACCAAGATTTCCCACACCCCTCATGGAGAGTCATGAGGGGTATTTATAGCCCTATTACATTACTAGTTTGCCATTTAAACATAAGTAGTCCCTGCGTTTACTACTTACTACAAATCTAGTCCAATTCACTTAAGTGGCGATATCTTTATAAAAAACATTGCTAACAATCTGCTTCCAAGATATCGTCACACGTGAATGGTTACAATGAGAACTATAAACAAAGTAAATTACAAAAATAATAAACTTTTGTTGACGTTGTTGACGCACAGAGTCTCTGTAGTCTAGATCCTGAGGCAGACTTGAAGTTCTCTCTTCCGACGATCTCGGCGTTCGATCTTAGGCACTGACGGCACTAATTCTTGTAGCTCTTAACTTCAACTGTAATGGTCTAGTTAGGTTATTACTCCCTCCTAACTAGTGAGCCTTTTTTCTTTTCTCTGCTCCCTCCTGAATCGACAACTCTCTTTAGTCTTCAAACACGTAGCAGAGACTGTAGATACCAAAGTGATGCACAATGGTTGTCATTCGGGAGCATCATAATAACATATCTCACAAAGTATTTGCATCCAAGTTGGTAATAAGCCTCAATGTACCCCCAAACCAAATTACTGAAGACGAGACATTACTTCTTTCTTCGTGTACTTCTCCCTCCTGATGGTTGCGAGTCATCGAAATCATCATACTTTAATGTACATGCCGTAGATTACCTTGTACTTGATGCAATATTAAAGCCATAACAGCCCGTCGAAGCATAGTTTCGTGAGACTATGTCAAAAAAATATGACTCTCTTTATCTGCAATCTCATCTCTTTTCTTCAACCTATAAGCGACCTCTTCAAAATCCAACCAGCTAGTAAATGACCACTGAATGGAGACAACCCAATATAACCAATCTGAGAATGAAGTAAACACTCCTTAGATATGTGACTTAATCTTGTACGAAAGTGTGACTAAGAACCTATACTGAGCACTACAACGTTACTCCTTAAAGCATAGGTATTGTCATATACCCATCCAACCTTCCTTAACTGTATATGAAATATCCACTTCTTGGACTATCCACAACTTCATGTGACACTGAGTACTACAACGTATCTCCTTTAAGTGATAGTTAACTAGGTCTTCGTCCATCCACCCCTTGACGTTTGAAAACTAGATAAACCAAGTCTTAATCACTACCATTGTATGCCCAAACAAGTATCTCTGAAAGTCATGCATCCATCCAACCTCTAGACTTTGAGATAAATAAGTACACATTCTCGTGAAATGAACTTTAAACCCAGATAAGCTATATTGTACAAAAACTCCGTAGTCACAAAATCTCGGATACTAGCTGTTGTCATTTGATTGTGATTCTAGATCAGGATCTTTTAGGCTATACGTGGTTATTTTGAAGGTGTAGACCAATAATATCATTTGTGATTTTGGTGTGATGGGTGAGTTTGAAATACACCATAAAATGCAATTATAGGGTTACTAGAAAGTTTTGAGTTTTAAAGATTTTTACGCCAAATTTCACCGTAAAAATTCGAATTTTGACCTAAAAATTTCAATTTTGCGTAAAAATTAAGCATTTAGTCACTCCTAAAAATTAAATTTTACTGAAATTTTCCCGCCAAAAAACTCTTTTTTTTTTTTTTTTTTGCACCATACTCGAAGTTTCTGCCTAACTCGAAGTGTGCAAATTCGAAGAATTCAAATTCGAAGAGTACAAACTTGAAGACTGTTGCTTGCTCGAAGACCTTCTAACTCGAAGGCATACTCGGAGAAACACCCTCTAACTCGAAGGCAAACTCGAAGTCTAAACTTCTAACTCGAAGTCTGACTTACTCGAAGGATTTGAACTTTTAACTTCAAAGTCGAAGCCAAAGGCGAATCCTGGTTAGCTCTGATACCAATTGTAATGATCAACAATCCCTTTCTGGAGGTCGAGGTTGATCGAAATACATGATTGTTCTAGATAGAGAAAGTAGAGAGAGAAAGGTGAAGAAACACACTTAGTATATTAGCTTGAAAGAATGAAAGAATACCAAGATTTCCCACACCCCTCATGGAGAGTCATGAGGGGTATTTATAGCCCTATTACATTACTAGTTTTCCATTTAAACATAAGTAGTCCCAGCGTGTACTACTTACTGCAAATCTAGTCCAATTCACTTAAGTGACGAAGTCTTTATAAAAAACATTGCTAACACTCCCCCTAAGGGATGGTCATTCAAATGATGCTCTGAGTGATTAGGTCTTTTGTCTTCTTGTTTTTTAACTTTTTGTGTCGTTATAGAATAGTCTTGGTTCCTTGTTCCTTCATGCTATGTGATCTTCAAAGTAATCGCCTTTCGGTCCTTCTTGCCTTTGATCAACATCTTCTATACATTTGCATTGTCGTCTCTTCCATCATACTCATACTTCTTGAACTTCATACTTATATCCTCCTCACTTAATATATGAACTTGTTCTTGACATCTTGATTAGTTTTGTGACTTTGTCGTAATACTTTGTCTTTAACTTGATCTTTTTGTCTTGAACTTTTTACTTGAACTTTGTTGAGGATGATCTTCATAAGTATGAGTATGAGGAGATATAAATGTTGAGACATATGATGATGTGATGAACTCAAATAAGTACATTTTATTACTATCATTTATCCTATTAAATAGACTTGTTTTACTATATTATGTATGAGGATTGATACTTAATCGTTTACTTTTGTAATTCTCAGGTAAAAACAAGCATTTGGTGAAACTTAGCGATTTTGGACTGATTATGGAGCAAAACATGCATAAAGTAAAGAGTCTACTGAAATGAAGAAGATCAAGACTAATCTGCTCCAGATGCGCCGCATCTCACTCATGACATGCGCCGCATCTCTATCAAGATATCACCAGATACGATCCAAGATACAAGAGGACATGCGCCGCATCTAATCATGGAGTTACGCCGCATCTTCTGGCGGTGTACGAATATTCCTGAATATTATAATCTTGGACCCCACGCGAAGTTAAGTACATGCGCCGCATCTACTCCTTAGATGCGCCGCATCTTCCCTCAGACAGAAACTATAAATACCCCAAAGCCAGACGAATTTTGGGGGCATTATCAAAGTTTCGAAGACCGAACAGAAGAAACCCTAGGACGAATTCAGTCAAGGAGGCAGCACAAGACACACCCAAATCAAAGATACAAGAGCTGTAAGAAGGTGCTGCATGTGTTTAATTCATTAAGTAGTTTTGTTTTATTGTGTTAGCAAACTTTAATTCATCAGGATTGGTGGCTTGTGTAATGTGACAACGAAAGATTGCACTCCCTTTAATACTTGCTTTCCCATCAATTAAAGTTTATATGTTGATGTCTTTGGTTACTACTTATTAGTGCATTGATAACCTCTGTATCTATTAGTGGCTTGCGGGCATTTGACTACGGGACATAATGTGGCTCCCACGGTTATTACTAAATTGATCACTTAGGAATAACTTTTAGACATAAGTAATCATTAAGGGTTTACTCGCCGATAAGATTAGGACCAACGAGGAAGGGTTAACTACATACACTTCATATAAAGCTATCAATAAAACAAGTGACAATCTACTTAATCAAAAGGACAGCCCTCTTATTGTCTCAAGTATCTATCTGTGTACGTGTGTGCTACTTGCTAATTCGTGCCTATTGGTTTATTTTATTATTTAATTGCAAACAAATCGTGCCAGTCTCTCAGGCTGAAACCCCCTTGCGTTAGGATATTAAAATACTGATTAGAATAACTAGATAATACGTTCCACTCTTAGTGATTGACACTCTACTTACCATTATATTCATACTGACCGGGTACACTGCTCGTTAAGTGTGTGTGGTTATTGATAAGTCGGCTAAATATAAATTTAAAACTTGAGTAGGCATTAAAACTGCTAAACCGCAACGATACATCACGCGCATCAAGTTTTTGGCGCCGCTGCCGGGGAGTGAATTGTTATTATCTGTTAATTTGATTAGTATTTTAATTAGGTTTTTCTTTTATTAGATTAATTGCATCATTGTACTATTTTGCATATTTGTTGTATTGTGTGTTAATTGTTTGCTTTTATTTTTATTTTTGTGTGTTTTATTTTTTGTTTGTGTGTTTTTATTTTTTGTTTTTATTTTTCGTATTTTTCTGTTCTGCTATCGTTGTACTGTGCTAAATCAAACGATACGGCGCATCTGATTTCTCAGATACGGCGTATTGCGTTTAATTTTTTTTAAATACAACGCGTTTAATTAATTCGATACGACGCATCTTTTCCCCAAGATACGGCGTATCTGTTTTTAATACGAAATTTTTTTCAAAAAGCGATAAAGCAATACGACGCATCTGCTTTAGCAGATACGGCGTATCTGTTTTTGATAAAAAAAAAATTTTCTAAACGTTAACGCCATACGACGCATCTGCTTTTGCAGATACGGCGTATCTATTATTTTAATTAAAAACAGTTTGCGAATTATTAAACAGATACGACGCATCGATCTATATCGATACGGCGCATCTTTCTGAATCAAAAATCGATATTTATTTTTAAACGTAACGAAAATACGGCGCATTAACTTTCGTTAATACGACGCATTTAATTTTAATTAGATAAGCTGATTTTTGATTATTTAATTCGATACGGCGCATTCATATATTCTAAGCGGCGTATCTATTTTCTGGATAAAGTCTGATTAAATTTTAACGATTATAAGATACGGCGTATCCAACTCTTTGGATACGGCGCATCGTCTGCAGATATCAGCTATTTGTATTCTTATATCCGTTTCTATATTTGTTAATTTTTCTTCTTGCGAACAGATCCTACTGATGCTTTTGTAATTATTTCAGAAGGAATATGGAAAGGTTCGGAGAACTGATTGACTCCGACTTCGAAGCCAACTTTATGAATGGAGTATTAATGCAAGATGAATCTCCCAAACGATACGATGGGGACTACATTGAACTTAATGACCTCGATGGACCACTAGAATCCAATGACCTGTTCATGGATGATGCGGAATCTGAGTTAGAAGAAGGAGAAATTGTGGATAGTCCAAAAGTCAACGTTATTACTACTAGGAATTACGATGAATTTGAGGGATATGATGGTTCTTGGGATTACGGTAGAAGGATCCACGCCGATTGTGCTTACAATTTGCAATTCACATGCATGATTGGGTACAAGTGTATTGATGCCAATTTCTTTCCTATTTTACCAATCAATGTCATGTCAAGAAGGTTTTACAATTCCATTATGAGAAATAAAGTAGAGTATAAGGGAAAGAATGTAGTTGGTGCCTTCATTAATGTCCCGATATTCGTTGGACGCTTTACTATTGTAACTGAGTTCGCCGTTGTTGAAGACATGAATGCCTATTGTGACAGCAATATGGGTGACGTGATTATTGGAAAACCATTTTGTAGGGAGATCACTATTAATGCAAAACGATTTGAAGGAAAGATCACCTTTCAATGTGGAATCGACGTTATCACTTATATGATGCCCCGAACTCATCCTGGATTTAAACATGCTACTAGTAGGATATGCTACAAATTTTATCCATTCCTTTTTGTTAGTGATGATGACAATAAGAGAGGGATTGAGTACCCATACCAATTGATGGAAGGATTCTACAATGGAGTGTTGAAGTTGGGACCTGAATATATACATGACGAATTAGTTGCTAAATGGATCCTACGTAAGCAATGTGGGAGTCAATGATCGATATTAAAGAGCTGAACGTGAGTCTAACTTGAAGACTCTGGAATAAAGACAAGTGCTTACCGGGAGACAACCCGGATTTATCTTTTTCTGTTTTCTGTGTCGAGTCAGTCAGGCCCGCATGAGGATACGGCGCATCTCAATTCTGAGATGCGACGCATCTCCTGCAATGGTCATATCCTATTTTATTTTTCTGCATTTTTATTTTCGACTTTAAAACTATTTATCAGTTTATTTTTAATACGGCGCATCCCTGGTTAAGGATGCGGCGCATCTTTATTCTGATCCGTATTAATTCCAGGCTCGATACGGCGTATCTTCTTCAATAAGATACGGCGCATCGACTGACCTGATGATTTTCAGTTTTAATTTTTAAGTTTTATTTTATCTAACTACTAATGTATTATGCAAGTTTGAACCTTTCTTATCTTAGGTGTGTTTTAAAATGTTGGTGGTATTATAGTTTCCTGGATTTCCTGTGGATACATCAAGCATGAAGCTTTAACGTTCTCATCCACAAGAAAGATGATTTTTGCTCTTATACTAATGGAGGATCATACCGAGCAAATCTCAGGGGAGTTTTCCTGTTCTAATTCTTTTATTTTCCAGTTTTTAACCTTTTATACAAACAATGAGGACGTTGTTTAACTTAAGTGGGGGGATTGGAGAATTAGAACACTTAACATTTACTTGTCCTTAAACTTTTTCAAAAATTATGCTTAAAATGTGCTTAATATATCAAACTTAAAAAAAAATTTTAGCATGTTTTTGTTTAAGATCTAAGTTGCATAACTGCACACATGACGTTATTTTCAAAAATTGTGATTTTCCAAAATTCACAAATCTATGAGTGTGCCGGTGACTTGTAAACTTTAGAACTTGGCTTGTATACTATTCGAGACCACCATAATGAGTATTATATTTATATAATTGGAATGACTTGTCTAAATTGGTAAAATTCTAGGATTACACCCAAATAGCCTTTATATGTTATGTGTTATTAGCTAACTACACTGGTTAGTTAACCCCCGTATAAACCTTTTGTTACTCTCATTTTTAGAGTAAGATACCCCTAGAAAAACATTCAGAGCCATTCCTTTCGTTTCTTACACCTATGTTTAAAATGTTTCGTTACACCCTTACACCTTAGCCTACCCTGTAGATTAGAATCCGTGGTTGGTTAATTGCTATAGGCAAAGTGTGTTTCCTTACATTACCTGTGTTCGCGTGCGTAATTCATTATCTATGGTTAGGTCGGGAAATTGCACAATGCAATTGGAGTGAAAGTAAATATTATATATTTTTGAGTTTATTTTTCGTGTGTTTACTACTTTCACTATTACCGTTATTTCTGAAAGTATGAAAAGTATAGAAAAATTATCCGGAAAGAAAGTTGTAGTGATGTGGTGAAATTTTACACATCTATGTTTATGTTTCAAGTTAAAAAAAAAAAAAAAAAATCGAAAAAATAAGAAAAGAAAAAGAAAGAAAGAAAAGTTGGAAGTTAATTTTAACCAACTTATGTAAAGTTATGTAAGTGGTCGATATCACCACTATTTGTTGTACTATATTTATGGATTGAATGGGAATTGGCAGTTATGGGAACGCCAATTAAGGTTTATTCTTTGATTAAGATCTTGTTGAGTATAATTCGTGTCTACCTAAAGCGTGTGTTTCAAGTGTTAAAGCGTGAGTTATTCGATGATATGAGTCTTATTCATGGGATGGTTGGGATAGTGATTAACCACACTTAGGATTTTAATTTATTTGTTTTGTTTATATTTTATTTTTACACCAATTTATATCCTAAATGTTACCATACCCCTTTATTATTCTTTATCCAACCAAACCTTTGATTTATTGAGATTAGGGATTTGAGCAATCTTAAGTATCGTAGTCGTGGATTCGGCTATGTATTTATGATTTTGTCGCCCTTTTTGATATATTATTATTGGCGAAGTTTGGACCTATCTTTAGCCTATTCGAGTTAAGGATTTGAGCAATTGCAAGTATCGTGTTCGTGGATTCGATCATGTATTTGTGATTTTGTCGCCTTTTCTGGAATTTGAGATCGATAGTGAAAGAGAAAAAATTAACCCTTAAGCCTAAAAACCCTTTTTACTTCTTTAGACTTGTTATTCCTTAGCTTTAGTGGTGGAGATTGTGTATACTTGCCAAGCTTATGATAGAATATTCGTCACGACTGGACAGTTAAACGATTAGATTTGCTTTTATCAACTTATTTTATTTTACTTCTAATTCGTTAAGTGTTTGGTTGTGTGATTATGAAATAAACGAATACATGCTTAAACATAAAAATAAATCCTAACATCTTTTAGGATACATTTTCATAAAAGAAATTCTAAGGTTTACTTGGGGACAAGTAAAGTTCAAGTGGGGGGATATTTGATGAACTCAAATAAGTACATTTTATTACTATCATTTATCCTATTAAATTGACTAGTTTTACTATATTATGTATGAGGATTGATACTTAATCGTTTACTTTTGTAATTCTCAGGTAAAAACAAGCATTTGGTGAAACTTAGCGATTTTGGACTGATTATGGAGCAAAACATGCATAAAGTAAAGAGTCTACTGAAATGAAGAAGATCAAGACTAATCTGCTCCAGATGCGCCGCATCTCACTCATGACATGCGCCGCATCTCTATCAAGATATCACCAGATACGATCCAAGATACAAGAGGACATGCGCCGCATCTAATCATGGAGTTACGCCGCATCTTCTGGCGGTGTACGAATATTTCTGAATATTATAATCTTGGACCCCACGCGAAGTTAAGTACATGCGCCGCATCTACTCCTTAGATGCGCCGCATCTTCCCTCAGACAGAAACTATAAATACCCCAAAGCCAGACGAATTTCGGGGGCATTATCAAAGTTTCGAAGACCGAACAGAAAAAACCCTAGGACGAATTCAGTCAAGGAGGCAGCACAAGACACACCCAAATCAAAGATACAAGAGCTGTAAGAAGGTGCTGCATGTGTTTAATTCATTAAGTAGTTTTGTTTTATTGTGTTAGCAAACTTTAATTCATCAGGATTGGTGGCTTGTGTAATGTGACAACGAAAGATTGCACTCCCTTTAATACTTGCTTTCCCATCAATTAAAGTTTATATGTTGATGTCTTTGGTTACTACTTATTAGTGCATTGATAACCTCTGTATCTATTAGTGGCTTGCGGGCATTTGACTGCGGGACATAATGTGGCTCCCACGGTTATTACTAAATTGATCACTTAGGAATAACTTTTAGACATAAGTAATCATTAAGGGTTTACTCGCCGATAAGATTAGGACCAACGAGAAAGGGTTAACTACATACACTTCATATAAAGCTATCAATAAAACAAGTGACAATCTACTTAATCAAAAGGACAGCCCTCTTATTGTCTCAAGTATCTATCTGTGTACGTGTGTGCTACTTGCTGATTCGTGCCTATTGGTTTATTTTATTATTTAATTGCAAACAAATCGTGCCAGTCTCTCAGGCTGAAACCCCCTTGCGTTAGGATATTAAAATACTGATTAGAATAACTAGATAATACGTTCCACTCTTAGTGATCGACACTCTACTTACCATTATATTCATACTGACCGGGTACACTGCTCGTTAAGTGTGTGTGTTATTGATAAGTCGGCTAAATATAAATTTAAAACTTGAGTAGGCATTAAAACTGCTAAACCGCAACGACACATCACGCGCATCATGATGGTTGATGGACTTTCCTCAGTACCTGCATAAAACAGTTAGTAATAAATCGTCCAGCACTTACAGGTTCGGACTTTGAGATCGTTAACAGCATAGTGTGAAAACTTTCTCTGATCCTTACCAAGGCCGTTCTGAACCGGATGCCCCCTAAAGAGCTAACTCAGTTACACAGAAGTGTATTGATGTGCCCGTTTAGAGTGCAAGTTTTAAATTTATAACACGATCTACCAATGATTCAAATGAAACACATACGAGCAAGTATACTCGTCCGTGTGTAGTAAGAGATAAAATGGTAAGCCGAGGTCGTTCACAAGGATTTGTTTAGTTTTATGAAACGTAAGTTGAATATAAAATTGTGCTTTATCAATGATTCTAATAGCAAGCAAATAACGATGATGATGTAATTCAATATATTAAAACTACACTTGCCTAGACTAGTTTGCACAATTCCCTTGATATGATTAAGAAAATGGTTCAAATCGATTATGATCAAATAAATTAGATGGTGTTCTAATTTAATTAGTTGATGTACTAATTCTCTTGCTTTCAACACTTTCAATCCCCGTCAAGATTTAAGATGAGAAAAACAATATTACCTTTTGATCAAACAAGACTAACACAACTCAATCACTTGATTCGCTATCGTTTCAAAAGTAATTGACAACTACACTTTTTAGTTTTCTAAGTTTAACCAAGTTTCTTATGAAATGGTCAATACATAAGGTAACGCCTTCATAGACAAAGGTTTACAATTGATTGAATAACAATGACTCTTTCGACCTATTACACCATTAACAATCAACCAAACTCGATAACTCTTTGGTTTGTGAAAACTTCAAAGTACAATTCGATCTTAGTATTAGCTTTTCATTGAACTAGAACCATGGAGTCATAATCAATCAATATTCATGTACAAACATCGTCTAGGCAAGTGCTCAAGGCACTTAGCCACTCATGGCAAACAAATAAATAACCACAGAAAATTTATCACTTGAAAACATGATTAAGAAATAACCATAGAAAATTTATCACTTCAAAACATGATTATGAGATGATCAACAATGATTCCTTGAATGATTGAATTGATGAATGATGAATGTAAGCCAACTTCTTCCTGCGTTTTCTTCCTTGAGAGAGTATGAGACTTTTGTGATGATAGATAATAGCCTTCTCTATGATGATAGATTGGTTATGATGATAGATTGATTCCTCCAAGTATACTTATTAATAGAATGACTCCCCTTGGCCACCAAACAATTTTCTTGTGCACAAAGTGTCATTAAAATCTGGACTTGGAGTAATTGTGTAATGACAACCCACATGAAGAGTTAGTTCATTAAAGATAGTCATTAAGTGTGCCAGGAGTTGCACCAACCCAAGGTTGAAGTCTCAACCTGAGGTTCAGTTCCAGCCCAAGGTTTGAAGTAAGGTTGGCATGACATTTTTGAACCTTGGGTTGAACTTAAGCCTTAGTTGTATTTCTTGAACCTTTGGTTGAGGAAGCAAGCCATAATTCTTTGTATGCAACTTCTCATTCAATTCATCAACACTTGATCTTTTCTTGAGCTTGGGAATCTTTGGAATCTTGATTCTTTATCTTTGATGATCGTTCCGACGACTTTATTATGGGTAGAATCTTTCGTTGTGCATAAGCTCTTGATTTAACGACTTTTCCACATCTTTCTAGCTATTCCCTTGGACTTGATTGTACCTGGACCTGAATACATCTTTCATACCTTTTAAGCGTAAAATGTTCACAAATACAACCAAATACAATGCACAAACCTAAAAGTAACGCGACTAAAAGATGTACAAAATGAGCGTTATCAAATCCCCCACACCTACACTTTGCTTGCCCTCAAGCAAATCTAGTTTTTAAAAATAAATCCACATGATATAAATGAAAATGATTCTAAAAATGGGATGCAAATCCATCAAGTACAAGTACGAGATAAGATCCATCTTTTTAAGCTTTATAAGTGAAAAGTCGAGATGTTTGACAATACCTTAATGATTCTCTTGCTTGATAACATGTTAAAACACCTCACGAAAAAGGAATGAAGTATAATTCACTCAATACTCATTTATTTAGTGGGCGAGTATATACGAAAATAACACTCATTGCTCAGTCATGATCTAAATATTACCATAAGCTTGTACAAGAAACACAACTCCACCGACGTGGCGTAAGCACCAAGTGTAAACATCTAAGAGGACTTTTATTCGGGTTGTAACGTTTAGGATTCGGGTTAATAAGGGTGTGGATACGACATGGGAATATTTATGAAATTGGTTTTAAAAAAAACTTTACAAATAGTCAAAGTCTACAACCAAATGCTACTAGCTACGCCAACCACTATCACATGAACTTGAGAATTCATCCTTGATCGATATCATACTTTCATAGCTCATTGGCTATTTTTGTCACCATACAATTGCGATGACTTATTTTATTTATATATATATATATATATATATATATATATATATATATATATATATATATATATATTATTTTTTATTGTTGGCCACATGTTTCGGCCATCGATCATAATTCCAATAGATCTTCCATGAGTTTATCATAGAGTTTGCAACTTTCTCAAAGTTCAAGGATTTCCCACGTTAACAACCATCTTTCCAAGTAGCTAGTAACCAACCAAGACTTGACTTATGGGTACGGTTAAGGCTAAAAGTGTAAAATATTTTTGTATATATTTTTTTTCTGGATGTAACAAAAGAAAAGGATGGCTCTGAGGGTGCACTAATGGTATCTAGCACTAAAATTGAGTGCTAACAAATGGGTCTATGTGGGTGATTAACTAACCGATGTGGCTAGCTAATATATCATTAAATGTAAAATGGAAGGCCATTTGGTTAAAATCCTAAGGTTGCCTCTTATCACACGAATACACTTATATCACACAAATGTGATCTCACTGCGGTCTGGTAATGATTTGCAAGTACAAGTTCTAGAATAAATAAAATCACCGGCACACTCATAGCATAAAGATCAAGCATAAAAAATGTATGCTATAAAAGAATAGGCTCAAATCCTCACAAGTTTAGGTGGAATGGGCTATAATTGTGCTAGCAATGTTATCGATCCTAAAAATGGATTGCAATGTCAATCAGGACACATCTCGAATTTTCAAATATTATATGTTTTATCAGTGGATTGATCTAGTTATTCTAATATAAATTGTCCTAAATGTGCGAAAACAACTAGATTATAAGGGCAAATAAATTAAAACTAGGCTCATAAATATTGAAAATTTAAAATTCAATTTCATTTTCCTATCTCCTCCACCCACACTTAAGTTTGACATTGTCCTCAATGGAAAGAACGATGAACCATAAAAATAGGGAAATGAAACATAAAAGAAATGATACTGCCTGAGCCTCAGAATCTAGATCGAGCTCCAAATGAGATATTGAGATCGAACAATTCCACATCTTCGAGATCAAGCATCATAACCGGCCTGCAGTAATCTTCATATACAAAAACAAAAAAATACACAAAATGCAAAATATTTTTGGATATTTATTATTTTTTATGCGATGCCCCCACACTTATGGTGAAACCATTGGAGCATAAAAATAAATAAAAAATTAATAACACACGGGTTGCCTCCCGAGAAGCGCTTAATTTATTAGCGAGTCATCAGCCTGACTCGATCTTTCTCACTTTCGTGGTTTATGTTTGGGATTCTTTCCCGACTTCTTGGGAATATACACCACGTTTCCTTTCACTATTCCTTTTCCGGTTTTATCAATATCATGTAGCTTTGTGGTATCGCAAGTTCTAGGAAGAACATCCCAGATGAATCCTGTTTCTGCAGCCCATGGTATTACTTTTTTATAATCTACTGGAAAAGGTGCCATGAATGGAATAGCAGTGTATTTCTTTTTATCGAGCAGTTCAAGTGGAATTTCCTCACTTGACAATTCATTCAATTGCTCCTCATCGTGATAGAGTTTGATACGATGTCCATTAACAATGAAACATCCACCGTGCTTGGCATATAACTCAACATATCCGGATGGAAAACCATGTTTTACTACGAATGGACCAAACCATTTGGTTCTTAGCTTAGGAGCTTTGAATTTGTACTTAGAATTGAACAAAAGCACTTTCTCTCTGGCTTTGAATTCTTTCCGAATTCTGAGTTTCTTATCATGGTACGCTTTTGTTCGAGCTTTGTACAACTTGGAATTCTCATACGCTTGGAGTCTTAACTCATCGAGTTCATGCAATTGCAAGAATCATTTTTCTCCAGCGATTTTGAGATCGGGGTTACATTGCCTCAATGCCCAGTATGCGCGGTGTTCAATTTCAAACGGCAAATGACAAGTTTTTCCATATATGAGTCTATACGGAGTTGAGCCAATTGGAGTTTTATATGCCGTTCTAAACGCCCATAGAGCATCATCGAGTTTCCTTGGCCAAACGGAAGGATTATCCCTAACCATTTTTTCAAGTATTCTTTTCAAAGCTCTATTGGTGTTTTCCTGTAATACCTATATGAATCGAACTCTATACTAATACTATATATAACGTGACACTCAAACAAGAAATATAGATGAAGAGAGTAGATGGTGGATCGTATGGATAAAATACTAGTCGAATGATTATATTAAACTTAAAAGAGAAATACAAACAAACACTATGAGAGCACACACTAACACCTACACACTCTCACCTATATGATACTATGAGGCACACCACAAATGAGGGTGAGAGTGTGCTTATATAGCCAATATGGCTAGCGCCCTAAAGGGCTTTTGTTGGGCTTGGTGGGCTTTGTGTTGGACTTGATCTTTTACACATTACATGGACTTGACTATTACATTCTAGGTTGGTCCAACACAAAGCCTTTCTATGCTATTCTTTTTCATACATACGACACACATTTACAAGGTAAATAAACTACAAATGACCATCACTTCACTTAATAAATTAAATGCTAACAATCTCCCCCTAAGGGATGGTCATTTCAATGATGCTCCCGGTGATAGGTCTTTTGTCTTCAATGTCTTGAACTTTGTGTGTCGATGTAGAATAGTCTTCTTTCTTCGTTCCTTCATGAAATGTGATCTTCAAAGTAATCGCCTTTTGGTAGTTCTTGCCTTGATCAATATCTTCGTGTGATGATGCGACGTTTCCTCCAACATACTCATACATCTTGGACTATATACTTATGCTAACAATCTCCCCTTATACTTTCATCATTTGACATATGAACTTGTTCTTGACATCTTGATTAGCCTTTTGACTTTGTTGTTATACTCTGTCTTTAACTTGATCCTTTTGTCTTGAACTTTTACACTTGAGCTTTGTTGAGGAAGATTGTCATAAGTATGAGTATGCTGAGGTGAAGATGTTTGATGTATATGATGATGGTTGATGGATGTTTGTAGGTAGCTGCATAAAACCGTTAGTGATAAATCATCCAGCGCTTGCAGGTTTAGACTTCGAGATTGTCAACAGCATATTATGAAGACTTTCTCTAATCTTAACCCAGGCCGT
The DNA here is from genome assembly GCA_021014915.2 of Artemisia tridentata subsp. tridentata. Classification (NCBI taxonomy): domain Eukaryota; kingdom Viridiplantae; phylum Streptophyta; class Magnoliopsida; order Asterales; family Asteraceae; genus Artemisia; species Artemisia tridentata. Next base: position 433,259,969 of record CP139504.1, on the reverse strand, counting down.
TCTGAACCGGATACCCCCGAGAGGGCTAACACGGACACACCGAAGTGCACCCATGATTCAGTGAGTCGCTGGAGATCACCTGTAAGGATCGACTTCCTTTCTTTATCACACAAACATAACACACGATGAGACACTCAAGAACAATATAAGGATGAGAAATAATGTAAAGTGGATCGTATGGTTTGGATTGAACCCGAATGTATATTAGCTTTGGAATGAGATAACATACAAACTAGAAATGTACACACTTACACACACTCTCACCTTTTGCTATGAGGACTTGGAACTAATGTGGTGAGAGTGTGTGATTATATATGTTAACCTAGCCAACACCAAAGGGATTGGTGGGCTTTTACTTGGGCTTTGGAGTGGGCTATACTTGTATCACACTTATACACGTACAATACAAATATAACTAATACATTAGCCCACTTTCTAGACTAATTGTTACATTTGACACTTAAGTTCTAAATAAACAAATGACCATCACTTCACAATTAATAAATTAATTGCTAACAATCTCCCCCTAAAGGATGGTCATTTTCATGATGCTCCCGTGATTGGTCTTTTGTCTTCAATGTCTTGAACTTTGTATGTCGATGTATAATAGTCTTCATTCATTATTCCTTCATGTACTGTGATCTTCAAAGAATCGTCTTTTGGTCGTTCTTGCCTTGATCTACTTCTTCTGTCCAGATGCTTCGTCGTTGTAGATGATGATGGTAGATGGACTTTCGTCGGTACCTGCATAAGACAGTTAGCAATAAATCGTCCAGCGCTTACAGGTTCAGATTTCGAGATCGTTATCAGCATAGTGTGAAAACTTTCTCTAATCTTTACAAAGGCCGTTGAGAGCCTCTGAAGTATACCGAGGTATCACTTCAAGACTGTAGACTGTTTGAAGCGAGTAACCATCATGACATAAGGCAAGATCCGAAGATCTCATTAAGACTCATACAACTTGTATCCTTTTAGATGAACACAAGTGTATTGCATAGGAAGTGTTCCTAAGAGATCTTTGATGAATCTCATGTCTCTAGACTCTATAATGTGCGTTTTGGTTTTAGTCTTCGAAGGCATGGAGCAGAGTGCCACCTTTTTAATATCAACTCATCTCGGAGTGAGAGGTCGATAGATTATGTAGTGTTCTCTGTGAGAAATGAAACAAATATCTTTTAAGAGATATCTGAGTGGCAAGGAGGGGTGGTGCAACGCGTCACTGGGTCCATGACGTCTTGTCTTCAATATCAGTATTACCTTAGTGAGTACCGATAGCAGATGTATTGACCTGGTTTCTGTCCTAAGTTTTCATGGAGGGCTATTTCTTTTCACCCTTTCATTAAACTTTTCTTTTTAATTCTTCAACCCCTTCTTTCTCCTTTCTCATTTACTTTTTTTTTAATCTTACCTAAGGACTTCTAATTCTAAACTACTGGAATTGTCCTTGGGTAGATCCCTCCGGTTCTGGCGGATCTTTAGACATAACCAAACCATAATCACCTTATTACTCCATGATTATCCTAGGTTTGTTGATCACATGCCATAAAACCTTGTGAAAATCTCTCAAAGTGTTTATGAGAAAACACATTTATTTAACACATTGAGAGTTTTGCATTTTTGAAATACTCCCCCTTCACATGTGCTCATGCATTTTTGAAATAAACTGCACATGTTGGGTAGAGTTCGCACATTTTGAAATGATCGACTTTCAATGAACATGACCTTCGCGAGACACGCTTACATCACTAGTTAGACTAGCTTGAAATTATTACCCGTCCCGGTCATATTCAATGATCATCTCTCGAATTGGTACATTCTACTCAGACAAGTCCTTTGCGAGACACACTTACATTACTGGAAAACCAGCTTGAAATTATTACCTGTCCAGGACATGTCTTTTCGATAACGGACTTTTAGTTTCGTCAATTCGAGGGTTATAACTAAATCTTGAGATTCAAGCCACGGTCTTAGATCACATTTTAATCACGTCCTCTCCCCCTTATACCTAATTACCACTTAATCTCCCCCTCAAAAATAGCATGAAGTGATATTTTTGAAAACAATTGATTAAAATGAAACGTTTTGGAGAGACGGACTGATTTTAGCATGAAATCGGAACATTTTTCATTTTGAACTCCCCCTTAAACAAAGCATATTATTAAACATTTGAGTTTAAAAGTAGTTAAGGGTCTTAGAGGGAGTGATTGTGAGCACAAAATATATAGAAAGACTTTGAAAAATCTTTTTGAAACAATCTTGATTAAGTGCTCACGGTTTTTGCTTTTTGCCATTAACACTGCGAGTCCCGATCAGAAATGATCAGAAGTCATCAATGTAGCCTTTATATGAAATCTTTTCGAGTTGGAGTACCCGAGCTACGATAAAAGATTTCAAGTTTAAGAACGGGTTTCATACTGAAGTATATGAAAGCCTTAATGAAGAAAATTTTGAGAAACGACATGTTTTGGAAAAAATTTAAATGAACTCTCGCTCAAGCATCTGTACATGCCCGTATCATTGTTGAATGACATTTCTAGATACGTACAGAATATCGATTATACGAGAGACATGTCGTGAGAAGAATATTTTTGGTTTTTGTGTTTTATATTTTTTATGTCTTTTTGAAATTTTCTATTTTTATATTTTGTTTTTTGAAAAATATTTACATGCGAAGCTTTATGAGATAATTCACAAAGATTCGAGAAGACTTTCTAACTCTTCGGGAGTTAGGCTTCGCATTCCAATTCGACGAACTAAGTTCTCAAACCGCTCTTTTGGGAGGACTTTAGTAAATAGATCGGCGAGTTCGTATTCAGTCTTCACGAAAAATAATTCAACAGTACCCACTTCTACATGTTCCTTTGTGAAGTGGTAGCGGACTCTAATATGCTTGGTCTTTGAGTGTTGCACTGGATTGCACGAGATGGCTATGGCACTTTTCGAGTCGCAATACAGAGGTATGCGATCGAAAGAGAAACCATAATCTGTGAGCTGTATCCTCATCCATAGAACTTGGGCACAACACGCATATAGAGACACATACTCGGCTTCTGCTATTGATAGAGCAGTGCAGTCTTGTTTCCGTGATGACCAGCCTACTAGCTTTTCTCCCAAAAACTGTGCTCCGCCTGATGTACTCTTTGCTGTAACTTGGCAACCGGCGTGATCTGCATCTGAAAATGCGATTAGTGTAAACTCCGAATCCTTCGGATACCAAAGTCCCATGGTAATGGTTCTTCGTAGGTACCAAAAGATTCGTTTAACCTCTTGGAGGTGAAGTTCGGTAAGCCTTGCCTGAAACCGTGCAAGTAAACAAACAGCAAAATGTATATCTGGTCGACTAACAGTTAAGTACATGAGAGACCCAATCGTGCTCCGATATTTCTTCGGATCCAGGGGTTTCCCATATAAATCAGCGCCTATTTTGGGTGAAGTGACCATTGGTGTACCAACAGAGTCACAATTTTCCATTCCATGTTTTTTCAAAATCTCAATTGTATATTTAGCCTGGTTAAGAAAAATACCACGTGGGGATTGATGAATTTGTAAGCCTAAAAAGAATTTTAATTCACCCATCATGGACATTTCGAATTTGCTTTTCATGAGATTTTTAAAATGTTTTGATTGTTGCGGATTAGTGGACCCAAATATTATGTCGTCCACGTAAATCTGAACAATCAAAATATCATTTTTGTATTTTCTTGTAAACAAGGTCGGATCAATTGTTCCTTTGGTGAAATTATTTGACAACAAGAAAGATGATAACTCGTCATACCACGCCCGTGGGGCTTGTTTCAAACCATAGATAGCTTTCTTCAACTTGTAGACATAGTCTGGATGATCTTTGTCGATGAAACCATCTGGCTGACTCACGTACACTTCTTCTTTCAGAGTTCCATTCAAGAAAGCCGTCTTTATGTCCATCTGAGAAATTGTGATGTTCTTGTGAGCTGCATAAGCTAAGAAAATCCTGACTGCCTTAAGCCTTGCTACTGGCACGAATGACTCTTCAAAATCTATTCCCTCTTCCTGTCTGTATCCCTTTGCCACCAGACGAGCTTTGTTGCGAATTACAGTCATCTCTTCATCCTTTTTGTTTTTCCATAACCACTTAAGATCAATGACTAGTTTGTCAATTGGTCTTGGAACTAAATCCCAGGTGTCATGGATTTGAAATTGAAGAAGTTCTTCCTGCATCGCTTCAATCCAGGCATTATCTGCCATTGCTTCCCGATTGTTCTTAGGTTCTATGAGACTGACTGAGCAGACATAGATGCACATGTCACAATCGGTGTTTAGTTGTTTTCTCGTCTGAATTGGGCTTGAGGGTTCACCAATAACTTTTTCTATTGGATGGTCTTTTGTCCACTGTAACATAGAAGGGTACCTTGGTCTTGATGTATGCGTGTTAGATGGTTCATGTAACCCAGAAGATGATTAAGCCGAATCAGTTGCAAATGGGTTTTCAAAGACTTCTTCTTCTAACACAGCATTGTTTTCTTCTTGCTCATCAATTCTTAGTAGAAAATTTTCAAATACTGGAGTTGCTGGAGTAGATGTTGATGACGTGGAGGGAGATAGTGCGTCAGCTTTGAATGTTGTGGATGCATCTTGATTTGGTGGTGGTGGTGGTGGTTGTTGACTTTGAGCGAGTGCAGCAGAACGTTGGTTAGATGCATTTGTCGAAGCGCCACCATAATATTCATCATACATAAACTCGAAGAAATTATCCAGTTCCTGATTTGTGGGTTGTTCGTTATGAATTGATTGAGCTCCTTGAGGTGCGAGTCCCGAGCTAATATGTTCGGAAGTCATCGGGTGAAGCGCGGGTTCTAGAGCGAGTCTCTTAGAAGCCATTTGTAAAATTTCATCAAACTTCACATTCATCGTCTCCATAACCTTTTTCATTCTCCTATTATACACCCTAAATGCCCTCGAGTTTTCCGAATAAGCAATGAAGATTCCAATATCGCCCTTAACTTTCAACTTCCTCAGATCTTCTCTGTCATTTGTTGGATAACACAAAGCACCAAATACATGTAGGTAAGAGATATCGGGTTTTCTGTTGTTGACTAGTTCATATGGGGTTTTATTGAATCTTGGATGGATTAGGGATCGGTTTTGAGTGAAACAAGCAGTGGCAACAGCATCAGCCCATAAAAATAACGGTGCACTAGAATAAACCAGCATTGTGCGAGCAGCTTCCACAAGAGTTCGATTTCTTCTTTCAACTACCCCATTCTGCTGTGGAGTTCTAACAGCTGATGTCTGGTGAGTAAGACCAGATCCTTCAAAATATGTTCTTAACTCCTGATTAGTGAATTCCGTGCCATTATCAGTTCTTACTATCCTTACTGGAGCTTGAAGTAGAACTTGAATCCGCTTCAGAAAAGTGATGATGATGCCTGGTGTTTCGTCTTTAGACCTCAGAAACTTTACCCATGTATATCTTGAATAGTCATCGACGATTACAAGAATATACATCTTCCCATTTATGCTTTGAACTCTCATTGGGCCACATAAGTCCATATGCAACAAATGTAACCTATCAACCGAACTAGGTACGGGTATAGGTTTATATGTTGCCCTTTTGCTTTTGCCTTGCTCACAGGATGGACATAAGTGTTCTTTGGTGTATTTGAATGTTGGGAGACCATTGACGATGTTGTCTTTGGCAAGTTTGTTTATGGTGTCAAAGTTAAAATGGGACAAACGTCTATGCCACAACCAGGATTTTGTTTCGCCTGCCCTGGTCATGAGACAAATTGGTGATGAAGAGGCCATTTGGTTTATGTCAATAGCATAGAGATTGGTGCCACGATTCCCAATTAAGAGATCATTTCCAACCAAATTCCTAACATAGCAAGTGTTTCTCCTAAATGCAACCTCTAAATCAGCATCACAAAATTGCCCGACTGAGAACAGATTGTGTCCCAACCCTTCAACATAGTAAACACGAGTGATCAAGTAATTTCCAAACCGAAGATCTCCATAACCCAGAATAGCTGCAACATGATCATTCCCAAACCATACAGTCCCCATGAACTGCCATAGAAAGTTGATCAGCAGCTTCAGATTCCCGGTCATGTGCTTGGAGCAACCCGAGTCGACGATCCAAAGACAGATTTCAATGACCTGCGAAGAACAGATGATTTTGTATATGGAAACCGTTTAACATTTGGTTCCAGGGGGTTAGATGTAACAGGTGAATTACACTTAGAGATGGTTTCCGGTGTAGCATTGGGAACTATTTCTAATGTGCCATTCTTAAGTGTGAACATTCTACCCGTTGGTTTCCATGCACAAAACTTAAGATGATCCTTAGGCAATAGGCTACTAGTGGTTTTCCTAGCTTTTGCAATAAGTCTTCGAATATATCTAGACTTAGCCTTAGTGACTAAAGGAACCTTTTTCTGTTCAGGCATATCATTCACAGTATCAGAAACAATATCATCACAAGCATTTTTAGACAAAGATTTCTTTTGCTTTAAACAAGCAGAGTCATTACATGCATTCAAAACATTGGTCTTAACATTACATCCAGATGATATATGTTTCTTATTTGAAAGCTTTAAATTCCTAGGGTGTTCTTACTTTCTTGCATGCACTCTCAGAAACAGGCGAGATGCTAGTTTTCTTGTTAATGCTCCTAGACTGTCTTCTGCTCCTAGAGTTTCTTTCTAATCCTTTAGAAGGTAAGGCACACTCATTAGAATTTGTGTTGTTGTCCTGAGATGTTGTTGTAGCATTCCTAATCTCGTTTGGATTATCCTGTTTACTTTTATCTATCGCCCTATATGTTTTAGATGTAGAGGCAGATGCAGTAGTGGGACTAATCCTATAAAGGCCAGGCGCTATTACATTCGATGTTTCGACAACAGCTTTCTCTTTTTGTTTCTCATTAGGCAAGGGGGTTTATGGTGCTATACCCATAGTTTCCTCACCCTTCCCTTTTTGACTTTCAAGCTGATATTTCAAAAGATCAATTTGTTTTTGCATGTTGTGGTAGGAACGCTCATACGACAATTTTTCATACTTGCATTCTTCTTTTTTCTGATCAAGTTGTTTAAAATATGTGACATTTTGTTTTTCAATCTTGGCAAGTGCCTTTTCATACTTTATAACAATTTCAGAAGTCTCAGCCCGAAGTCTTTCATCATCCTCAACAGAATATGTTTGTTAAATAATAGACATAATTTCGGTCGATAGAGCTATTTCAGAGAGTATGTCATTATGTTGTTCCAAAACCTTTATGCGTTCCAAGTATTCATTAGCCTCCTTCACTAAGGATTTGTGGTCCTTAATGAATTCTGCTGATTCTTTCAAAAGATTATGTTCTACATTTTGAACAACCACATAGATTGCTGCAATATGAGGATTAATCTCGTTTTCAAAAATCTTTTTCAGTTCAGTATTAACACTTGGAAACCAGTCAAGCTGTTGACTGTTTGTTTTGGAAGCCATAATACGTTGAAGTGTTTCAATTCTCTGTTTAAGATCAACTAAATATAGTCTAGTTGCACTTGTGTCACAAGTGTTTTTAGATGCCATTTGTTCGATGTTAGACAGATGTTTTGAGACAACTATTCGTTTTGCGACAGCCACTGGTCTTTTGAAAAACATTGGTGACTCTTTTTGAACAAGATGAACTCCAGAATCTGTATTAAGCTTGTTATAATCAATTGGTTGAAATTCTCGGTTCATTTGTTTCATTTTAATTCCACTCTCTTTGGAAAGCTCAATCGTTTCATCAAAATCATGAACCTCGGGAGGATCATGTGAAGCATTTAGCACACTACCATTATATAACACATTCTGTTCTTTCTGAGCTTTCTTGAGATAATAAGGGTTTTCACAACCGATAGCCATTTTCTTTATTGTATGTAAAATCGGGTTTGGATCGTTAATTAACAAATTAATTGTTTGTGTAGAATGACCCATTTTTACAAGCAAATCTTCCAACTTTGCAATGGTTTCCTTTTTGTCAGTGATCTCTTTAAGAAGATCCTTTTCACATTTTGAAAACCTTTCATTCAACTCTTTCTTTTCTTTTTCAAGATTAGAACAAGTTGATTTTTGTTTTGAAAGCTGGTTGGTTAATTCAGAAATTTCCTTGTTTAGAGATTTGATTTGCACATTCAAATTAACATCTAAGGTATCAAATTTGATTTGCAAATGTTTTTCTCTCAACGCAGAATTTCTTAAACTAACCTCAAGTTCTGACTGTCGTTTGTTATTAAAATCATAAGCTCTTGCATTATCCTTATAACTCTCAAGCTCAGTGGTCAATTTTTTATTTGCGGCCTTAACATCGCGATTGATCTTTTTGGCCTTTTCTATTTCAATACTACAATTTTGCAATAATGATTCAAATAAAGCACGTGTTTCCTCATCATTCTCAGTATGCTGTGACTCGAAGCCTCCATTAGGATCCATATCTGGAGTTACCAAATTAGTATTGCTACAACTTGGTTCGTCCATGTATGTATCGTAAATGAGATTAGGAGTCGCAAGATTCTATTTATTTTGAGGTGACATATCAAACATTTCATTATTGTGACATGTAGCATATGGTTGTACCTCAGAAACCGCATTGGTGTCAAAAGCAGGAGGTGCTTCAAAATCCGTGTAGTACTTAGCCTCCTGGAGATTTGCCATGAAAATGCAGTTGGCATCGATGTCCTCGAGATCTTCTGCATCATCCATAAGAGCCATGAAGTCATTCTCTTCAGCACTCAACTGTAACCCAGCCGTTTCCTTCTGTGCCAACAATAATGCTTTCTGCAAGTAAGCTGGATCCCTCTTTTTCGGCTTGTCAGGACAGTTTCTAGCCATGTGACCAACACCCTGACAGTTGAAGCACTTCATCAAATTACCCTGATTCATATTCCCAGCTCCCTGAGCACCAACATTCCCAAACTGATTCCCAGCATTCTGACCCCTTTGATTACCAACAGCTGTACCCATCTGATTCCCTACATACTGACCCATCTGATTTCCAACATACTGCCCTGCATTCTGATTACCCATCTGATATCGAGGAGCATATCCCTGCTGATTCCCATATCCCCCAACCATCTGTCCTTGTTGTCCCATGTTGAAACTCGGCTGTGCAATTTGCTTGTTGCGAGTGTTCGATGAGATTCTTTGGTTATTGTTGGTAGGTGTGGAGTAGCGTCCTTGGAATGCTTTTGTTAGGTAAGCAAAGGCTTGAGTCAAAGCAGCAGTTGACTCATCCTGATCATTAAAATCTGGGTCTTGGTGTTGCGGGTATTGTTGTTGTGGGATTACTTGTTGTTGTGGGTAGAACGGTGTTTGTGGATTATGTTGTTGTTGCATGAATTGTTGAGTGGAAGATGAAGAGGGTTGTGTATTTACTGTTGCAGGTGTAGGTGTTTGGACCATGAGTGCAAGAGGATCATGTTGCTTTGCGAGCTTCTCTTTTCTAACTTCATTTGCCTCCTCCTGGTTTTGCTTTAGGAAATCATAGAGCTGATCATAATTCACCTCGTGAAGGTTCTTTGTTTGGTTGACAATAGTGACATATCGTCCCCATTCCTCGGGTAGGTTGTTGAGGAACTTGATATTTTGAACAATTTGAGTTGGTGTCAACTTGTTTCTGATCAACTCGTTCATGAGAGTACAAAACCGTGTGTAGTATGGTTCAATCTGTTCAGCTGGAGTGGATGTGAACTTCTCCCATTCAGTTAGAAGCTTGTTCTCTATGTCTTGTTTACCAATTTCAGTGCCATGACAGAGCCGTCTAACTCGTTCCCACATATCATAGGCAGTTTCACAACTATCTACAGCACAAAATATGTGTTGTGGTAAACCAATATGGATTAAGTGCATTGCCAAGTCATCCGCTTCTATTTGCTTCCAATCTTCTGGCGTATATTCCGATTCTTCTTGAATTCGGTATGTTGCTTCGACGGGAGGTGTTGCATCTGGATTTCCAGCTGTTATTTCAATCTTACGAGGCTTGAATGGACCTTTCTCAACGGATTTAATCAAGAGTCTACCTTGACCTTGAGGCTTGGTTCTCATATAACGTAGCATACGACTCGTCCATGGAAGATAACCACATTTTTCTAACATTGGAGGTCGGTTTTTTGCACCGGCGGCATGAATGTCTTGTTGTGTAGTCATCTTTGAAATTTGGTTTGATAAAGTGGATTGAGGATCGTTTCAACAAAATAGGAGATGTTGTAGTTGAATGTTACACTTGGTTGTTGTTGTGAAGCCTTGGTTTGTTGTTGATGATTGTTGAAGTTGTAAGTTAGATAAACAAAACAAATTAAATAATGTTACGAAATTTGATTAGAGTATAATTAAGACAAAGTCAAAAGATTACAAATTCGACAAAGGTTATGTAAATTACAATTTAGATAAAATGACAATTTCTATAGAAATTTCGATTTGATCAAAATTTATACAAATTATGGAAAAATGTCAATTTAGATAGAAATATAGAAATATATCTAATTTATATAAATTGGTAATTTATATAAAAAAATATAACACTCTTATACAAGAGGGTAGATATCCGTTTGTCGAAGTATTTTACACACTTATACAAGCGCGAAATACCGAGTTCACTTTTGAGTTGACGAAATTACGTTCGAATCAAATCCTTAAAAGTTATTTAACTTTGAAATCGTTTTACACAAGTACGAGGGCCAAAACTGTCAATTTCGAAACTTCCCAAAAGCTGCTAGAAAAGAGAGGGACTGAATCTGTCAACCTGCAAATCTAGTTCGGTCCGATATCTGAATTGGCTGTTCTGTCCGAGATCGGTTTGCGATAAAAGTTGTCGGACAAAGCTATTTTGCTAAATAGCGATAAAACAGTCAAATCTCAATGACGATAAATTCCTCATACTTGAATTGCGATAAGTCACAGTTCTGAATTGCGATAAAAGCCAGCTTTTGAATTGCGATAGAATTGTCAATTCCGATACCTATCGCAATCTTTACAAGATTGCGATAACTTTGCTGAATTGCGATAGATCGCTGGCAATTCTGAATTTTGACAAATGGCAGCTTCACCTACTCTACCAACTCTTTGTCTTTATCTCACTTGCCCACTGACATGCCCATGCTTGCTTGTAAGACTTACTTTCACCAACTTTTACCAACTATTACCAACTCAAATCAATAATGCATGAACTAAAATAATCAAAGATTATCCAACAAACAAATCTTGCTAAATCCTTTTATCTTGTGTCGATCTAGGGACTTAGAACACCACAAGATTCCAACACTTTAAAACAAGATCTGAGTGAAAGATACTCACAAAAACATAACCAAGTCGATATAACATTAACAACCACAGCCTTGAACTTAAAAATTTGTGAACGATTTCAATAAAAAACACAAGTAGCCACGATTTGTGAAGAACAAAACACGACAGTTTGGTATTAAAGAACACAAATCGAGACACAAATACCTTCTACCTTGTTGATCTTGAATTTGCGTACGAGGTTCAAGGAAAAAACACAAAGTGTAGCGTTTTTTAAAGAAAAGAAACGTTACAATGGGTGTTTTTAGAACCGAACACAAGTAAAATTCCTACCTTGTTGTATGGCTCGTAGATACCACTTGTAATGATCGACTTCCTTTCTTTATCACACAAACATAACACACAAGACACTCAAGAACAATATAAGGATGAGAAACAATGTAAAGTGGATCGTATGGTTTGCATTGAAACTGAATGTATATTAGCTTTGACATGAGATAATACACAAACTAGAAATGTACACACTTACACACACTCTCACCTTTTTCTATGAGGACTAAGAACTAATGTGGTGAGAGTGTGTGATTATATATGTCGACCTAGCCAACACCAAATGGATTGGAGGGCTTTTACTTGGGCTTTGGAGTGGGCTATACTTGTATCACACTTATACACATACAATACAAATATAACTAATACATTAGCCCACTTTCTAGACTAATTGTTACATTTGACACTTAAGTTCTAAATAAACAAATGACCATCACTTCACAATTAATAAATTAATTGCTAACATCACCCCACGACTGTAGATCATTTGAAGCATAGTAAACATCATGATATAAATGGCAAGATCCTTGGATCTCATTAAGACTCTCGTACACCATGTGTCCTTATTGGTGAACACATGTGTATTATATGGAAGGTGTTCCTAAGAGATATTTTAATGAATCTCATGGCTCTAGACTCGATAATGTGCGTTTTGGTTTTAGTAGTCGGAGGCATGGAGCAGAGTGCCACCTTTTCAATATCAACACATCTCGGAATGAGAGGCCGATAGATTATGCAGTGTTCTCCGTGAGAAATGAAACAAATATCTTTTAAGAGATATCTGAGTGGCTAGGAGGGGTTTGTGCAGCGCGTCACTGGGTCCATGACGTCTTGTCTTCAATATCAGTATCACCTTAGTGAATACCGATAGCAGATTTATTGACCCGATTTCTTTCCCTTTCTCATTTACTCCTTTTTTTCAATCTTACCTAAGGACTTCTAATTCTAATCTATTGGAATTGTCCTTGGGTAGATCCCTCCGGCTCTGGCGGATCATTGGACATAACCTAACCATAATCACCTTATTACTCCATGATTATCCTAGATTATCGATCACATGCCATAAAACCTTTTTTGAAAATCTCTCAAAGTGTTTATGAGTAAACACATTTTTGTTAACACTTCGAGAATTTTTGCATTTTCTGAAATACTCCCCCTTCACATGTGCTCTTGCATTTTTAAGATAAATTTGCACATGTTGGGTAGAGATCGCACATTTGAAATGATAGATTTTCAGTTAATATGACCATCGCGAGACACGCTTACATCACTAGTTAGACTAGCTTGAAATTATTACCCGTCCCGGTCATATTAAAAGATTATCTCTCGAATTGGTACATTCTACTCAGACAAGTCCTTTGCGAGACACGTTTACATAACTGGATGGACCAGCTTGAAATTATTACCCGTCCCGGACAAGTCTTTTCGATTTCTGACATTTAGCTTTCGTCAATTCGAGGGTTCAGATCTGAGTCTAGCTCTTATTGAGATTCAATACACGATCTTTAAACATTTTTAATCGCATTTTAATCACGTCTTCTCCCCCTCAAAAATAGCATGTAGTGATATTTTTGATATCATCTGATTAAAATGAGAGCTTTTTGGAGTGATAGACGGATCATTTTAGCATGATTTGGAATATTTTGAATTTTCTTTTTAAAAACTCCCCCTTAAATAAAGCATATTCTTTAAACATTTGAGTTTAAAATCATTTAAGGGTATAGAGGGAGTTCTCATTTTTGAAGAATCTTGAGCACAAAATTTGGAGAAAGATTTTGAAAAATCTTGATCATGTGCTCAAGGATTCTTTTTTTTTATTTTGCCATTAACAATGCGAGTCCTGATCTGAAATAATCAGAAGTCATCATTGTAGCAAGGGTTTTGTATTGAAATATACGAAAGCCGTCATTTAAGTGCGGGTTCCGTACTGAAGTATACGAAAGCCATAGTGAAGAAATTTTGAGAAACGACATGTTTTAGAAATGTTTTAAATGAACTCTCGCTCAAGCATCTGTACATGTCCGTATCATTGTTGAATGACATTTCTAGATACGTACAGAATATCGATTATACGAGAGACATGTCCTGAGAAGAATATTTTTGATTTTTTCGATTTTATATTGTTTTTGTATTTTTGAAATTTTCTATTTTTGTAATTTGTTTTTGTGGGTTTTTCAAATTTTGTATTTTCTTTTTTCAAAAATATTTACAGCGAAGCTTTTTGAGATAAAATTCAAGAAGTTTCGAGAAGACTATCTAACTCTTCGGGAGTTAGGCTTCGCATGCCAATTCGTCGAACTAAGTTATCAAACCTCTCTTTTGGAAGGGCTTTAGTAAATAGCTCGGCGAGTTGGTATTCAGTCTTCACGAAAAATAATTCAACAGTACCCTCTTCTACGCTTCCCGAATGTTCTTTGGCTCTTTTAAACTAACTGAGCAGGCAAAGATGCACATGTCGCAATCGGTGGCGAGTTGTCTTCTCGTCTGAACTGGCCATGAAGGTTCACCAATTACATGTTCTATTGGATGGTCTTTAGTCCACTGTAACGTTGAAGGGTACCTTGGATTAGACGAATGCGTGTTAGATGGTTCATGTAAACTAGAAGAAGATTCAGCAGATTCCATTGCAAACGGATTTTCGAATGGTTCTTCTACTAACACAGCATCGTTCTATTGTTGTTCTTCTTGAATTGGTGTTGTTTGGTTTTGCTCATCAACTCTTGGTAGAACAATCTTAATTACTGGAGTTGCTGGAGTAGATGTTGATGATGTTAAGGGAGTTGGTGCGTCAGCTTCGATTGTGGTAGATGCATCTTGCGGTGGTGGTGGTGGTTGATGTTGTTGAGCGGGTGAAGTGGAACGTTGTTGTGATGCATTGGTCGAAGCTCCACCATAATACTCATCATACATATACTCGAAGAAAGTGTCTAGTTCTTGATTTGTTGGTTTGTCAGTAGTAGTTGACTGAGCTCCTTGGGGTACGAGTCCTAAACTGATATGTCTAGAAGTCTGACTGTTTGGTGCGGGTCCTAATCCGATATGATTAGAAGCCATCGGGTTAAGCGCGGGTTCTAGAGCGAGTCTCTCAGAAGCCATTTGTGAAATCTCGTCAAATTTCACATTCATCGTCTCCATAATCCTTTTCGTTCTCCTGTTATACACCCTGAATGCCCTCGAGTTGTCTGAATAACCAATGAAGATTCCAATATCAACCTTAGCTTTCAGCTTCCCCAGATCTTCTCTGTCGTTCGTAGTATACCACAAAGCTCCAAATACATGAAGGTAAGAGATGTCGGGTTTTCTGTTTTTCACTAATTCGTATGGGGTTTTATTGAATCTTGGATGGATTAGGGATCGGTTCTGAGTGAAACAAGCAGTGGCAACAGCATCAGCCCATAAGAATAACGGTGCACTGGAATAAATCAGCATTGTGCGAGCAGCTTCCACAAGAGTTCTATTTCTTCTTTCAACTACCCCATTCTGCTGTGGAGTTCTAACAGCTGATGTCTGGTGAGTAATTCCAGTCTCTTCAAAATATGTTCTTAACTCCTGATTAGTGAATTCCGTGCCATTTTCAGTTCTTACTATTCTAACTGGAGCTTGAAGTAGGACTTGAATTCGCTTCAGAAAGGTGATGATGATGCCTGGTGCTTCATCTTTTGACCTTAGAAACCTTACCCATGTATATCTTGAATAATCATCGACAATAACAAGAATATACTTCTTCCCATTGATACTTTCAACTCTCATTGGGCCACATAAGTCCATATGCAACAGATGTAACTTATCAACCGAACTAGGTACGGTTTTAGGTTTATATGTTGCCCGTTTGCTTTTGCCTTGCTCACAGGATGGACATAAGTGTTCTTTGGTGTATTTGAACTTTGGGAGACCGGTGACGATGTCGTCTTTTGCAAGCTTTGTTAAGGTGTCGAAGTTGAGATGGGATAAACGTCTGTGCCACAACCATGACTTAGTTTCGTCAGCTCTTGTCATGAGACAAATTGGTGATGAAGAGGCCATTTGGTTTATGTTGATAGCATAGAGATTGGTTCCACGATTTCCGGTTAAGAGATCATCTCCAATCAAATTCCTAACGAAGCAAGTGTTCCTTCTAAATGCAACCTCTAAATCTGCATCATAAAACTGTCCGACTGAAAACAGATTGTGTCCCAACCCTTCGACATAGTAAACCCGAGTGATTAAAAAATTCCCGAACTGAATATCTCCATAACCCAAAATAGCTGCTACATGATCATTTCCAAACTGAACTGTTCCCATGAACTCCTATAAAAAGTTGATCAGCAGCTTCAGATTCCCGGTCATGTGCTTGGAGCAACCCGAGTCGACGATCCAAAGACAAATTTCAATGACCTGCGAAGAACATATGATTTTGTATATGGAAACCGTTTAACATTTGGTTCCATGGGGTTAGAGGTAACAGATGTATCACACTTAGAGAAGGTTTCCATTTTTTTCTTTTGGAACAATTTCTAATGTGCCATTCTTAAGTGTAAACTTTCTGCCCGTTGGTTTTCATGTGTAAAACTTAAGATGATCCTTAGGCAATATTGTACTAGTGGTTGACCTAGCTAGTTTAATAAGTCTTTTATCATATCTGGTCCTAGCACTAGTTCCTGAAGGCACATCTTTCTGTTTAGGCATGGCATTCATATTCACATCATTAGAAACACTATCATCACAAACATATTCAGACAAAGAGTTCTTGCACATTAAACAAACAGAGTCATTACATGCACTATAAACAGTAGTCTTAACATTACATCCAGATGACAGATGTTTCTAATTCGAAAGCGATAAAATCCTAGGGTGTTCTTCTACTTCTTTCGTTTTATTCTTGCTTTCACTCTCAGAGGCAGGCGAGACTCTATTTCTTGTATTGCTCCTAGGCTTTGGTCTGCTGCTCCTAGAGGTACTTTCTACTCCTGTAGAAGGTAAGGCACACGCATTAGGATTTATCTTGTTGTCATTTGAATTTGTTTTAGCATTCCTAGTCTCTTTTGGATTTTCTTTCACACTTTTGTCTATTGCCCTATATGTTTGGGATGTAGAGGTAGACACAGTAGTGGGACTAATCCTATAAAGGCCAGGTGCTATCACTTTTGGTGTTTCGACAACTGCTTTCCCTTTATCAACACTTGTTGACTTTTCACATTCCTTAGGCAAGGGTATAGAAATAGACATTTTTTGTTTCGCAGCCATAGTTTCCTCACCCTTCCCTTTTTGACTTTCAAGCTGAGACTTCAAAAGATCAATTTGCTTTTGCATGTTTTGGTAAGAACGCTCGTACGATAATTTGTCATACTTACATTCTTCCTTTTTCCGATCAAGTTGTTTAAAATATGTTACATTTTCTTTTTCAATCTTAGCAAGCGCATTTTCATATTTTTCAACAATTTCAGAAGTCTCAGCTCGAAGTCTTTCATCATCCTCTACAGAATATGTTTGATAAATAATGGACATAATTTCAGTCGATAGAGCTACTTCGAAGAGAGTGTTTAATGTTTTCATTAGCTTCCTTTACCAGGGATTTGTGGTCCTTGACAAAGTCGGCTGATTCTTTCAGAAGATTGTTTTCAACATTAAGAACTACCGCATAAATTGCAGTGATATGAGGATTGATTTCTGTTTCAAACATCTTTTTCTGTTCTGTATGAAAACTTGAAAACCAGTCATTGTAGTTACTATTTATTTTGGATGCCACAATCATTTGAAGCGCTTCAACTCTCTTTTTAAGATCATCCAAATATCGTCTAGCTTCACTTGTGTTACAAGTGTTCTTAGAGGACATTTGTTCGATGTTAGAAAGATGTTTTGAAACAACTTTTTGTTTTGCGACAGCCACTGGTCTTTTGAAAAACATTGGTGACTCTTTTTGAACAAGATGAACGCCAAAATCTGTATTAAGCTTGTTATAATCAATTGGTTTAACTTATGGGTTCATTTGTCTCATTTTAACATGACTCTCTTTGGCAAGCTCAATCGTTTCATAGGAATCACAAACCTCGGGAGGATCATGGTTATCATTTAGCACACTACCATTATATAACACATTCTGTTGTTGCTGAACTTTCTTGAGATTATAAGGGTTTTCACAACCGATAGCCATTTTCTTCATTGTATGTAAAATCGGGTTTGGATCTTTGATTAGCATATTTTGAGTTTGAACAGAATGACCCGTTTTTACAAGCAACTCTTCCAACTTTTTAATGGTTTCTTGTTTGTCAATGATTTCGTCAAGAAGATCATTTTCTCGATTTGAAAACCTTGCATTCAATTCTTTCTTTTCTTTTTCAAGATCAGAACAAATTGATTTTTGTTTAGAAAGTTGGTTGGTTAATTCAGAAATTTCCTTGTTTAAAGATTTGATTTGCATATTCAATTTAACATCGAGTGTGTCATATTTGATTTGCAAATGTTTTTCTCTTAAAACAGAATCTCTATAACCAATTTCAAGTTCTGACTGTCGTTTGTTACTAAATTCAAAAGCTCTTTCATTAACCTTATATCTCTTAAGCTCAGTGGTCTACTTTTCATTCGCGGCCTTAACATCGCGATTGATCTTTTTGACCTTTTCAATTTCAATACTACAATTTTTCAATAATGATTCAAATAGAGCACGTGTTTCCTCATCATTCTCAGTATGCTGAGACTCGAAGCCTCCATTAGGATCCATAACTAGAGTAGCCAAATTTGTATTGCTACAACTTGGGGAGTCGATATATGTATCATAAGTGGTTGCAGGAGTCGCAGGATGCTGTTCATTCTGAGGTGTCATATCAAATATTTCATTATTGTGACATGTAGCATATGGTGGTACCTCAAAGATTCCATTGATATCATAAGCAGGTGGTGCTTCAGAGTCCGTGTGATACTTTGCTTCCTGAAGGTTGGCCATGAAGATGCAGTTGGCATCAATATCTTCAAGATCTTCCATATCATCCATTAATGCCATGAAATCATTCTCCTCTGCACTTAACTGTAACCCGACCGTTTCCTTCTGTGCCAACAGTAATGCTTTTTGCAGATAAGCTGGATCTTTCTTTTTCGGCCTTGTGGGACAGTTCCTTTCCATGTGACCAGTTCCTTGACAGTTGAAACACTTTAACACATTCCCTTGATTCATATTCCCAGAATTCCTAGCAACTGGAGCCGCAACATTTCCAAACTGATTCCCCATATTCTGACCTCTCTGATTTCCAACAACTTGACCCAGCTGATTCTGATTACCCATATACTGACCCCTCTGATTGCCTGCATATTGTCCTTGATTACCCATCTGAAATCCTGTAGCATATCCTTGTTGATTCCCATAAACTCCAACCATTTGTCCTTGATGACCCACATTGAAACTCGGCTGTGAAATCTGCCTGTTGCGAGTGTTCAATGAAATCTTTTGGTTGTTGTTAGTTGGTGTGGAATAGCGTCCTTGGAATACCTTTGATATAAGGGTAAATGCTTGAGACAAAGCAGCACTGTCATCATTGTAATCGTATTCAGGTTCTGGGTATTGTGGGTATTGTTGTTGTGGAATGACTTCTTGTTTTGTAGGTAGAATGGTTGTTGTGGAACATATTATTGTTGCGTGAAGTTCTGAGTGGAAGTGGATGATGATGGTTGTGTATTCACTGTTGTAGGTGCTGGTGCTTGAGCAATCAATGCTAGAGGATCATGTTGTTTGGCTAGCTTCTCTTTCCTAACTTCATCTGCCTCTTTCTAGTTTTGTTTCAAAAAGTCATAGAGTTTATCATAGTTCACCGTATGAAGGTTCTTTGTTTGGTTGACAATAGTGACATATCGTCCCCATTCCTCTGGTAGGTTGTTGATGAACTTGATGTTTTAAACAATTTGGCTAGGTGTCAACTTGTTCCTGATAAGCTCGTTCATGAGAGTATAAAACCTTGTATAGTAAGATTCAATTGGTTCAGCCGGAGTGGATGTGAACTTCTCCCATTCAGTTAGAAGCTTGTTTTCAATTTCTTGTTGACCAGTTTCTGTGCCATGACAAAGCCTTCTAACTCGTTCCCACATATCATAAGCAGTTTCACAACTGTCTACAGCACAAAATATTTCTCGTGGTAAACCAAGTTGAATTAAGTGCATTGCCAAGTCATCAGCTTCAATTTGCTTCCAATCTTCTGCTGTGTATTCCTCTTCCTTTTGATCCCGGAAGGTCGGTGGAATGGGAGGTGTTGCATCTGGATTGCCATCTGATACTTGAATCTGACGAGGCTTGAATGGACCATTCTTGATGGAGTTAATCAAGAGTCTGCCTTGACCATTAGTCTTGGTTTTCATGTATTGGAACATACGACTTGTCCATGGAAGATAACCACCCTTTTCAAGCATTGGAGGACGGTTTTCAGCACCGGCTGCATGGATATCTTGTTGAGTTGCCATTGATGATGTTGTATGATAAAGTTGATTCAGTTGATTCAGGATCGTTGCAAAGAAATAGGTGTTGTGGTTGATGAAGGTTAAACTTAGTTGTTGTTGTGAAGCCTTGGTTCTTTGTTGATGATTAGTTGAAGTTACTTTGCAATTTAGATAAACTATTACAATTTAGATAAACGAAGCAATTTAAATAAAGTTACTAAATTGGACTAAACTATAATTTAGACAAAATCAAAAGTTCACAAATTCGACAAAGTTATGTAAATTATAATTTAGATAAAATGACAATTTCTATAGAAATTTCAATTTAAACCAAAATTTATACAAATTATGGCAAAATTTCAATTTAGATAGAATTTATCTAATTTATATAAATTTGTAATTTATATAAAAATCTAACTAATTTATACAAACTAGTAGATATCCGTTTGTCGAAGTATTCGTCACACTTATACAAGCGAGAGAATACCGAGTCCAAAAGCTTTGATGTTGTAGAAATTAAAGGTTCAAATCGAATTTATAAAAACTATTGAAGTTATAATCGTTTAAATTAATTGTGAGGACTGGTATTGCCAATAGCGGAAAGTCTGCCAAACTGTTTGCGATAAGGGACCAAGGTTGACAACTTGTGAAAGAAGTTCAGACTAGCACAATTTCGATAAAGGACCAGATTTTCCAAATGCCAAAAGTACTTCAAACCATTTGCGATAAGGGACCAGTGTTGCCTATCTGTGAAAGTTCTTCTGCAATTTCGATAGAGGACTGTTTCTATCAACTTGTGAAAGTAGTTTAGTACAATTGCGATAAGATGCTTGGCACAATTTCGATAAAACAGTTCTTGTACAATTGCGATAGAATGTCTTTTCACAATTTCGATAAAAGCTAGTTGCCACAATTGCGATAAGAGGAGTTGGCACAATTTCGATAAAATGGTTTCCCACAATTTCGATAACTTGCACAATTCCTCTAAACCCTCTTTTTTATCTAAATTCTTATACAAGAAAGTAGATTTTGTCCTTGTCGATGTAGTCCCTTGTTGAATTTAACACACCTCTTTGAGCCTATGTGGATCGGTAGGATGCCTATGTAATCACAAGCACACTACAAGAGAATCTCTGAATACGAACTAGAAAAGAAAAGAACTAAGACTATGATCCTCTATGGATCGTATAATGAACTAAAAGATGTTATTATTGAAGATTGTTAAGTTGTAAAGATCTCTCAAACTCATAGACGGGATGTTTCTTTTATACTGATAAGAAACCCTAACCCTAACCCGTCATACAAGAAAACGTGTGAAGAGATAAACATGATCTCTTCTAAAAATAAATCTAACAAACATTCTAAACATACGGGATAACAACTAACAAAACCCGCAGCAACAACTACTATCAGCAGAAACAAGATAGAACTATCAGCAGCAATGAGCTTCAGCAGGAACCACAGCTATCGGCAGGAACCAGCTTTACACTATCGGCAGCAACAAGAAATATCTTATTTCTGAAATTCCTAACAATCCTCCCCTAATCTTGAGGTTGACTAGGTTAACCTGCAAGATTCCTGATAGATCGTTGAAGTCCATAGGCAGAGGATTAATCCAGCAGCAGCATTAGAAAGTGATCAGCAGCAACATCCTGATACTTCCAGCAACAACTTCGATAGTTCAGCAGCAATAGGAAATTACATCAGCAGCAACTAGGCACCTTCTTGACAGCAACCATGACAATATGTACATCAAATCACTTAAGTTTCAGACTATTCTCATCACATCCAGGTGTGTTAACTCCTGTGAGAGGTGAATCATTGAAAATTAATGGATTTGATGTCTCTTTACCAATAGCCATCACTACTGGAGTAGCCAATGTTTAGGTGTGTAAGACCATGGTACATTGATAACCATCTGATTTTTAGTAAACCAGCAACTGTAAACGGATTTGACTTGTCTTTACCTGTAGCCGTTTGCTCAGGACTAGCCAATTCTTGGATCCCATACAGGGTTACATCCATGGTGAATTGAGAACCATTTCAACTCTCAGGAATGAACCATGGGTGAGTTGAAGTACCCTATAGCTTTGAGCAAGCTATTACAGCTATCAACGGATTTGATTATCACACCAGAGCCGTACCCTCATGGTGAGTCAACTCTTTCTTGTCTGTAAGACATGGTGAGTTGAATACCATTTGTTGTGTAGGTGTAAACACCAACACTGTACCTGCAAGGTGTTGCTCAAAACCAACTTATTAGCACACAAAATATACAAGAAATTTTTTATTTTTATTTTTTTTGAACTAAAAGAAATAAGAAACAAACCAAAAGAAAAAGAAAGAAAATAAGAAAAGAGAAGAAAAGAAAGAAAGAAAGATATACAACAACAACAAGCCTCTGTACCATGATCAAGTAGAAGAACCTTTGGCAGCTGCAAGTTGATCTCTGATGAATTTGACCAACTGTTCAGCTGTGGTCAAATCATTTCCAATAGTATGTTTGGGAACTCTTAGCTTCTGTGTGAGCATTCTCTTCATAAGTCCCTCAGATAAAGGATAAGAGACATCCACAAACATAGACAGGATCTTGCCAGAAATAAGCTCCACCACATGAACATTGGAAAAAGGATACAACCTTTAAGTATATACTCTCCATGATGATTGATTACCCCACACGATTTGAGCCTTTTCTCCTTCCAATGAATTCATTAACACTTGTAAATCTCCCCAAAGTATCAGGCCAACTCCAGTAGGAGCATGATCTTGATAGTAATTATCCACTGTCTTATAAATATTTTCCAAATCTTTCCTCTCTACTTTATTCAAGAGCTCCCTCAGAAAGGTAAAGAATTTGACTGTCCCATCAAGAGAAAACCAAACATTGACTTCACCTTCAGGAGTAGACCTAATCTCCCAGTGAGCAATATGACCCCAAGAGTGAATGGAATCACCATCTAAATCACTGTCTGAGTCAACCCTAACCAATTCTTGATCATCCATTGCAGAAACAGTCCTAGTAGGAGAGTGGTCAGAGTGACTCTTCTGCCTTGTCCTCAGACCATACTGATGAATAGGAACTGAGGAAGATGGTTCAACAGGAACAGAATCAACCTTATCAATAAGATATTTCTTGTTGCTGCCGATAGTGTAAAGCTGGTTCCTGCCGATAGCTATGGTTCCTGCTGAAGCTCATTGCTGCTGATAGTTCTATCTTGTTTCTGCTGATAGTAGTTGTTGCTGCGGGTTTTGTTAGTTGTTATCCCGTATGTTTAGAATGTTTGTTAGATTTATTTTTAGAAGAGACCACGTTTATCTCTTCACACGTTTTCTTGTATGACGGGTTAGGGTTAGGGTTTCTTATCAGTATAAAAGAAACATCCCGTCTATGAGTTTGAGAGATCTTTACAACTTAACAATCTTCAATAATAACATCTTTTAGTTCATTATACGATCCATAGAGGATCATAGTCTTAGTTCTTTTCTTTTCTAGTTCGTATTCAGAAATTCTCTTGTAGTGTGCTTGTGATTACATAGGCATCCTACCGATCCACATAGGCTCAAAGATCTAGCAGGTGTGTTAGATTCAACAAGTGGTATCAGAGCCTCGTGAGGATCTCTGATCAATAAGCAAAAGTTCTCAAAACAATCTTTCTAAACCCTTACACTATGTCTGGATCAGAAGATAAATTCGAAAGGTGGACCATGAAAGTCAGAACCCTGCTATCTTTTAACTCAAGGGGAAAATGGACAGAACTTGCTGATGCTGATGAAGATAGTCTCAACCAAACTCACAACATGGTTCATAATGCAAATGATAAAGTGGAAGAATTTGCTCTTGTGGGTGCCACTCATCAGGTACAACATTGTCATTTTGGGTGTCATGAATTGTACTTGAACCTTAGGAAAGAGTTTGATGAAATGGAGCCTGAATATAATAAATTGTTTGTAGAAATTCAAGCTTATAAAAAGGCTCTTAAAACTGTGGAAAAACAAAAGGCTTGGCATGAAGCTAATCAGCTTGCATATGAAAAAAAGATAAGGGTTTTGGAAAGAGACTTAGAGAACTCCAATAACTGTCTAAAACATTCTGAGAGAGAACATGCTAAGGTGAAATTAGAAAATCAGGAATTACAGGCTAAACTGGATAGTGAAGTGGCTAGGTTAAATTCATGGCAACAATCAGAAAAATATCTTGTTAACTATAATGGTAATCAGTCTGGTTGGCGTAAGAAAGGGTTGGGATATGATGTTGGGGAATATAACCCTAGAATATTTGACCCTACCCCTAAGGAAGTTGATTATCAAATTCCTATTAAGTTTGTTAAGGAAGGAGGGATGAATGCAGTTCCTCCACCTATAAGAGGTGTTTTCAAGCCTGTTCCTATCCACTCAACCCTTGACCTTGACTCAGATGAATCACACATGACATATGGGAAAAAGGCAAATGACTTATCTGATTCTGAGTGTGAGTCTGATGACTTTGTCTCTTGTTCCAAAAGTAACAAGTCCTATGAATCTAAGTCCACAGACTATACCTCATGTGATTCAAATGACAAGTCAACCTCACCCAAGTCTCATGACTTCACTTCTAGAGCAACTAATGATGAATCTATTTCAAAATTAGCTTCCCCTGACAACAGCTCACTTAACTCTGTTAAAAACAACATTGTCTCTAGTTCCAGTAGTGATAATTTTGTCTCTAATAAGAAAAGTTATGGTAAGAACAAGGCTGTTAGGAAGAAGTCATGTTTTGTGTGTGGTAGTCAATATCATCTCATTAAAGATTATGATTATCATGAGAAGAGAATGAAGATGAATGGTGAGCAACAACAGACCAGATCATTGTGGAAAAATATTAAACAAATACCACCATATGTTCCACAAGCAGCAGGAATGAACTCTTATAGAGCTCCCTTTCCTGTTAATAGACCTGTTCCTGCAAGTAAGTCTGTTGCTGCTGATAGTCAGGGAACCATTCCTGCTGGTGCTTCTTCATCCTTTTAGAGGGATTTTAGGCTTGCTTATTATAATCCAATCTTTGGAGGGGGAATGGCTTACTCTCCATTGTTTCCTTGGTGATTGTCCTGTTTGTCTGATCATGATGTTGTATATTTCTTTCCTAGTTTTGAGGGGAGGCATTAGCCTATGGGAAGGCTAATGCTTGTAACTTTGTCTTGTTTCTCATACTTTTATGTTTTATCGTTTGTGTTTTACTAACTTTGTTTTGCAGGTTTTAGTGTGTTTTGTTTTGCTAACTTTGCTTTGTAGATTCTTCATTCTCAATTCTTGTAATAAGTCATAAGATATAACTTCTATTCAACATCAAAAGGTGATTACATACAAAAACAAAAGATTAAGGCTTCATAAACAAACCAAACAACAGACAACAGACAGACAACTACTACCTATTCCACCTTCCCTTTTCCCTTTCCCATACAATCAGGCATGTACCTTCTACCCCTCTGAAGACTAATTTCTTCATACACATGGGGGGCTGGAAGTGCCAACACAACTGGGAGTGGCTATCTTGGTTCAGGGAGTGGCTGATCTCTCATTGGAGTTGAAGAGCTTGGGGTAGAGTGTGTCTGTCGTGATCTAGGGCGTAACCTAGTTGTTGATTGGCTTGGCTGGGGAGTTGGCTGGCTTGGTTGTGGAGTTGGTTGGCTCGGCATTGGGTTGGATGATTTCTTTTTGGTACCGGTACTTTGTAGAAGGTAGCAGCAGTCCTTTCCATCTCTTCACTGAGCAGAGCCACAGTTTTCTTCATCTCTTCCCTTAGCTTATCAGTGATGGGAAAATTGGGAGGATATGTTTCCCATTCACCTTGATAATAAGTCAAGGACTTCAGCTCTGATGATCCTTCATCATCGGAGCTGGAGTACTCAAAAGACGAAGGAGTAGATGGAAGAGGATCAGATGTGTTGATATAAATAATGCCTAAACACGTTATTCATATTTTTCGATATCTCTACGTTTTGATAATCACAAAATGTAAAATCATTAATCGGAAAATTATGACGTAAACAAGTATTTAGTTGTAAATATCTATTTCTACAACTCAAATCACTTAAGGTATGAATGAACTAATGCTTAATGCATTATATGATCAAAGAAACACTTTCTTAATAACTAGATTTTTTATAAAACATCAAAAACATTTTATATATTTTTGAAAAACATTTTTGGTATTAAATAAAAATGTTTAATCTTTATAAAAATATGAATTCAAATTTTTAACCAAAATCAGTTAAAATGTTCCAGAAAAACCTTCCCCACAAAAAGACAAATCTGGGCAACGGACACCTTGGGCGGCCCCCTTAATTTTACTAGGCGGCCCCCTTAAAAATTAAGGGGACCGCCCCCCTATTTAAGGGGGCCGGCCACGCTCCAGTAGGTCTCCAGCTGTCCAGTTTTTCTCCTATAAATACCAGCCTTCTCCTGGATTTTTACTCACCTTTTGCACACAAAAACTTTCTGTTTTAAAACCTTTCTAAACATTGTAAATCCTTTGATCATATTTTCTTAAGCATTGGTTTCTAAGTGATCCAAGCTTCCACCACCAAAAGTGCAAAAGAATAACTCTACTTCAACTAGTGAAGAAGTGTTATTACTTACCTCATTCAATTGTGTTGTTGTGTAAAGTGTTGTATAGTTGTGATAAGTAGATCCTAGTGTAAGTAATTAGTTATGTTGTAAAGAAGTAGTGTAGAAGTAGTTGTGAAGTAGTTGTGGATAAGAAGTCGTGAAGAAGTCTTGAAGAAGTCGTGAAGCCGTTGTGAAGAAGTCGTGATTAAGTCGTGTAGAAGTTGTGTATAAGTTGTGAGATTGGTTCTAGCTACGATTAGAACTCGACATCTAGCTTTGTGTCGTTAAGCCGGTGTAAGCTAAAGTTGTGTAAGGTTTCTCCGCCATAAGGGAGTTTGTTGACATAGTGAAGAAAACTCTCGAGTAGGTGACTCGAGGAGTGGAGTAGGGCAAGGAAGGTGTCCTTGTAGCCGAACCACTATAAATCTCCGTGTTGTGGTTTGATCTTTCTATCTCTCTCTTTCATTTCATTATATTTACCTTACTTGCATTAATTATTTATATTTGTTTATATATGTTCATATTGATCAAGAGTTGAATTCACATAAGATAGAATCGAAGTTTTTAAAAAGTAAACAAAAGTTTTCATAAATTAAAAAGGACGTAAAACTATTCAACCCCCCTTCTAGTTTTCCACAATTGGTATCAAAGCCAGGTTAAACAAGATTTTTAAAATAAACTGTATTTTAAAACTTGAAACGATCTATGGAATCTGAAAAATATTTAGAAGGGCAATCTATGCAAAGACCACCACTATTTGAAAGTGATGGATTTTTATATTGTAAAAATCGATTCGAAACTTATGTGAAATCAAAAGATCTAGATCTTTGGCAGGTTATTACTAATGGTGATTTTTTACCTATTCAACATAATTTTGAAACTAAAAAGGATGAAATTGTACCTTTTGAAAAACAAAGTGATGATTTAAAAAGAAAACTTTCTAAAAATAATGAGGCTAAAATGGTTATTTATAATGCGTTACCACGTAAAGAATACGAAAGAATCTTTATGTGCGAAACCGCAAAAGAAATTTGGAATTCTTTACTAATAACTCACCAAGGTAATAGTCAAGTCAAAGATAATAAAATAGATCTTCTTGTTCAACAATATGAACAATTCACGATTCCGGAAGAGGAATCAATTGATAATGCATTTGCTAGGTTTAACACAATCATCACAAGTTTAAAGGCACTTGATGAGAGTTTTTCTAGTAAGAATTTTGTCAGGAAATTTCTTAGGGCTCTTCATCCAAAATGGCGAGCTAAAGTTACGGCGATTGAAGAATCGAAGAACTTGTCAACTCTTCAACTTGACGAGTTGATTGGCAACTTGAAAGTCTACGAAGCAATAATCAAGAAAGACTTCGAGATGGTCAAAGGAAAGAAAGAGCAAAGCAAGTCAATCGCGTTGAAAGCTAGGAAAGCATCATGTCCTATGATGTCAAAGGAGCAAAACCAAAAGGCGTTCATTGGAGGAGCATGGAGTGACAGTGAAGAAGACGAGAAAGAAACCACAAAAGAGGAGAAGTGTCTTATGGCTAAGACATCAAGTGAGGTACGTTCCGAAACCGAATACTTTAGTGATGAAAATTTATCATTAGATGAAAAAGACCTAGATAACGAATATAATAGGTTATGTATATTAGGTCAAAAAGTAATGACTAAAAATAAATCACTAAAACACATAAATAACCAATTAGAAAAAGAAATACTAGAATTAAAAATTAAACTACATAACTTAGAAAAAGGCAAAGAAGTCCTTGAATGTAAAACATGTCAAGAAACTAAAAATGAAAATGAAATACTTAAGGAAGAAATTTGTCGACTTAACAAATTTGAAAATAGTAATAATTCACTTAGAGATATAATAAGCATTCAAAGAATATCAGGAGATAAAACCGGATTAGGATTTAACCCTACTAAGGCTAGAAATAGTGAAACTAAAAATGTAAAGTTTGAAAGTGAAACTAGTAATAAAAAATTATTAGAGTCAAAGCCTAAATATATACTTATAAAAGATAGAAAAATACCCATAGCCAATAATGAGGAAATAAAAGCTTTCTACAAACCATCTTTAAAAACCGAAGTAGAAAACTCTAAACCAAAGCTTAGGTCAAAAACACCTCCTCCTAGAAGACCACCTAGTCCTCACCCTCGGCCTAAAACACCTCAACCTAAAAGAAACCAAAATAGACCAAACCGTCATAATAATCGTTACCCAATGTGGAATTACCCGAATCCACCAAGCTTTAATCTTTGGGGAATACTTCCACCATACATGCATCCTAGTCAACTACAACCCATTTTTGGTTCAAACAACTTTGGATCAATGAGACAATGGGGACCAAGTGGCTAAATTGCTATTTCATTGGATTATTGGCATATCTTCCTTGATTGACTTCTACAAGTCAAACATAAACGCTTTGAAGCGCTTGAAGACCACATGTTGAAGACTAAAAGGTACGCCCCTCTTTCATGCTCATCATTATGTGCGTAGTTTAATGAACTAGCCAATTGCATGCCCCCATAAGTTTTTAATGCCTAGTTTAGTCAGTACTTGTATGGTAGTTAGTAGATAATCTCTTATACATATACATAATATAAATATATATATATATATATATATATATATATATATATATATATATATATATATATATATATATATATATATATATATCCATATTATTATATACATATATAAATATATCCGCACATAACCTAGATATGTCATTTGTTGACTATCTAGAACTAAAAGAAATTGTTCGTCCTCGAACCTTTTCTTCCCCCTTTGCCTCTTTTGAACTTTAACGTTCAACACGAAAATCTTCCGTGTCCACTATCACATAACTCATGGTGATGAAAAGAAGTGAGTTAAGTGGATTAACGTAGAAGTACCACTTCGACCGTCGCGTCAAGAAAACTATGGATGAAACAAACTCCCGTCGCTGTCAGCACCTATCTCCGTCATTACCTCATCATTTCTCAACTCCATTCAACATCCCACGTTTACACACAATATATATATATATATATATATATATATATATATATATATATATATATATATATATATATATATATATATATATATATATATATATA
This sequence comes from Artemisia tridentata subsp. tridentata, assembly GCA_021014915.2. Lineage (NCBI taxonomy): Eukaryota > Viridiplantae > Streptophyta > Magnoliopsida > Asterales > Asteraceae > Artemisia > Artemisia tridentata. The sequence continues at coordinate 433,230,309 of CP139504.1, read as the reverse complement.
TATATATATATATATATATATATATGCACTTTTACTCTCACTCCCTAAAACCTTTGTCGACTTGACATCTTGATCATTTTATCCAAAATTCTCAAGAAATGTTTTCTTAACGAAATGTTAATAAAATGTCAAGTATTCCTTCCTCGTGCCATTAAAACCCAACGTATTTTTGATATATAATAAATCTATATATATATACATAAAATTATTTTGCTATCAGAAACTAAACCCGAACTAATTCCAAGTTTGGTAGGCGGCCCCCTTAATGTTTAAGGGGACCGGCCAACTGTAGCTTCCAAAAACGTTTTTTTCTTCCAATTTCATTTGCCAAACACCCCACTTTTCAAACACACCCATACTTGCTGCTGCTGTGAACGAACCAAAACCCAAAACCATTCACCAAATCATCATTTCCGACTAATTTCGCAAGGGGCAAACACCTATATTTAGATTAGCAACACATTTTGTAAGTTTTCTAATTCACATTTCATCTAATTCCATTCAATTTTGAGTCTAATCATAATTAGGTCTTTTACTAAACTTTCTTTTAATCCAAATTTTGTTAAAATTAAGTCTAGAAATCTTATAACCAAATGCTCCCCATAGGATTAGAATGCTTAATCAACCTAGAAACTAAGTAATTAAACATCATTATGTCAAAGCATTGATAAACTAATCACTTCTTTTCAAAACTAATCACATTGTTGAATTATGCCATAAACACTTGTTAAAACCAATCACATTGGTTTATTACAACTCACTAATCTTAAAAATATATTTTTCGAATCATAAAAAATGTTTTTGTTAAATATAAGAGAATGTTTGGATTAGGAGCTAGAATCATCAAAATTTGATCAAAATTAAGTTCACAACTACTTGTCAAGTTTATAAACACGCAATTAGTTGTTTTAAGTCATCAAGATACATAATTCATATGTATATTGAAATTTTACTAGTTATTTTCATATTTAAAGGAGCATTTGGCACAACATTTTGAAAGAAATTTTTGAGTCAAAATCTAAGTTACTTAACATTAACACTCGTAAGAAATAGCTAGATATACAATCCAATGTTTGTCTAGCCACATTTCAAAGTTGCTTATGACGTATAAAAGAACGTTTGGATGTTTTTGATTTCTTATCATAATGTCCCTATAACTATTCTTTAACATCATAAAATACATTTTAAGCGAGTTAAAAATTAAAACTAATGAACATTGTAAACTACTTCTTAGGATTTAAGTTTTAGAGTCGAAGTATGTTTACGTTCCACATAAGTAGCATATATAATATATGCATGTCATTTTCTTATTTTTCCTTGTTTGTTGCTTTCTTATATAGGTGAAAATGCCCAAAACTACAGTCGGTGATGTCTCAAAAACAAAAGAATACATTCTTAAAGTCTCTGCCACTCCAGGCATTTCTCCCGCTGTTGCTTGTTTCTATCGTCCCATTGAAGATAGAAACATTCAAGAAGGGAGAGTTGTCTATCCATCGTTCTATGAATCCGACTATATCGAACGAATGTTCTCCAACGTTAGTCTTGATTGTCTCTACAAAATCAATGAGCTTATCATTCCCCGCTTTGTTCTTGACTTCTATAGCCAAGTGACGGTGCAAACCGATCCCAATGGCTGTATCCTCATATCCTTTATGATTCAACATGAATTCATTACTCTTACTCTTGCTCAATTCGGTCAAATTCTAAGAATCCCCTACTCCTGTCAAGCTGTCTTCTCTAATGAGTGGGATCTCTCATCTCTTGAGCAATATTGACCTCAACAGGGTCCTTACTACTCTGAGATTCCATCCTCCGAAGAAATTCGTCAATATCTTGGGCTAGCTCGTGGTACGACTAGCCGGAGAATCAAGTCAAAAGATGTTGACATCCATGCTAACCAAATCCTCCTCAAGGAGTTACGCCCAGACATGAAGCGTTGGGAAGAACTCATTCGTGAGAATGCGTTCGGTACCGGTGGTCACCGTGATCATGTCACGGCGAGCATAGCTCATATGTTGTATTGTATTGTCGCTGAACAGCCGTACAATTTGGCATATCTCTTTGTCTTCCGCATCATGTCCGCCAAAAACACTCATAATGCAAATCTTCCGTATGGCATGTTTCTCACTCGCCTCTACAATCATGTCATGATGCATTATCCACATCTTCAGAGTCCAATTTATGAGTCTGTTCAACCGTTCCTTAATCCACTTGTTCGTGTCCGTGAACGTCGCCCCCGAAGCGACAAGGGAAAATCTCGTAAATCTGTCTCACTTCCACCTCGTGGTTCCACGTCACATCAAGGAGACGATGATGATGATGATGAGGAGGAGGGCACAACACGTGCTAGTACCCCATCACCTAGGACCTTCGTTGAAAATCTTTCGGATCTTGATTACACCGAGTATCAAGTTCCTTCTCGTTCTGAACGAACAGACGAACTACTGTTTGAAAGACAAACCGAACTACTCAACACCACACAGCAGATGCACCAAGAAGTACGAGGCGGTTTCAAGTCTATTGGAAAGACACTTGGAAGGATGTTTGGAAAGAAGAAGAAATAGACATGTTTGATGAGTGTTTAGTTGATTTTTATTGATGTTATGATTAGACATTTATATGTAGTATTATTATCTTAACATTTGTTTGCTATGACTTTTATTATGTTAGATGATAAACTTATTAGAACTAAGCTACTAGTTTATTTGAAATTATATGCCTATGCTTCTAATATGATTTTTTTTAGTCTTAATATGTATATTATTTGTTTAATATGCTATTGATAATATTTAATCATTCTTGATGTACATGATCCAAATGGAACTTGCTGCAAATACACCATAAAAATTACCTTTTTCTGGAAATTTTTCAAATTTGGTCGCCTGGGAAAACACCAGATGGGCAGCCCCTTAATTTCCTAGGCGGTCCCCTTAATTTTAAGGGGGCCGCCCAACAATTAAGGGGACCGGCCATCTGGACAGTAAAATTTACTGTTTTCTTTTGCATCTTGTGACCACTTTTACCTAGCCCCAGCTACCATTTCTCCTTATGGACGAACTGGTATTGGAATCTTCCTACAAAACCTCAAAAATCAACCTAAACCAACCACATTTTCATACTATAAATTCCCTCCATACAATCACCTCTCATTCCATCATCCTTCATCATCCAAAACCACCATGTTATCACCAAAATCCTCCATCTCTAAGACTCCAAGGAAGCAAAGACTTGTCATCATACCACCAAAACAACCTTTCATAGACCTAACCCAAGATGACATCAAAACTCCATCACCACCACCTCAAAATTCATCCCCAAGTGCACCTATGGAGCTTCATCTTCCTCCATTCCATCCACTTCATCCATCAATGACTACATCCACACTCACCTAACATCATCACCAAGAGCATCATCACCACCATCCACTCAAGAACCTTCATACACCCAACTTGCCATTTCCTTATCACCCATCACACCTCTTGATGCTCACTTCTCACCATCACCAACCCCACAACCATTCTTTCCTATACCTTGGGCATTGCTTGAAGCCCATGGTGACAATTGTCTTTGTTGCATCCATAACCGGACCATAATCTTTGGTCTTAGAGATGAGATACACTACATGTTTTCATCTCTTGAACACATGATTACCAACCAACCACCACCACCACCTCCACCACCTTCACCCACTACACCACCACCACCTCCTTTTTCACCCAATTAAGCATATGCAATGCTTATAAATAATTTTCAAACCCTTTTTGTATGCAAGCTCCATGGAAGATCATGTTCTCTTAGGACGATTATGTAGTATCACTAGTAATTTTTTTTTTGTTTTGTTTGAATGCTTCCATGCCTTATGTTGTAATCTTCTTGGTTGTGTATTCATACACAACAATTTTATTAAATGAATGTTCTTCTTCTATATGCTTGCTTATTGTTGTTACATATACTTGTGCTTCTAACATTTTTCTTGCAAGCGTTCCATAGCTCGTTTCCTTGGTGCCCCCAAACGAGGGGGAGTAACCATCAAGGGGGAGTTCTCGTCCCGACAAACTTAGATTCTAAAACTTGTCGGCATAACCTTTTTGATTCTACAAAAAGGGGAGAAATAGATGTAAACTCACTAAATACTTATCTAAAAACTAATTTTTAGATTTAATGAGTTTAGATTTTGTAATCATCAAAAAGGGGGAGATTGTTGATATAAATAATGCCTAAACACGTTATTAATATTTTTCGATATCTCTACGTTTTGATAATCACAAAATGTAAAATCATTAATCGAAAAATTATGACGTAAACAAGTATTTAGTTGTAAATATCTATTTCTACAACTCAAATCACTTAAGGTATGAATGAACTAATGGTTAATGCATTATATGATCAAAGGAACACTTTCTTAATAACTAGATTTTTTATAAAACATCAAAAACATTTTATATATTTTTGAAAAACATTTTTGGTATAAAATAAAAATGTTTAATCTTTTATAAAAATATGAATTCAAATTTTTAACCAAAATCAGTTAAAATGTTCCAGAAAAACCTTCCCCACAAAAGGACAAATCTGGGCAACGGACACCTTGGGCGGCCCCCTTAATTTTACTAGGCGGCCCCCTTAAAAATTAAGGGGACCGCCCCCTATTTAAGGGGGCCGGCCACGCTCCAGTAGGTCTCCAGCTGTCCAGTTTTTCTCCTATAAATACCAGCTTTCTCCTGGATTTTTACTCACCTTTTGCACACAAAAACTTTCTGTTTTAAAACCTTTCTAAACATTGTAAATCCTTTGATCATATTTTCTTAAGCATTGGTTTCTAAGTGATCCAAGCTTCCACCACCAAAAGTGCAAAAGAAGAACTCTACTTCAACTAGTGAAGAAGTGTTATTACTTACCTCATTCAATTGTGTTGTTGTGTAAAGTGTTGTATAGTTGTGATAAGTAGATCCTAGTGTAAGTAATTAGTTGTGTTGTAAAGAAGTAGTGTAGAAGTAGTTGTGAATTAGTTGTGGATAAGAAGTCGTGAAGAAGTCGTGAAGCCGTTGTGAAGAAGTCGTGATTAAGTCGTGTAGAAGTTGTGTATAAGTTGTGAGATTGGTTCTAGCTACGATTAGAACTCGACATCTAGCTTTGTGTCGTTAAGCCGGTGTAAGCTAAAGTTGTGTAAGGTTTCTCCGCCATAAGGGAGTTTGTTGACATAGTGAAGAAAACTCTCGAGTAGGTGACTCGAGGAGTGGAGTAGGACAAGGAAGGTGTCCTTGTAGCCGAACCACTATAAATCTCCGTGTTGTGGTTTGATCTTTCTATCTCTCTCTTTCATTTCATTATATTTACCTTACTTGCATTAATTATTTATATTTGTTTATATATGTTCATATTGATCAAGAGTTGAATTCACATAAGATAGAATCGAAGTTTTTAAAAAGTAAACAAAAGTTTTCATAAATTAAAAAGGACGTAAAACTATTCAACCCCCCTTCTAGTTTTCCACAAGATGAAACCTCCTCAACCTTAGCCTTGCCTTTGTATTGAGAAGATGATGCTATCGAGGGAAAGTAATTTTCCCACCCTGATTCAGTGGAGGAGGAGGAGTCTGATGAGATTTAAATGATGGGAATTTTGGATGAACTCATGATTTTCTTTGATTTGAAGATTATGGTTAGGATTGTGATAATGAAGTTATTCGATTTGGGGAAAAAGAGCTTTTATAATGAGAAGGTGATTAGTGCGAATTTATTGTTGGTTGGTGTTGAGGTTTAATTCAGGCGGTTTATTCCTAATGACTGGATTTGGAAGGTTGACTTTGGTCAAACCACTTTATTGCTGCCGATTGACCAAGTGTTCCTGCCGTTTGACTAATGGTTCCTGCTGAATATGTTAAATTTGGGGAAGTTAGTTAAGTCAATTGGTCAAAGATACGTGCGCAGAATTGCAGCAATTTAAATCACTATATGTGGCAACCATATAACAATATCATAACTGACCTAAAATTACACTTCTCACATCTCAGATTCTCAAAATCCTTTCAAACCCTAACTCATTGTTTTTTTTTGTCATTTCAAAGCTCCGATTTCCTGAGGAGCATGGGGCGCATGATCTTTCCAGGCAAGAAATCAATGATGGTATGGCTGCCATAGGTTATCCTGTCACTGGTAGTTGTACATTTTATAAAAATAAGCTGTCTCCTCAATGGAGATTTCTTGTTCATACTTTACTTCAGTGTATGAGTGTAAAGACCGGTGGTTGGGACCAATGTCCTAGTCCCATTGCGTCTGGTCTTGTTTGTCTGTCACAGGGTAGGATATATAATTGGGCCAAATATATTTTTGAAGGGATGATTGAAAATATCACTGGTGATAAAAACAGATTTTTAATGTACCCTAGATTTCTTCAAATTATCTTAGGTGTTCAGACCATTGACCCAACCCCTAAGATAATGAATAGGATGACCACTAAAATGTTTGCAATGATGAAGATGAATTTTGCAGGCCAACATTTTCCGTTAATACCTGCCATGTTACACAATGCCAATCCTGCAGACAACCCAGATCCTGCTGACAATGAAATTGTCCCACCATCACCCAATGCAGCTGATGCTAGTGCATCCAATGCTGCTGGTGAAGGGACTTCAGTTACTGCTGATGCATCTGCATCTGTTGCTGCTGATGACCCATTACCACCATCACCTAGACCAGTCACACCTGAGACTATTGTCCCTGATGAGCCCATTGTCCAGACCACCACAGTTGTACCACCTGTTGTCCAACCAACACCTTCTGTGGACTTGCCTTCTTCTTCAAGGCAATATACTCCTAGTCCATCTAGGCAGTCCTTTGACTTTGCTACTCAAGATGGTGGAGACTATTATGCTTCACCAAATAGATCCAATGAAGCTCATACCACTACAGGTATTCCTGCTGGTGGAGCTGAGGATCCTGCTGGTCTAACCACTGGATCTAGTTCTTTTGACAGGTATGAAAAGAGAATTACAGACTTAGAGTCTGAACTCAAGAAAGTCAAGAAAGAGTGTGGTGACAAAATGGATGGATTAGAAAAGGAGCTCAAGAAGACAAAGGAAACTCTTGGTGGATCTATTCAGCATCTCACTGAAAGAGTTACAACTTTGGAAACCCATGTTCAGACCAAAAGAAGATGGGTAGTCTTATCTGATTCAGAAGAGGAAGAGTCTGAGCATCAGGGATCACTTAATCTGGACAGACTGCATATATTGGCTAATCTCTCCTTAGCAAGTGAAAACATACCAGGAGGGTGTGCTCAAGCTCCTAAGGCTTCTTCTCCAAAGAAGTACCAAAGGAGGAATTACTTGTCCACGATTCATAAGGCTTCAGTTAAACCATCTTTTGAGATATACAAGTTTGCAGATGAGGATACATCTATTGATGTTGATGCAGATGTCTCTAAAGATGTTCCTGCTGATATTGGTTCAAGTGTTCCAAAGAGTGTTCCTGCTGCTGCAGAAGTTCCTGCTGTTAGTGAAAGTGTTGCAGCTGTACCTAAGTGTCAGGATAATTCTGCTGGTGGATCTACTATTGCTTCTGGTTCAAGATCAGCTGAGCCAGCTACTGTAGTGGATGAATTTGGAGGTCTGGTGTCTGAGGTGGAAAAGGCTACACAGGAAAGGTTGTGGAAGAATGTTCAAGATGAACGAAATGGGGTCAGAGATGGCAAAGAAGGTTCATGCAAACTTTTCTGCAGAATTTGCAGAAGCAGATACATCATTTGCTTCCACTCTACCTGAAGCAAGGCAAAAGGAGTTGGATGCTGCTTCTCTATACTTTACTGAGGCTGATTGGATACATATTGGTGCTCAAGTGGCAGCTAACCCAAATGTTGCTAAAGATATCTTGGGAATTAATGTATCAGATGCAGACTTTCCTGCAAGAATGGTGGAAAGGATGAGGCAAAAACAGAGGGATATTGCAGAACAGAAAGCTAAGGAGAAGAGGAATACACCTCTTACTCAGGCACAACAAAAGGAACACATGAGGATTCTTGTGAAGAACATGATTGGTTCTATTTATAATCATGGATGGACTATGGCTGAGGTTAGGCAGTTGTCAGATGAGAGGCTTATGGTAGAATATAATCAGGCTATGAATCATATCATTAGACATAACAAACCTTCTGTGGAGGAACCTTCTGCCAAGAGAGTTAAAGTCTCTGAACAAGCTGATACTGTCAAGGATTATGCTACTTCTGAACCTCAGGTTTCCTCCTCTCAGGCAGCAGCAGCTTCTATGTCTTCTGCTGATGATGCAGTTGCCATGCCTAAGACTAATCCTCCTGATGGTATTCCTGCTGATCATAAAGAGTCTACCATTCCTGGTGATAAAACTGGTTCTATTCTAGTTGAATTTAACACACCTGCTAGATCTTTGTGCCTATGTGGATCGGTAGGATGCCTATGTAATCACAAGCACAATACAAGAGAATCTATGAATACGAACTAGAAAAGAAAAGAACTAAGACTATGATCCTATATGGATCGTATAATGAACTAAAAGATGTTATTATTGAAGATTGTTAAGTTGTAAAGATCTCTCAAACTCATAGACGGGATGTTTCTTTTATACTGATAAGAAACCCTAACCCTAACCCGTCATACAAGAAAACGTGTGAAGAGATAAACAATATCTCTTCTAAAAATAAATCTAACAAACATTCTAAACATACGGGATAACAACTAACAAAACCCGCAGCAACAACTACTATCAGCAGAAACAAGATAGAACTATCAGCAGCAATGAGCTTCAGCAGGAACCATAGCTATCGGCAGGAACCAGCTTTACACTATCGGCAGCAACAAGAAATATCTTATTTCCGAAATTCCTAACATCACTTTTTATCACAATTCTTATACAAGAAAGTGATAAAAACCGCTTATATGAAGATTCGAACCCAAAGTTACCACAAGCAAACTTTTTATCAAACTTTTTGTAGCACTTTTTCGATCAAGCAACTTCAAACTTGCACGAGAACCTTGTAAAACTTCAAAATACGACGAACCAACAATAAAGCTACAACCTTTTTGATTTTAAACACACGATTACACAAAAAGCTTTAGACTTTTTCTTAGATACGTACGTTAATACTTAAAAGCTACAAACTTTATCTATAAAACACATGTTAAAATCAAAAAGCTTCAAGCTTTAACCTTCAAACACACGTTAAAATCAAATAAAGTATAAAAAGTACTCGACTTAATAACTAAAGACGCAACTTTTTAAGTTTATATGATAAAAACACGACACAACTAAGACTTAAATCCTTGTTTGGCGGATGATACCACTTGTAAAACCTATATGAATCGAACTCTATACTACAACTAATACTATATATAACGTGACACTCAAACAAGAAATATAGATGAAGAGAGTAGATGGTGGATCGTATGGATAAAATACTAGTTGAATGATTATATTAAACTTAAAAGAGAAATACAAACAAACACTATGAGAGCACACACTAACACCTACACACTCTCACCTATATGACACTATGAGGCACACCACAAATGAGGGAGAGAGTGTGCTTATATAGCCAATATGGCCGGTGCCCTAAAGGGCTTTTGTTGGGCTTGGTGGGCTTTGTGTTGGACTTGATCTTTTACACATTATATGGACTTGACTATTACATTCTAGGTTGGTCCAACACAAAGCCTTTCTATGCTATTCTTTTTCATATATACGACACACATTTACAAGGTAAATAAACTACAAATGACCATCACTTCACTTAATAAATTAAATGCTAACATTTCCACTTGACCACTGCTTTGAGGATTGTATGTTGTTGCGAAACGATGATGAACACCATATCGTTTCATAGCTTTCTCCATTTGATGGTTACAGAAGTGAGTTCCTCAGTCGCTTATCAAAGCTTTTGGTATTCCGAATCGAGAGAAAAGCTTTTTCAGAAAATTTACAACCACTCGTGCATCATTTGTGGGTAAGGCTTCCGCTTCGGCCCATTTAGAAACATAATCAATTGCAACGAGGATGTATTCGAACTTATGAGATTTAGGAAAAGGACCCATAAAGTCAATTCCCCATATATAAAAGATTTCAGAAACTTCTATGCTTTTTTGTGGCATTTCATCTCTACGAGAAAGACTACCATACTTTTGGCAAGCATCACAATTCTGCAGAAGTATATGGGCTTCTTTAAAAATTGTTGGCTAATAAAATCCCGCATCAAAAACTTTTTTTGCGGTTGTGGATGGACCGTAATGTCCTCCAGTTGGGCCGTGAAGACATTCATTGAGAATTTTTTGGGTCTCTGAACCGTACACGCATCTTCTAATTATCCCATCAGGACACATTTTAAATAGATACGGTTCATCCCAAAAATAGTGTTTAAGGTCTGTGAAAAATTTACTACGCTGAGCGTGAGTTAGACCTTTTTGTAACACTCCTCCGACTAAATAATTTGCAAAATCTGCAAACTATGGAACTTCTTCATTTTTAATTCCCATAAGAGTTTCGTCGGGAAAATTATCATCAATCTCATCTTCACCGAATTCATCTAAATTAGGATTTTCTATTCGAGACAAATGATCTGCTGCAACATTTTCCGCACCTTTCTTATTTTGGATTTCTATGTCAAATTCTTGAAGCAATAAAATCCATCGGATAAGACGTGGTTTGGCATCTTGTTTGGCAAACAGATATTTAAGAGCTGAATGATCGGTGAATACAATTGTCTTTGACAAAAGGAGATAAGAACAAAATTTGTCAAATGCAAAAACTACAGCCAAAAGTTCTTTTTCAGTGACCGTGTAGTTTTGTTGAGCACTATTCAAGGTTTTGCTCGCAAAGTAAACAGGACGAAAATGTTTTCCATCTCGTTGTCCTAATACTGCTCCAACGGTAAAATCACTTGCATCACACATAAGTTCAAATGGCAGCGACCAATCTGGTGAAACCATAATCGGTGCATATGTTAACTTCTCTTTGAGCATTTTGAATGCCTTGATGCATTCTTCATTGAAATCAAAAACTGAATCTTTCTCGAGAAGCTTCGTCATAGGACCAGATATTTTCAAAAAATCTATGATGAATCTGCGATAGAATCCCGCATGTCCCAAGAAACTCCTAACGCCTTTGACGTTAGTCGGGGGTGGTAACTTAGCGATAGCATCTATTTTTGCTTTGTCCACTTCGATTCCCTTTCCAGAAATCTTGTGACCAAGCACAATGCCTTATGTCACCATAAAGTGACATTTTTCCCAATTTAGCACGAGATGAGCTGCTTTACATCTTTCAAGCATTTTATCAAGATTGGAAAGGCATGACTCGAATGAGTCTCCAGATACAGAGAAATCATCCATGAAAACTTCCATGGAGGTTTCAAGCATATCTTGGAAAATAGCAATCATGCATCTTTGAAATGTTGCTGGTGCGTTACAAAGACCGAAAGGCATACGCCTATACGCATATGTGCCAAAAGGACACGTGAATGTGGTATTTTCTTGATCAGCTGGATCAATTAGAATTTGGAAATAACGGGAAAATCCATCGAGAAAACAAAAGAATTTGTTCCCCGCAAGTCTTTCCAACATTTGATCCATGAACGGTAAAGGAAAATGATCCTTCCTGGTAGCGTCATTTAATTTGCGATAATCAATGCATACTCGCCAACCAGTTATGGTTCTAGTCGGAACAAGTTCGTTACGTTCATTAGTTACAATGGTTGTTCCTCCTTTCTTAGGGACACAGTAAATAGGACTCACCCATGAACTATCCTGAATGGGGTAAATAATACCAGCATCAAGAAGTTTGATTATTTCCTTCTTAACAACTTCCTTCATGTTTGGGTTGAGTCTTCGTTGTCTTTGAACAACTGGTTTGGAATCATTTTCTAAATTGATTTTGTGTTTGCAAAAGTATGGACTTATCCCACGAATGTCAGAAGTTTTCCAAGCGAAAGCTTCTTTATGATTTTTGAGCACGGAAACAAGACGTTCTTTTTCATCGGGTTTGAGTGCTGAAGATATGACAACCGGAAGAAGAGATTTTTCTTCCAAGAATGCATATTCCAGATGATCAGGTAGAGGTTTCAAGACGAGATCCGTCAGAGGATCTTCAATTGAGGTTTTGATTCTCATTTCATCATTGAATTCCAACTCCTCAAAGTTGGTTGTTTCTTCCCCAGAAATTTCTTCGGTGTCTATCTGCATAAATTCAGCGAATTCTCTGTCGAGATCTTCATCGCTTATTTGTCCAGATGTTTTATGAGTCTTAATTCTTTCATCAAGCAACTCATCGAATGTTTCCTCTGTAATTTCATTGATAACATCAATGCTATAATGATGAAGCGAAAAGTGTACCGCTTTTAAGGGGTCATTTAAGCCCTAAATCGTATTTATTTGATCAAATATTGCCCTAAATCGTTCCTTTTGTCATTTTAGGTACTTTTGAGGAGAAATCTGGAAAAGGAGGCATTTTGGACATTTTTGGAGCATTAAAGTGAAGAAAACGGCAAAGTCTCAAGAATCGGCTAAAAGTTACCTTTGACGGCGTCAAGATTTACTCTGGACGGCGTCATGCCTTGGCAAGAAAAGTTGGACATGAAATTTACTCATGACGGGCCAGTGAAAATAGCATGTGAATTCTGACGGCGTCACGCTTTAACTTGATCAAGGGCGTCACGGCTTAAATCATAAGGGGACGGCGTCACGTTCATGGTTCGACGGCGTCAAGCCTTGATAAGCCAGAATGGATTTTTGAAGAGCTAAAGAGGGACGGCGTCAAGAAGGTCACCCGGGAACCCTAAAAGCGGCGAGGTGACGGCATCACACTCCATAAGGTGACGCCGTCAGATCCAAAAATCTATATATAGTTTTCTAATTTTTTGTCATTAGGGAGAGCTTAGTGTGTGGAATTTTGGGAGAAAACCCTAAGACGATTTTAGCTACTTTTTCAGGGCTTTTTGCCTTGAGATCTTCCATGTTTCATTGAAAGATAAGTTATCAATTAATCATTCAATATGTCTATGTGTTGTTTGATTCTATCTTATTCTTGTCTTTTGTTTAACATGTTAGGCTAATTTTATCTTGTGTTTGCTTAGATCTAATGAAACCTAGCTATTGATTATTGGTTGTTAGTGTGTTATTAGTTGTATTGGATGATTGTTTATCTATGTTAGGCTTAAGAAAACTGGCTAACTTCCTATTCGGTAACTTGCTTGAACGTCTTAAGAAACATGAACCAAACGCGTACTAAAGGTTTTTATGGTTGTATTTAATGCACAAGCGAATTCTAGTGATCCCATGTTAGGAGCTTCCTAGCCGGCTCGACATAGGAGTGAAGTAGGAGCTTGTAGAGTTGGGGAAGTAAGTACGCCACCCCACGAATGGTATTAAGGAATACACCCGTCATCCACGCGACTAATACACACTAATTAACCGGTAAAAGATAGTTAGGGAGTAAGGAAATCTAAGTAAACACATTTCTCTACACATAAGTTTCTCACCACATTTTATTTTCAGTTATTTAATTTTATTGCATTCGTAGTAATTTGGGTTAGTTGACTAGCAACTAATTCCGCCCACTCTTTCAAAACCGAGATTTTACTTGCTTTCATAAAAATATAAAAACATAAAAAAGAATCTTCCTCAACCCTTAGACCTAATTAGAGTAGCCTTTCACACCTAACGAACACTATTCCCTGTGGAGAACGATCAATCCCCCGTACTTACCACTACACTATACTACATCGGTCAGGTACACTGCCTGGTGGGGTTGTAAGCCTCTTGAGATCCCTCGAGAGGTAAAACCTGTTGTAAGGTTACAAAACCACGCAATCAAGTTTTTGGCGCCGTTGCCGGGGAATAGTTATTGTTTAGGTTGAATTTTTATTTTATAGGTCTACTCATTAGATTCCTTTCTAGTGAGATTTTTATTTTTCTTTTTATTAGATTTCTTTAGTCTATCTTTTTCTTTGTGCCCTTTGTTTGTAAAACCATTTTCATTTGTCACCATGGCGGATGAAATTCCATTTAGATCATTAACAATAGAGGAACAATTACTTTACACGGATAGATTTGCTTCCTGTTGTTCCAATGAATTTTTAAGTGATCTTAGATATATACAAGAGGAAATGGGTGTAAAGTTTGATAGGTTTGATGAATTATGTGCATGTGCGGCTTCTATTAAACAATCATTGTTAGGATCAACTCCTTTTAGTGAAACCCTTTGGAAAAAATTTGAGGAAAGCTTCCTAACCGTGAACCATAAGTTGAATGAATTGATGGGTTTATATACATCACAACTTGAGGAAACAAATGAGGAGGATTTATCCGACTATAGGTACCATGAGCAAGAAGACCTAGTTTTTAAGAACGTGGACCTTGAATTGGACCAAGATTGTGAGATGGTTAGTGTTGAACTACCTAGTTGCATGAGTGGGATAGATTTCACCAAAACATATGACACGCATGAGGAATCCTTTAGGCAATTAGAACATAGTAATCAAGTTAAATATTACTATGAATCGGACTTAGAATTTCAAATGGCTAAAGAAGGATTTGAGATACTTAGGAATGTGTTTGGGTTAGATCCTACCAAAACACATGATGAACATATAGGTGATTTTGATACTATGGAGAATGAGGTTAGAAATGCAAGACCACTAAATACCCCACAAATCCTACCATCATTTGAGGTTAACACACCGCCCGTAACTTACCCGGAAAAAGTAGAAGAGACTATAGGAACCCCAATAGAGGTAGAGCCCTTGGACCAAACACAACTAGAAGAAATAGGTTTGAATACTTGTAGTCACAACCTTTCTTTTAGTTCTATGGAAGTTCCTAGTTTTGATGAACCGGAGCCCCAACCGAGACCCTTACCCAATTTTCCATCCTTGGATGAAAAGTTAGGAATTAAAATAGGTCCCGATCCACCCATCAAACCATATAGTCCGAGTAGTTTTACGATAAAGGTAGTAGACTCTAAGCCTTGTAGAGAGGAAGCTAATATAGGAGTGAACCATGACCTTACATACTTACATCACCCATTCATGATTAATCACAAGAAACATTATGGGTTTAAACCGGGTTTATTAGGTCAAGATGGATTCCCAACTAGGAATCTCTCGAAGTTGATAGAAGATGATCCTTTTTTAGGAGAAAACTTTAATTCACCCATTGACCAAAGTGAACTAGGTAAGGTTATGATGAAAGGAGCACACCCCTTTGAGTATATAATTCATCCACCAATCTTTCCTCACGTGGCATACTCCTACCGAGCTGGTGTGTATCGCTACTTTCACCCACACTTAATCCTAAGTGTAGGGAAAACCTCCCCTATTTCCGTTAAATAAGGGTAGAGTCAGGCTCGTGACTCGAACAAAAACAAGCGCTTCTTGGGAGGCAACCCAAGCTTTATTTTGCTTTGTGTGTTTATTTATTTGTTTGTTTGATTTTATTTGTTTCCGTATGTGTGTTTAATTTTTATTACTATTGATTCATGTTCAAAACTAAATTGTGAAAATGCTTTATTTTGTTTTTAACTTCGTCTTAACTACATATAAAGGTATTTTGCAAAAGATAAGTGTAAGGGAAATCTAAATCGGTTTATTAGAACACAAATGAACATGAATCATAATAATAATAAATTAACATACATATTAGTGTGTGTTTGAGTCAAATGCTTGTATCGAGTCATAATGATGTTTTGCAGGATTTCCAGGAAGTAAGGTAAAGGTTTTTCCAGAAATTTTCCGGAAACTTAAAATGAGAATTTTTGTCAGGTCATTTCTGACGGCGTCAGGGGTTATAACCTGACGGCGTCAGATTTAATTTCCAGAAATTTTTGAAAGTTTTGTTTTCATAAAAAGTTTTTATTAAAATCTCCAACTTATAATCTCCAGGAATCTGCAAAATTATCATTCCACAAGCATTATATCCTTATATATAGATTTTTCCCGCCGATGTTATGCAGGTTTTCGTGTTTGTTTTCTCAGGTTTAACAGGTTATTTTGGACAAGGAAATGTTTTTGGATCAAGCTTATGGCGATGCATTAGTCATGGAGTTTCTACATTACTTTGGAGGAAGATTTAACCGTGTAATTTCATTATCCACCGAGCGAATCAGGGAAGTATTTGATTTCATTCTTTTACTTTTTGCTTTTACATCTTGTTATTTGAACATTGGGGACAATGTTCATCTTAAGTGTAAGGGGAGGGTAAAAGTACGATTTTAGAGAATACAATTGCGCTTGATTTTTGTTTGTTTGATGGTAGATGTGTAATAAAACTGAGAGAAATACTTGTTAAGGTAATTTTAGTGCCAAATTTAAAATTTTTTACAACATATAGGAGTGAAACTTTGATCTTAATGAGCGTCTCACGGATAGGAGTTATATAACTAGCAAAAAAACCGTACCACTAAAAAATTTTCCACCCCAAATATGTGAGGTTCACCCCTAGAATTGGTAGGAAAAGCATTTATGCTATGATGTGTGTACCGGTAGCACTTAGATTCTAGAACTTGCGTTAGGACCATTCCGAGGCCACAAGTGAGACTACATTCGTGTAGTTAGATTTACTACATGATAAGAGGCATTAGGATTAACCCATTGTTTTACACCTGTGTTTTTGTTATAATTACATTGGCTACATTGGTCAAGTAATTCTCCCACACCCCTTTGCGTTGTACTCATTTTTAGTACACGATACCCCTAGTACACCCCTCAGAGCCTATCTTTTCGTTTCGACCTTTAAGCATTTTACTTAAAGGAAGAATTTGTTTACACCCCACTAAAATGTACACCCAAATCGCCTTAGCCTACCTTGTATGCACTCATTTTTAGTGCATTATTGTGACAACATTTGTTTAAACCCAAGTTAATTATCTAGTTGATTACATGGTTGCTAAGTCGAGTCATATCCTTGTACATATTGTTTTGGGACGATTGGGACTCATGGGTAAAGTACTAGTGTAATGGAGTAATGGGGAAGAACATCATTTATTACCCCCATATGTGCTAAATGTTTTAAAAGTACTCCAAGTGTTTTAATTATCTTAATTCGAGTCGTTAGATTAGTATTTGTAAAGTTATGTAAAAATTCAAGTGTAAGGGGAATGCAACGCCCCTATGATGTATTATTTTGGATGGTAGGGTAAAAGTGTATGCAAAAAAAAAAAAAAAAAAAAAAAAAAAAAAAAAAAAAAAAAAAAATCAAGAAAAACAAAAAAAAAATGAGAAAAAGAAAAATAGAAAAAACATACGGACTACCATCCCGTTTTATTTTATGTTTGTTTCATATTTTTGTTATTTTGTAATTTCATTTCTAGCTTAAGATCGAGTCTAGTCTTGGCTTAGCAACATTGTATAGTACATGTAATTGATCAAGATCTTTAACTCGCCACCAGTAAAATATCCTTTATCCAACAAAACCGTGTTTTCCTTTTCCCTACACCTAACGTTATAACCCATTTAAAAGCCCTCTTTGATAGTTTATCTTAGGTGCTTACGCCTAGTGGAGGAGGTTTTCGATCCTTTCCCAAGCCTATGGTAATCTATTTGCTATGACAGGTAGTGAGAGATATTATCCATTTTCACTTATGAGATTTATTTTGATGACACTTGAGAGATGTGAGTATCTAAACACTACTTGTGAGGTGCTAGTTTATAATCTCCGTGCTTATTATGATTAAAGTGGAACGATTATTTGTTGTAATTACTTTTATGTTAGCATTAAATGACCCCTAACTTGTATTTTGATTAGAATAAAAGCGCATTTGCTTGAGGACAAGCAAATCTCAAGTGTAAGGGTATTTGATGAAGCGAAAAGTGTACCGCTTTTAAGGGGTCATTTAAGCCCTAAATCGTATTTATTTGATCAAATATTGCCCTAAATCGTTCCTTTTGTCATTTTAGGTACTTTTGAGGAGAAATCTGGAAAAGGAGGCATTTTGGACGTTTTTGGAGCATTAAAGTGAAGAAAACGGCAAAGTCTCAAGAATCGGCTAAAAGTTACCTTTGACGGCGTCAAGATTTACTCTGGACGGCGTCATGCCTTGGCAAGAAAAGTTGGACATGAAATTTACTCATGACGGGCCAGTGAAAATAGCATGTGAATTCTGACGGCGTCACGCTTTAACTTGATCAAGGGCGTCACGGCTTAAATCATAAGGGGACGGCGTCACGTTCATGGTTCGACGGCGTCAAGCCTTGATAAGCCAGAATTGATTTTTGAAGAGCTAAAGAGGGACGGCGTCAAGAAGGTCACCCGGGAACCCTAAAAGCGGCGAGGTGACGGCGTCACACTCCATAAGGTGACGCCGTCAGATCCAAAAATCTATATATAGTTTTCTAATTTTTTGTCATTAGGGAGAGCTTAGTGTGTGGAATTTTGGGAGAAAACCCTAAGACGATTTTAGCTACTTTTTCAGGGCTTTTTGCCTTGAGATCTTCCATGTTTCATTGAAAGATAAGTTATCAATTAATCATTCAATATGTCTATGTGTTGTTTGATTCTATCTTATTCTTGTCTTTTGTTTAACATGTTAGGCTAATTTTATCTTGTGTTTGCTTAGATCTAATGAAACCTAGCTATTGATTATTGGTTGTTAGTGTGTTATTAGTTGTATTGGATGATTGTTTATCTATGTTAGGCTTAAGAAAACTGGCTAACTTCCTATTCGGTAACTTGCTTGAACGTCTTAAGAAACATGAACCAAACGCGTACTAAAGGTTTTTATGGTTGTATTTAATGCACAAGCGAATTCTAGTGATCCCATGTTAGGAGCTTCCTAGCCGGCTCGACATAGGAGTGAAGTAGGAGCTTGTAGAGTTGGGGAAGTAAGTACGCCACCCCACGAATGGTATTAAGGAATACACCCGTCATCCACGCGACTAATACACACTAATTAACCGGTAAAAGATAGTTAGGGAGTAAGGAAATCTAAGTAAACACATTTCTCTACACATAAGTTTCTCACCACATTTTATTTTCAGTTATTTAATTTTATTGCATTCGTAGTAATTTGGGTTAGTTGACTAGCAACTAATTCCGCCCACTCTTTCAAAACCGAGATTTTACTTGCTTTCATAAAAATATAAAAACATAAAAAAGAATCTTCCTCAACCCTTAGACCTAATTAGAGTAGCCTTTCACACCTAACGAACACTATTCCCTGTGGAGAACGATCAATCCCCCGTACTTACCACTACACTATACTACATCGGTCAGGTACACTGCCTGGTGGGGTTGTAAGCC
Organism: Artemisia tridentata subsp. tridentata; assembly: GCA_021014915.2. Taxonomy (NCBI): domain Eukaryota; kingdom Viridiplantae; phylum Streptophyta; class Magnoliopsida; order Asterales; family Asteraceae; genus Artemisia; species Artemisia tridentata. The sequence goes on along the minus strand of CP139504.1, from coordinate 433,211,060 downwards.
TCTTGAGATCCCTCGAGAGGTAAAACCTGTTGTAAGGTTACAAAACCACGCAATCATATAACAAGTTTCATCATTCGCATGAGAATATTTCATGGCTTGATTAATTGAAAAAGAGATTCTTTCATCGCCAACTCCAAGATTGAGTTCTTTTTTTTTTACTCGAATGATAGCATCGGTTGTGTTTAGGAAAGGTCTTCCTAAGATCAAGGGAACTTTGCTATCTTCCTCCATCTCGAGGATCACAAAATCAACAGGAAAAACGAATTGCCTAACTTGAACAAGCATGTTTTCAGCTACTCCAACAGGATATTGGATAGTATGATTTGCTAAACGGATACTCATTCTTGTTGGTTTCAAAGTATCAATCGAAAGCTTCGCATACAATCAGTATGGCATAAGATTGATACTCGCACCGAGATCGGCTAAAGCATCACAAATGATTGAATTTCCCAAAGTACACGGGATGAGAAAACTTCCAGGATCTCCGAGTTTTTTCGGTAGTTTGTTTTCAACAATGGCTGAGCAATCTTCATTCAAGAAGGTAGCGGAAATGTTTTCCATTTTGCTTTTGTGGCTCGCAAGTTCTTTAAAAAAACTTCCCATAATTGGGCATACCAGCTAGGACATCAACAAGTGGAACGTTGATCCTAACTTCTTTGATTAAGTCAATAAACTTGTGATGCGTGGTTTTGTAACCTTACAACAGGTTTTACCTCTCGAGGGATTTCAAGAGGCTTACAACCCCACCAGGCAGTGTACCTGACCGATGTAGTATAGTGTAGTGGTAAGTACGGGGGATTGATCGTTCTCCACAAGGAATAGTGTTCGTTAGGTGTGAAAGGCTACTCTAATTAGGTCTAAGGGTTGAGGAAGATTCTTTTATGTTTTTATAGTTTTTATGAAAGCAAGTAAAATCTCGGGTTTGAAAGAGTGGGCGGAATTAGTTGCTAGTCAACTAACCCAAATTACTACGAATGCAATAAAATTAAATAACTGAAAATAAAATGTGGTGAGAAACTTATGTGTAGAGAAATGTGTTTACTTAGATTTCCTTACTCCCTAACTATCTTTTACCGGTTAATTAGTGTGTATTAGTCGCGTGGATGACGGGTGTATTCCTTAATACCATTCGTGGGGTGGCGTACTTACTTCCCCAACTCTACAAGCTCCTACTTCACTCCTATGTCGAGCCGGCTAGGAAGCTCCTAACATGGGATCACTAGAATTCGCTTGTACATTAAATACAACCATAAAAACCTTTAGTACGCATTTGGGTCATGTTTCTTAAGACGTTCAAGCAAGTTACCGAATAGGAAGTTAGCCAGTTTTCTTAAGCCTAACATAGATAAACAATCATCCAATACAACTAACAACACACTAATAACCAATAATCAATAGCTAGGTTTCATTAGATCTAAGCAAACACAAGATAAATTTAGCCTAACATGTTAAACAAAAGACAAGAATAAGATAGAATCAAACAACACATAGACATATTGAATGATTAATTGATAACTTATCTTTCAATGAAACATGGAAGATCTCAAGGCAAAAAGCCCTGAAAAAGTAGCTAAAATCGTCTTAGGGTTTTCTCCCAAAATTCCACACACTAAGCTCTCTCTAATGACAAAGAATTAGAAAACTATATATAGATTTTTGGATCTGACGGCGTCACCTTATGGAATGTGACGCCGTCACCTCGCCGCTTTTAGGGTTCCCGGATGACCTTCTTGACGCCGTCCCTCTTTAGCTCTTCAAAAATCCATTCTGGCTTATCAAGGCTTGACGCCGTCGAACCATGAACGTGACGCCGTCCCCTTATGATTTAAGCCGTGACGCCCTCGATCAAGTTAAAGCGTGACGCCGTCAGAATTCACATGCTATTTTCACTGGCCCGTCATGAGTAAATTTCACGTCCAACTTTTCTTGCCAAGGCATGACGCCGTCCAGAGTAAAGTCTGACGCCGTCAAGAGTAACTTTTAGCCGATTTTTGAGACTTTGCCGTTTTCTTCACTTTTATGCTCCAAAAACGTCCAAAATGCCTCCTTTTCCAGATTTCTCCTCAAAAGTACCTAAAATGACAAAAGGAACGATTTAGGGCAATATTTGATCAAATAAATACAATTTAGGGCTTAAATGACCCCTTAAAAGCGGTACACTTTTCGCTTCATCAAATACCCTTACACTTGAGATTTGCTTGTCCTCAAGCAAATGTGCTTTTATTCTAATTAAAATACAAGTTAGGGGTCATTTAATGCAAACATAAAAGTAATTACAACAAATATTCGTTCCACTTTAATCATAATAAGCACGGAGATTACAAACTAGCACCTCACAAGTAGTGTTTAGATACTCACATCTCTCAAGTGTCATCAAAATAAATCTCATAAATGAAAACGGATAATATCTCTCACTACCTGTCATAGCAAATAGATTACCATAGGCTTGGGAAAGGATCGAAAACCTCCTCCACTAGGCGTAAGCACCTAAGATAAACTATCAAAGAGGGCTTTTAAATGGGTTATAATGTTAGGTGTAGGGAAAAGGAAAACACGGTTTTGTTGGATAAAGGATATTTTACTGGTGGCTAGTTAAAAATCTTGATCAATTACATGTACTATACAATGTTGCTAAGCCAAGACTAGACTCGATCTTAAGCTAGAAACGAAATAACAAAATAACAAAAATATAAAACAAACATAAAATGAAACGGGATGGTAGTCCGTATGTTTTTTTTCTATTTTTCATTTTCTCATTTTTTTGTGTTTTTCTTGATTTTTTTTTTTTTTTTTTTTTTTTTTTTTTTTTTTTTTTTTTTTGCATACACTTTTACCCTACCATCCAAAATAATACATCATAGGGGCATTGCATTCCCCTTACACTTGAATTTTTACATAACTTTACAAATACTAATCTAATGACTCGAATTAAGATAATTGAAAAACTTGGAGTACTTTTTAAAACATTTAGCACATATGGGGGTAATAAATGATGTTCTTCCCCATTACTCCATTATACTAGTACTTTACCCATGAGTCCCAATCGTCCCAAAACAATATGTACAAGGATATGACTCGACTTAGCAACCATGTAATCAACTAGATAATTAACTTGGGTTTAAACAAATGTTGTAACAATAATGCACTAAAAATGAGTGCATACAAGGTAGGCTAAGGCGATTTGGGTGTACATTTTAGTGGGGTGTAAACAAATTCTTCCTTTAAGTAAAATGCTTAAAGTTAGAAACGAAAAGATAGGCTCTGAGGGGTGTACTAGGGGTATCGTGTACTAAAAATGAGTACAACGCAAAGGGTGTGGGAGAATTACTTGACAAATGTAGCCAAAGTAATTATAACAAAAACACAGGTGTAAAACAATGGGTTAATCCTAATGCCTCTTATCATGTAGTAAATCTAACTACACGAATGTAGTCTCACTTGTGGCCTCGGAATGGTCCTAACGCAAGTTCTAGAATCTAAGTGCTACCGGTACACACATCATAGCATAAATGCTTTTCCTACCAATTCTAGGGGCGAACCTCACATATTTGGGGTGGAAATTTTTTTTAGTGGTACGGTTTTTGTGCTAGTCATATAACTCCTATCCGTGAGACGCTCATTAAGATCAAAGTTTCACTCCTATATGTTGTAAAAAATTTTAAATTTGGCACTAAAATTACCTTAATAAGTATTTCTCTCAGTTTTATTACACATCTATTATTAAACAAACAAAAATCAAGCGCAATGGTATTTTCTAAAATCGTACTTTTACCCTCCCCTTACACTTAAGATGAACATTGTCCCCAATGTTCAAATAATAAGATGTAAAAGCAAAAAGTAAAAGAATGAAATCAAATACTCCCCTGATTCGCTCGGTGGATAATGAAATTACACGGTTAAATCTTCCTCCAAAGAGAATGTTGAAGCTCCATGACTAATGCATCGCCATAAGCTTGATTCAAAACATTTCCTTGTCCAAAATAACCTGTTAAACCTGAGAAAACAAACACGAAAACCTGCATAACATCGGCGGGAAAAATCTATATATAAGGATATAATGCTTGTGGAATGATAATTTTGCAGATTCCTGGAGATTATAAGTTGGAGATTTTAATAAAAACTTTTTATGAAAACAAAACTTTCAAAAATTTCTGGAAATTAAATCTGACGCCGTCAGAAATGACCTGACAAAAATTTTCATTTTAAGTTTCCGGAAAATTTCTGGAAAAACCTTTACCTTACTTCCTGGAAATCCTGCAAAACATCATTATGACTCGATACAAGCATTTGACTCAAACAAATACGAATATGTATGCTAATTTATTATTATTACGATTCATGTTCATTTGTGTTCTAATAAACCGATTTAGATTTCCCTTACACTTATCTTTTGCAAAATACCTTTATATGTAGTTAAGACGAAGTTAAAAACAAAATAAAGCATTTTCACAATTTAGTTTTGAACATGAATCAATAGTAATAAAAATTAAACACACATACGGAAACAAATAAAATCAAACAAACAAATAAATAAACACACAAAGCAAATAAAACAAATAAAGCTTGGGTTGCCTCCCAAGAAGCGCTTTTCTTTATTAACGAGTCTTGTAGCTAGACTCAAAGTCACGCTACCCTATGTAAGTAAGCTCGTCATCTAGGACGTCTTTAGGGTTAAGCTTGGATTGAAGTTTCCTATTGGTCCGCTTAGTACGATATGTCTTTTCAAACTTCTCTCCATCCGGGTCATACAATGTCATCTTGATATGCCATGACCCATCTCCATCTTTGGGTGGTTTATCCCAATTCCACTTATGATCATCTTCCTCACAAATCCACTTATTCATTCCTAGGTTAATTGGCAAAACTCCTAGGAAATCAATCATCCTTCTAAAAACTAGAGGGTCTTCAAATGGATCCAATTCGGTGTCCCTAGCCAAGAGTTGCTCCACCGAATGCGTTCGGTTAACAAAGTCCTCTTCTAGGTAAAATGGGCGTTGGGGTCCTATGAAGCCTCTATCTATCCAAGGTCCATATCTAGATGGTCTCCTATTCAACTCTAACCAATGGGGTGTCGGTTCCTCACTAGTATCATAGGCGTGTTTCTTAACATCATAGACTGACCAAGTATCTCCTTCTCCTACCGCTATCTTAGATTCCTTACAATCAATCATAGCACTAGCGGTCGCCAAAAATCCTCTACCTATCAACAAGGGGCATGTAGGGTCGCTAACCATATCAAGGACGTGGAAATCGGCTAAAATGGTTAGTTTTTCAATGTGCACTAACACGTCCTTAACTACTCCAACCGGGTAAGCAACACTTCCATCCGCTAAGCCTATTATCACCTCGGTTTCTTCAAGTTTTCCTAGTTTTAGAGAGGTGTAGAGAGGTAACGGAAGTAGGTTAAGGCTTGATCCAAGATCGGCTAATGTGTCATAAGCCTCCGAATTACCGATCTTGCAAGGTAGAACAAATAGGCCTGGATCATCTAACTTCTTAGGTAGCTTGTTTTGAACAAAGGCGGTCCCTTTTTCGCCTAACTTGAGCTTCTTCTCATCCAACTCATCATCAACCGGACTTTCAAGGTGGAGCTCCTTGAATTCTTCGTCAAGGTTTTGAGTGGGAGGTGTTTCAACTATGTTGTTGACCAATTTGGATGTCATAACTTCTTGGTCATTTGGAACGACTTGGGTTTGTTTGAAACACGTGCTCATGGAATTGACCGAATAATATTGTGGACAAGAACTAGGGGACGAAACCGATGAAATAGCGTTGACGTTTAGTTTCGGGTTCTTGACCGTGTTGCTAGGGAGTGCTCCCATTTCTCGGTCATTGAGGGCTTTCAACAAGGTGTCAATCTTATCGGTCATCTCGCTTTGTTTTTGTTTGAAATCGGCTTCAAACTTGGCTAAACGAGCTTCTTGAGATGCCATAAATTGGGAAATCAATCCTTCAAAGTTATTGGTACTACCATTGCCGGAAGGATTGTTGTTGAAAGTATGGTTCGAGTTGGAACCGCTTGATTGGAAACGATTAGGTGGGTTGGAAGAATTGGTTTGTTGAGTGTTTTGGTTTTGTTTCCACCTAAGGTTCGGGTGATTTTTCCATGAGGGGTTGTATGAATCACCGTAGGGGTTTGGCTCGGGTTTGAAAGTGTACCACTTGTCTCCCGCTTCGTCGGTACGCGAGGATGCGTAGTCCACAAAAGCTTGTTCGGGGAGTTCCATGCAATCACGAGTGTCGTGGGGACCACTACATAATTCACATGAAGAAGTGATTTTGTTCACTTGGCTTGAAGGTTTAGGAGCCTCGTAGGATTTCATGAGAAACTTGACTTGGTCTTCAAGTTCTATGATCCTACGGTCAGAAGTGCTTGAATTGTTCGAAGGCAAAGATATTGCCTTGACCGTTTTATTCAAATCACGGGAATCACTCCAACTTTCGTTGTCATAAAGAGCAAGATCCTCTAGGAGAGCCCATGATTGTTCCGCACTTAGATCACGTAGCTTGCCACCGGCCGATTGGTCAATGGTTTGCCTCGTGGAGAGATTGATATGGTCATAGAAGATTTGGACTTGGAGCCAAAGTTCTATGCCATGGTGGGGGACTTTTTGGAGTAAGTCCTTGAATCGAGTCCATGCCTCGTAGAGAGTTTCGCCTTGACGTTGTTGGAACATCAAGATATCATTCCTTAGCTTGGTAGTTCTTCCCGGTGGGAAAAACTGAGCAAGGAAACGAGTGGTGAGATCATCCCAAGAGGTGATGGATCCTGCGGGTTGACGTTCTAGCCACTGACTAGCTTGGTCCCGCAAAGAGAATTGGAAGAGACGCAATCGGGTCGTCTCTCGAGTGGCAACATCAAGGTCTATAGAATCAACGATTTTAAGAAAGTCCTTGAGATGTTGATTAGGATCTTCAGAACGAAGTCCATGGAATGCGCATCCGCTTTGCACCAACCGGATGGTGTCGGATCGCAAGGGTGTGATATTGGCTCCTTGAGTGAGCTCAATGGTGTTTCGATAGCCATGGTGGCTAGGACGGGAATACTCTCCTAAAGTACGGGCTCTAGGAGGTGGTGGTGGTTGTTGTGGTGGTGGGTTGTGGGGGTTAAGGATATTACCATCTTCCATGATGTCGGACGGTAATGGTTACGAACAAAGACACGAAGAAAATAGATAGACTAAAGAAAACCTAGAAAAATAAAATAAAAATCTCACTAGAAAGGAATCTAGTGAGTAGACCTAATAGAAATAAAAATTCAACCTAAACAATAACTATTCCCCGGCAGCGGCGCCAAAAACTTGATGCGTGGTTTTGTAACCTTACAACAGGTTTTACCTCTCGAGGGATTTCAAGAGGCTTACAACCCCACCAGGCAGTGTACCTGACCGATGTAGTATAGTGTAGTGGTAAGTACGGGGGATTGATCGTTCTCCACAGGGAATAGTGTTCGTTAGGTGTGAAAGGCTACTCTAATTAGGTCTAAGGGTTGAGGAAGATTCTTTTTATGTTTTTATAGTTTTTATGAAAGCAAGTAAAATCTCGGGTTTGAAAGAGTGGGCGGAATTAGTTGCTAGTCAACTAACCCAAATTACTACGAATGCAATAAAATTAAATAACTGAAAATAAAATGTGGTGAGAAACTTATGTGTAGAGAAATGTGTTTACTTAGATTTCCTTACTCCCTAACTATCTTTTACCGGTTAATTAGTGTGTATTAGTCGCGTGGATGACGGGTGTATTCCTTAATACCATTCGTGGGGTGGCGTACTTACTTCCCCAACTCTACAAGCTCCTACTTCACTCCTATGTCGAGCCGGCTAGGAAGCTCCTAACATGGGATCACTAGAATTCGCTTGTGCATTAAATACAACCATAAAAACCTTTAGTACGCATTTGGGTCATGTTTCTTAAGACGTTCAAGCAAGTTACCGAATAGGAAGTTAGCCAGTTTTCTTAAGCCTAACATAGATAAACAATCATCCAATACAACTAACAACACACTAATAACCAATAATCAATAGCTAGGTTTCATTAGATCTAAGCAAACACAAGATAAATTTAGCCTAACATGTTAAACAAAAGACAAGAATAAGATAGAATCAAACAACACATAGACATATTGAATGATTAATTGATAACTTATCTTTCAATGAAACATGGAAGATCTCAAGGCAAAAAGCCCTGAAAAAGTAGCTAAAATCGTCTTAGGGTTTTCTCCCAAAATTCCACACACTAAGCTCTCTCTAATGACAAAGAATTAGAAAACTATATATAGATTTTTGGATCTGACGGCGTCACCTTATGGAGTGTGACGCCGTCACCTCGCCGCTTTTAGGGTTCCCGGATGACCTTCTTGACGTCGTCCCTCTTTAGCTCTTCAAAAATCCATTCTGGCTTATCAAGGCTTGACGCCGTCGAACCATGAACGTGACGCCGTCCCCTTATGATTTAAGCCGTGACGCCCTCGATCAAGTTAAAGCGTGACGCCGTCAGAATTCACATGCTATTTTCACTGGCCCGTCATGAGTAAATTTCACGTCCAACTTTTCTTGCCAAGGCATGACGCCGTCCAGAGTAAAGTCTGACGCCGTCAAGAGTAACTTTTAGCCGATTTTTGAGACTTTGCCGTTTTCTTCACTTTTATGCTCCAAAAACGTCCAAAATGCCTCCTTTTCCAGATTTCTCCTCAAAAGTACCTAAAATGACAAAAGGAACGATTTAGGGCGATATTTGATCAAATAAATACGATTTAGGGCTTAAATGACCCCTTAAAAGCGGTACACTTTTCGCTTCATCAACTTGCCATATTGTTCTTCCATCTTTTCTTTCCTCAAACGTTGAGGATATGGAATTCTTGGTTTATATGCTTTGAGCTGAGGAGTGGGTTTAACGACTGGTGTAGGAATTGGTTCATTATCTTTTGGTTCTTTATCGTTTGGTTCTTCCTCTGCTTCATCCTCACTATCATCATGAACGATAGTGGTTGTTTGGGTTGGGTTTGGTGGTGGATCATAAGATAAACCACTACGAGCGAATACAGCATTTACATGCTCATTTCTCGTTTGAGGTGGACGATAAGATCCAGATGATGATGGTTTCGGGTTGGATTGAGTATTGCTTGGCAAAGTACCCGATGGTCTTGCAGCAAATTGATCAGAAAGACGACCAAATTTGGTTTCAAAGTCTTGGATAGAAGCTTGATGGTTATTTTGACCTTGTTCGACTTTGCTTTTGAGCATGAAGAACTGATTTTTCATAAATTCATTCGTTTTCTTTTGAGCATGCACGAATTCACGCATTGTTTTTTCGAATTCCGTTTCTTCATTTTTGTTTCACGTGTTTGTGATGATGAACGGTTATCATCACGAGACGATGTTTGACGGTTGTCGTCACGAGATTAGGAATTTCGATTATCATCCCTCGGTGGACGATCTTGCCAATCTCTAGAATTTCTACCGTAGTAGTTTCCACGATATCCTCCTCCTCGATATCCTCCATAAACATAATTGGCTTCGGCTTCGGGACCTCCCATGGGTTTGTCATCACATTCGGATGATGAATGGTTTCCACCACAATAGTTGCAACCATCGCGCATTTCTTTGATCTCTTGTTGGATACTTTGGAATTTAGAATCGATTTTGGTGGTGAGATCTTTCATCATGTCCATGATTTTGGAATTTTCATTCGTTCCTTCTGCGAATGCAACGGTTTTTTCGTTGAGGTTTGGTTTTGGAATCCTTAGACCAATTGAGCTTAAGAAGTACACAGTCTTCTAGTAAAGTGTAAGCTTCGTTAGGGGTCTTATAAAGGAAAATTCCTCCGGCATCAAGGATACCTTGAGTTGTGTCATCGATACCATGGTAAAAGATTTGAATGATATTACCTCGAGATAAACCATGCCCATGACAACTTCGGAGCATGTTTTTCATTCGAAGCCAAGCTTCGACAAGATTTTCTCCTTCTTTTTGAGTAAAACTACGAATTTCACCTAAGAGACGATCAAACATCGCCGGTGGAAAGAAACGTCCAACAAATGCTTCTCTCATTTGTTCCCAAGTTGTGATCACTCCGGGGCTTAATTCGTTATACCAAATTTTCGCTTCTCCGGTGAGAGACGATGGAAAGAGTTTGAGGCGGATTGCATTTGCATTGGTATTTCCATAACGAAACATGTCACAAATTTCAAGAAATTTGGCGATATGTTTGTGTGGATCGGATTTAACTCGACTATCAAATTGATTGTCTTTAATCATCGAAAGATGATGACCTTTGATAGTAAAATTATCTCCAAAATTAACGGGAACAATGGCAGCCGTAGATGTAGGAGCTACAACCCTATTGGTATCCCACATTGGTTGATCATCGGCCATTGGAAATGGTAATTCAAGGAAAAGGTTAACAATTGGGTGAACTTCGGAAAGATTATCAAATGGTGGGTTAACGGTTTTTGGTATTCTTTGGTTTGGTGGAACAAATGGGGTTCTCTTTTAGCGAAATAAACTTTCGGGATTAGACAATGGTGAACTTCATTCTTCGCTTGAAGAGCGAGTGGTCATACACGAGAAAAACGAGCCAATCGAGAAGGATTAAAGACTAAAAAGAAAAATAATTTTTTTTAATGGACAGTAACCGGCGGTTTAGAGGTGAACCGTGCGGTTGGGGTGGTACTGGTTCACAGAAGACAATGAACCAGATTGGCTGGGATTTGAATCGGACGGCTGAGGTTGACTGGGTTTTACCGAGAGATTGAACCGGGTCGGTTCAATAATGGACCGGCGGTTGAGTTGAACTGGGTCGACAGAAGTGAATGAACCGGGGGGTTTGGACTTGAACCGGCGGTTTGGTGGTTTAAAAAGTTTTATCGAGATTATGAACCGCATGGTTCAAATTGAACCACGATTTCCTGGATGAAATTTTCAAAGAACTTTTGTTGTTCCCTTAACACGCTTAGAGTTAACTAGAAAGTTAATCTATTTGTGTTTATGACTAATACAATGTGATGATTCTTTCTATCAGTTAATGAAACGTAAAGGTAAAAAACACAAAGTATTTTTCAACGTTTAAATTCTTATTAGAAATGAATCAAAGAATCTATTACCCAAGTGTTTTGTGGAACAAACACTTGGGATTGAATAGACAAGGTATGGTGTCTCCTATCTAAACTCAAGCTATGCTTAAGTGGTAACAATATGCCTCACTGAGCTATCTCAGGGACTGGTTACTCTTTGTAGGAGAGAAGTTGTTTTGCAAAAGTCTAAGGCTTTCAATGTACAAAACACACTTAACTTCTCTCCTTCTGAACCTATTTATACACAAGTATAAAAGAGTAAAAGTGATTAAAATAATACAAGTTGTTGAAGCAAACGTGTCTGACAATTACAATAGTAATTGTCATTTCCAAGAACCAATAGGAATGCGCCAAAAAGTCTTAGGAGTGGTTGGTCTGACACTCCATGACTTTTAGACGCATAAGGGAAGGTTTGCTGACAAGATAAGAGTGGTTGGTCTGGCACTCTTATCTTCTTAAACACTTCCCACTTATTCCCGCCTTTATTTCAGGCGTTGGTTTCTTCAGTCTTCAATCACTTATTGTTGTTGAGGAGACTGGGGTTCAGTGAGTTCTTGTCCAACACTCACTGAACCATCATCTTCTTCTTTGGCTTAAGTCCTACTCAGGGAGTACCGCCTACCTGAGTAGTGAATCCTTCTTCTTGAATTCGCCTTAAGCATCCTGAAGATGACTCACTGAGTGACTGTTCACTCAGTGACTTGAATTGTTCTCGGTTTAATTTTCACTTAGTTAATTTGTGTCCAAATCTTGTTTTAAGTATTCTTGGGTACTGATGGACCCAACAATCTCCCCCTATTTGGATATAAATTATTCCTAAGTGTTTTGATCAGTAATGAGTGAGCTAATGACTTCTGCTCATACTGAATGTACTAGAAAGTAAATAAGGACACTGAAATAATAAAAACATCAGCTTATTAATATTATTACAAGTCCGAACAAAACTATACATAGTACTGGGATAGTGGTGTTGGCGGATTCAGTCAAACTTATACCCTAAGGCTTCAAGCTTTGGCTTCTTGGACTTAAGCTCACGCTGATCAGGATGCTCTTGAATCTTTGTTCTCAGGTCTTGACAGAACCTCACATTCTAAGGAGTCTTGATAGGTGAGGCCATCATGAGGAAACCCAGCATTGCCTTGATTCCTGATTGGTCACTATCACTTCATCTTTGAGAGGCTGGGTCTCCAAACTCATCAGTGAAGAACAAACCTCTTTCAGGTTGTTCGATGACCAAGTTGTTCCTGAATGGAACTCCTTCAGGGAGGGCTCTGTTGCAGTCCAGACCAGGGACCTTGATCTCAGGCTCAGCTTCAATCTTCTTTCTTTTTCTTGAGGAAGACTGAGAGGGAGCAGGTAGCTGAGCTGAAGCAGGAAGAAGAGAGGGAATACCAAGTTCCTGAGGTGTTTTTGCCAATTTTTCATACCTCAGGCTCAGGGACTTCAATAGACCAGGGACCACAATATTTGACTTTTTCACTAGTATTGGACCTAATTCATCCAATTCAGTGATCCCAAAGTCAGCGAATCTGAAGGGGTCATGAACCTCAAAGATTCTTTTGTCAGCACTTCTGTAGACAGTGACAACGGCAGGCTTGGTGTTTCGATGGATCATGATATCAGTGATTGGTTCTGGCTTCAACCTATTTGTCATGTACCACTGATATTTCTCAATCCTGTTCTGCCTGATCGCTTCAGTCCTTTTCAATTTTTCTTCCCTCTTCTTCCTGAGAGCAATCATCTCAGCAGACTGAGCTTTCATGAAGGTCTCGAGTTCCTTAGGCTCAAGACCTATCTTCTCAGCCTCTTCATGGACCACCTGAATAATAGCAGCCTTGCTCGCCCTTTCTTCTTCGGCTGCCTTCTTCATTGCTTCCTCTTTCTCCATATGAGCTTGGATTTCCTCATTAGTAAGAAGTTTAATCACTCCATTGACCTCATAAGGGACCCTGACTGGCTCATCAGGGTCTTGCCTTCTTTCCTTGGAAGCAGGTACCAAGATTGTAGGCTCAGGCTCAGTGGTTGTGAGGATGCCTTTGCCTTTGTCCTGGTGTGATGAAGATGGGGTTTCTTCAGGATTCTCCCCCTCAGTGTGAGAAGGAGGTTGTTCTTCTTCAGTGACTTTGACTTTCTCCCCCTCAACTGTTGCTTGACTCATAGTGAGAGCAAGAATTGGTGCGCTCACTGAAGCTGAGGGAGCCTGACCTTTGAAGGCTTGGTAAATCTCAGTCATCATTGACTTGATGTCTGAGGTGTCCTGCTGAAGAGTTGAGACCTTAGCCTCAAGAGAAGCCTGAGAAACCTCCATTGCAGTCATCCTTGGCCCAAGATTCCAAGCCAAGTAAGAAGAAGAATTTGCCAAAGATGCCATGTGGGACTCCATAAGACCCAGGGAAGACCTGATGGAGTCCACTTTAGAGCTGAATCCCTGAAGATTTGAGGAGGTCAGCATGTTTACCAGCTCAGCCATCTGAGTAGATTATTGCTGGTAGGTCTCAGAAGCCTGTAGAATTTTCCTGTTAAGCGCAAGGTCATCTTTCACTGACTCTTGAATGGTTTCAACGCTCTTTTGTAAATTGGTGAGAGTCTCGTTGAACATTTTAAGATTGTAATCAAGATTTGTCAGGGAGAAGGAGATAGATGACTTGTGCTCATTTACATCATCATGATAGGATTCCACTGATTCCTTCAGATCGATGTAATGAACAGCAGCTTCAGTGTGGTGGTCAAAAATTTCTTTAGTTAGCCCAGTGAAGAGAGCATTGTTGGCCTTTTGTAGGAACTTGACCAATTGCCTCTCAGTAAGAGGAAGAATGTTGTCATATTTCTTGAGTTCTTGAGGGCATGATGATTCAGAATCTGAAGAATGATCAGCCTGAGACTCAGATTCTTTACCATGTGGAGAAGACTGATGCGATTGCTTAGTTGGTTGTACATCAGTCTCCATGTCATCACCAGCCTCAAACATTTCCTCCTCACTCTCTTCCTTGAGCTCATCTTCAGAATCTTTAGAATCAAGAAGAGCCTGAATATCCCCCATAGACTCAATCTCAAAAAGGTTAACCGACTCCTCTTTATAAAAAGACTTGCCTTGGTTTTGGCCAGGTCCTGACCCCGCCATAAAAACTCATTTGGTTTTATTATCCTGGCTAGTCATAATAACTAATTTCTCAGCCTGACTTTTGGGGGCAGTTCCTGAGAGAATGGATTCGCCTGAGGTGGTTATGGGTTCCGTATCAGCGGGTGGTTTATATCCCTCTGAGTCTTTGTCCCCCTGAGCGCCTTCAACTACTGATGGGTGTTTTCCAGTAGTATCACCAGGCACTTTTTATGATGGTTGGTGGTCCCCCTTCCCATCAGGGTTGTACTGCCCTTTTGGGGATTTAGGGTCCTTGACTCCCTTGGGTCCTGACTGTGATTTGTCAGTACCTTCATCTGGATGTGATGGGGTGTGGGTCCCCTTCTCAGTTGAGTAGTACTACCCAACCGAGGATATAGGACCCTTTTCTCCCTCAAGTTCTGATTGTGATTTATCAGTGCCTTCATCGGGATGTGAATGGATGGTGTTCCTGACCCTACTAACTTGTGTATGTCAGTAGGGACATGTGGAAAAGGTTTGCCCGAGGACACTGAGGATGATTGCTCAGTGCCCTCCGTTGGCCTTTGTTTTGTGGTCAGGGGGGTCTCTGTAGTGGGTGTCTCAGAGGTCTGGGCTACATTCAACCCCTTTTTAAGGTTGAGTTGGTTCTCGGCATCAGTCTCAGTGACGAGTGGTTTGGGTCTAACCACCTTACTGGACTGACCCTTCTTTGTCTTCTTCACCTTCTTTGTCGGTGAAGGTATTGGAGAAATAACGTTCTCCCCCTGAATGACCACTAGCATGTAGTTAGTCAGGGCAATGGGTTATACCTCAGTGATGCCACTAGTGAAATTGGTCTTATGTAAGACATCAGGTTTCGTACCTTCGACGTCAGGCCTCGCATAGTCAGAACTAAGGAGGTCCTGAAGCACACAGGCAATAAACCTAGGATAAGACAAGTGTTTTTGCCTAGATTTTCCTGAGAGCTTAGCAACAAGGTTACGGAAGATTATACCTCCAATATCTATCTTTCTACCCTCCAAGAGACTGAACAACATCAATTGTTATGATGAGTTCAATTGCTCAGTGGAGGATTTATTCCCCCCAAGGACCTGAATGACGAATGTCATCAGGATCCTCCAGACTGGGTGGAACCAGGTTTTGACAATTGGAGCCTTCTCCAATAAGGCTCCAGCGGACAACTCAGTACGTTTAGGGTCATGTGGTCCCAAGAAGATCAGCTCTCCCTTAACCTCTTGGTCAGTCGGATTGGGCTCAAAAGCCTTAGCAAAATCAAGACCAGTGGCCTTGATGAAGTTATTGTAATCCAGGGAGAGAGTCCTTCTCCCATTCATCACTGTGAAAGTGATGATGGATTCTTTGGTGTCTTTCGGGCTAGTAGCCACAGCAGTACACCAGAATTCCCTCAAGTAGTCATGGTAGATGACTGAGGGGGTCATGGTAAATGCTTTTGCAAGAAAACAGTTTTGAAGATATTTCATTACATTCTTGTAAGCATGGAACTTTTGTGGATAGGAAAAGTTTCCCACCACATTGTTCTTTGTGAGGTCTACGCCCTCTAATATGAAATCCACATTAGGGGCGTATATGATAGCATTAGAAGAAGCCATTTGTATTGGTAGGTCAGGGTAAATAAATGATTCTGGGTTCTAAAGCCTAAAAACACACACATAAGATTTAGTTTTTTAAAAGAAAAGGACAAAATTTTTGCTTAAGATTTCTAAATAACATGTGTGTGTTGTTTGTGCATGGGGTATTTATAGGGAAGAGAAGTGGAGGGTAATTTAGGTATTAAGCGGATTTTATTTATTCAAAAAGAATTTTTGGAAACTGTTTTGAATAAAATGTTTTGGGATCCGCATTTAATGCCACCACTCCACTTTCCCTGGTTTGGCGCAACAGTCAAGGTGAACAGTTGAGCAGTTCTGCAAAAGTGTAATTTGCATAGATGAGTCATCATATATCTGTAATGTGATTGGAGAGGCATTTAATGCCAAGTAGGAATGTGGGGGCCCAGAGGTGGAAGCCAGAAAGGCAAAAGAACAAATATTCTTATATTAAATAAGAATTCAGTTACCAACCTCGGACATTTACTAACTAGATACTTAGAGCATTTAAGTTAGTATTTAATGTCTCTTGAGGACCCTGAATGACTTTTCATTCAGTGAACCTGATTGTCAGGACTTGGGTTTAGTCACTGATGGTTCTAGTGTTCAGGAATTTGGGTCTAATTCCTGAGGTTCAAGGGTTCAGGAACTTGGGTTTAGTTCCTGAGGACCAAGAATTTAGGAACTTGGGTTTAATTCCTGAGGGTTAAGGGTTCAAGAACTTGGGTTTAGTTCCTGAAGTTCAGTGACCTTTCTCACTGAAGAACACATTGAGTCAGGGACTTGGGTTATCAGAATTTACACATATTTGGATGGAGTCAATCAGTGGACTGATTCTCAATATCCAACATTCCTAGTTCAGCTTTCAGTCTGGTGAAAGTTGGTTCATCCAATGGCTTGGTGAATATATCAGCTAACTGATATTCAGTAGGAATGAAGTGTAATTCTATGTCACCATTCATGACATGGTCCCTGATGAAGTGATATATAATATCAATGTGTTTTGTTCTCTGATGAAGAACTAGGTTATTTAAGATGACAATTGCACTTGTGTTATCACAAAAGATGGGAACCGTCTTGTACTGAATTCCATAGTCACTGAGTTGACTTTTCATCCAGAGTACATTTGCACAGCAACTTGCTGCTGTAACATTTTCAGCTTCAGCTGAGGACATGGCAACTGATTGTTGCTTCTTAGCACTCCAACAGATTAGTTTTCCACCAAGAATTTGGCAGGAGCCTGAGGTGCTTTTCCTGTCCATGTTGCATCTAGCATAGTCAGAATCTGAGTATCCTTTAAGATCAAGGCCTGAACATTTTGGATAATATAATCCAAGGTTTGGAGTAACTTTCAGGTACCTGAATATCCTTTTCACGGCAGTGATATGAGTTTCTCTTGGGTCAGATGGATATCTGGCACATAAGCAGACTGAGAATTGGATATCAGGCCTTGATGCAAGTAAATACATCAGTGATCCTATCATTCCTCTAAAAAGAGTTTGATTCACTGGTTTTCCAGTAAGATCAGGACCAAGGTTGTTTGGGGGTACCATGGGAGTCTTGACTGAGGCACAGTCACTGAGCTCATACTTCTTCAGTAGGCTTCTGACATACTTCTCTTGACTGATAGAGGTTCCTTTATTAGTTTGCTTGATTTGAAGACCAAGGAAGTAAGTCAGTTCTCCCATCATGCTCATTTCAAATTTCTTTGCCATTAGTTTTTCAAAATGTTTACAAAGTTTATAATTTGTTGAGCCAAAGATGATGTCATCAACATACACTTGTACAAGTATGACATCATTATTTGTCTTGTAGATAAACAATGTGTTGTCTATCTTGCCTCTGACAAATTTGTTTTGGATCAGGAAGGCTGAAAGAGTCTCATACCATGCCCTGGGAGCTTGTTTCAGTCCATAAAGGGCTTTGTTAAGCTTGCAGACATGGTCAGGAAACTCATGGCTTTCAAATCCAGGAGGTTGCTGAACATAAACTTCTTCTTTCAGTGAGCCATTTAAGAATGCACTTTTAACATCCATTTGGTACACCTTGAAGTTCATGTATGTAGCAAAAGCAAGGAAGATCCTGATGGCTTCCATCCTTGCTACTGGTGCAAATGTTTCTTCATAGTCAATGCCTTCTTGTTGATTATAGCCTTTGGCTACAAGTCTGGCTTTGTTTTTAATGACTATGCCATTTTCATCAGATTTGTTTTTAAATACCCATTTCATGCCAATGACTGAAACATCTCCAGGACATTTGACCAAGGTCATTACCTTGTTTCTGTCAAATTGTTCCAGTTCATCATTCATGGCTTGAACCCAACTTGGATGATTTAGTGCTTCCTTAACACTTTTGGGTTCAAATTGTGGAAATGAAGTCCACAAATAGGCATTCATTGGCTGAGGCTGCTCTCAGTTCAGCAGCCATGCTTCTTGTGAGCATGCCTTCAGTAGGCTCACCAATTATATTGACAAGTTCTATATCCTGAGACCTAGTCCAACTGTCCTGAGGTCTTGGAAACTGATTAGAGCTTGTAGAGGCCTGATGGGTAGGATCAGGATCAGACACATGATGATCTTCAGCATCTTGAGGTCTGATGGGTTGGATCAGTACCTGAGCAGTTTGTACTAACTGAATGAATTCATCAGTACTTTGTGCTTCAATAAACTCAGTGATGGTTAGGTAAGGAAGGTTGTGGGGAATGATGTAATAGGAGATGTCAGCATTTGCATGGTACTGAGTGGAAGGACCATTATCAGTATGATGTTCATCAGGAGGGTATCTTGATGATTCATCAATACCTATCTCTTCCACTGAGTTGTTAGAGACACTGATTGCATCAGTGCTCTCATCAAAGGTAACATGAAATGTTTCCTCAGTATGCTGTCTCCTAGTGTTGAACACCCTGAAGGCCTTTGAGACAAGGGAGTATCCTAGGAAGTATCCATCATCAGCTTTGGCATCAAATTTTCCTAAGTGATCCTTGTTATTTTGAATAAACACAGGACACCCAAAGACATAAAAGTAGCTGATGTCAGGGATTCTTCCCTTGAATAACTCATAAGGAGCTTTGCTATGTCTCTTGACAATGATGGATCTGTTTTGTGTGTAACAGGCAGTCTTTACTGCTTCAGTCCAAAAGTGTTTGGAAAGGACTGATCCATTTAGCATTGTCCTAGCTGCTTCAATGAGTGTTCTATTTTTCCTTTCAGCCACCCCATTTTGTTCAGGTGTGTAGGGTGAGGAAAATTTTTTGGAAATTCCTTTCTCATCACAGAAACATTCAAGTTCATAATTTTTGAACTCTGTTCCATTGTCAGTCCTAATCTATTTGACTTTGATGTCATTTTGATTTTCAATGTTCCTGACAAAGGACATAATTGTTTCAGCTGTCTGACTCTTTTTTATCAGGAAGTATACCCAAGTGTATCTTGAGTATTCATCCACAATGACCAGATTATACTTCTCATGGTTAATGGATCTCGGACTAATTGGTCCAAATAGATCCATATGGAGAAGATGTAGGCAGTTCCTGATGGAAAAGTTGGTTTTGGTTTTAAAGGATGCTCTATGATGTTTACCTTTTTCACAAGCTGAGCATGGTTTATCCTTTGAAAACACAACAGATGGTAAGCCAAGGACCTTGTTTTATTTCACAAGGTTGTTTATGTTTTTGAAGTTCAGGTGGGAGAGTCTCTTATGCCAAATCCAGTTGAGTGTATCAGTGGCCTTGGTAAAGAGACAAGTTCCATTCTAAGTCAGACTGGACATGTCCAACACATAAACATCATGTCTTCTTGGTGCAATAAGGACAACTTCCTTATTAGCATTGAAGATGACTCCTTGCTTATCATCAAACTTAACTATGTATTTAGCATCATATAGTTGACTGACACTGATCAAATTGTATTTAAGACCATTTACATAAGCTATCCTAGTAAAGACTATACCATTGCAGTTTACTGAACCATAACCTTCAGTGAGACATGATGAGTTATCAGCAAATATCACTTTGGGTCCTGATTCATCCACATACTTGTGCAGATACTCCTTCACACCAGTCATGCTCCTTGAACATCCACTATCTAGATGCCAAATAGGATCCCTGGCATGTTTCTGCACAAATGGTAAATTGGGTCAGTTCTTTCTAGGACTCCACTTTTTGGAGGGCTTAGCTTTGGAGGTCTTATTAACATTTTCAATTGATTTATGGTCAGTGGTGGAGTGGACTGAGCTACCACATATTATGCATTTGATTGCTGATGTAGACTCAGTGGACTGAGAGGCTGACTTTGTCATACCTCTACTGGCCTGAATGGCCTTACCACATCCTGAGGTGTTATGAGTGGTGGTTCCACTATTTTCACAACAGTTATCAATTTGACAATCCTTAGGATGGTGATCATTGAACCCACAGTAAGGGCAAGGTGCAAAAGGCTTTGCCTTTAGTTACTATTTCTATTTAGAATCAGAAGGATAGTTTAAAGACTGAGCTTTAAGACTTGCCATGTTGGATGTGACTGAGTGTGTTTTATGATCAGAGGTCCTGTGATCATCTTTTTTGCAAATCATGCAATAAAGAATTCTATAGCAATCATCAGTGATATGATTGGTATAGTTACACAGTTCACATCTTTTTAGGGGTTTTGAGGGTTTGGGCTTGGTCTTTAAGGAAGCTGGTTTTTGTTCCTTCTTGGATTGAGAAGGTTTCTCAGAAGATTCAATCTTCTCACCCAGCTTCCTGACCATTTCAGCCAACTGATCAAATTTTGAGTCAGGGATTTGGGTTATTACTTCAGAAGGGACTAAAGAAGATGAGTCATCAGTATTTACTGAGACTTCAAATGTTGGTCTTTTCAGGATTGTTTTTCCCAACCCTGACCTCTCCTTTGGAGAGTGTTGAGAGTAGACCATTGGTGGGAGGCCTAAGTTAGGTGTAGCACCCTGAAGTGTATTCAGTGGTGGGAGTGGTGGATATGATTCTGATTCAGACTCATTCACTGACTCAGTATTACTGAGTTGTTCAGTGAGTTCAAGCTTACTAAGTTGTTCAGTAAGTCCAAGCATATTTTTCAAAGCCTGACTTTCAGGAAGCAAGATCTTTCCAGTCTCAAAGTTGGGTAACTTACTGACTGGGTTGTCCCTGACAATCCAGTCATTTGACTTGGGAAGCATTTCTTGCTCAAATGATATGCCAGCCGGAACAAAGGTTAGTTTACTGGGACTTAAATAGGGGTTAACCATGTGATGGTCTATTCCTATTGTTTTCCTAGGGATTAAACCCACAGTGTCAAAAACCTTGGGGTTCTTTTGGTCCAGCCTTGGATGACAGCTTTTTCTTTGTTAAGTTCAGTTTGTAGGGCTTGGTTTTGTTTCAAAATTTCAGTGTTCTGAATTTGTAGAGTTATTGTTTCTAATTTGGCTTGCTTTAGTACAAGCAATTCATCTCTACATTTATTCAATTCTAACACTATGTTGTTATATTTTGAAAACATGTTAAGCCTTTGTTCCTCAACAAATTTAAGATCGACACAAATATAATTCATGTAAGACTGCCAATCAAAATCATCATCCATAGAAAGTAAAGTGTTTACCTTCTTCATGGTGATGTTTACCCACTCTCCATTCCTTGCATGGCTTTTCCCAACAGCCACTTCATCACCTTCAGAGAGTGCCATCAGTGCACTCACTCTAATTTCCTCATCTGAGGATACCTCTTCTTCATTGATTGCGTGGTTTTGTAACCTTACAACAGGTTTTACCTCTCGAGGGATCTCAAGAGGCTTACAACCCCACCAGGCAGTGTACCTGACCGATGTAGTATAGTGTAGTGGTAAGTACGGGGGATTGATCGTTCTCCACAGGGAATAGTGTTCGTTAGGTATGAAAGGCTACTCTAATTAGGTCTAAGGGTTGAGGAAGATTCTTTTTATGTTTTTATATTTTTATGAAAGCAAGTAAAATCTCGGGTTTGAAGGAGTGGGCGGAATTAGTTGCTAGTCAACTAACCCAAAATTTACTACGAATGCAAATAAAATAAAATAACAAAAATGAAATGTGGTGAGAAACTTATGTGTAGAGAAATGTGTTTACTTAGATTTCCTTACTCCCTAACTATCTTTTACCGGTTAATTAGTGTGTATTAGTCGCGTGGATGACGGGTGTATTCCTTAATACCATTCGTGGGGTGGCGTACTTACTTCCCCAACTCTACAAGCTCCTACTTCACTCCTATGTCGAGCCGGCTAGGAAGCTCCTAACATGGGATCACTAGAATTCGCTTGTGCATTAAATACAACCATAAAAACCTTTAGTACGCGTTTGGTTCATGTTTCTTAAGACGTTCAAGCAAGTTACCGAATAGGAAGTTAGCCAGTTTTCTTAAGCCTAACATAGATAAACAATCATCCAATACAACTAACAACACACTAACAACCAATAATCAATAGCTAGGTTTCATTAGATCTAAGCAAACACAAGATAAAATTAGCCTAACATGTTAAACAAAAGACAAGCATATGATAGAATCAAACAACACATAGACATATTGAATGATTAATTGATAACTTATCTTTCAATGAAACATGGAAGATCTCAAGGCAAAAAGCCCTGAAAAAGTAGCTAAAATCGTCTTAGGGTTTTATCCCAAAATTCCACACACTAAGCTCTCCTTAATGACAAAAGATTAGAAAACTATATATAGATTTTTGGATCTGACGGCGTCACCTTATGGAGTGTGACGCCGTCACCTCGCCGCTTTTAGGGTTCCCGGGTGACCTTCTTGACGCCGTCCCTCTTTAGCTCTTCAAAAATCCATTCTGGCTTATCAAGGCTTGACGCCGTCTAACCCTGAACGTGACGCCGTCCCCTTATGATTTAAGCCGTGACGCCCTTGATTTAGTTAAAGCGTGACACCGTCAGAATTCTCATGCTAACTCACTGGCTCGTCATGAGTAAATT
Source organism: Artemisia tridentata subsp. tridentata (assembly GCA_021014915.2). Lineage (NCBI taxonomy): Eukaryota > Viridiplantae > Streptophyta > Magnoliopsida > Asterales > Asteraceae > Artemisia > Artemisia tridentata. Next base: position 433,188,322 of record CP139504.1, on the reverse strand, counting down.
TCACATCCAACTTTTCTTGCCAAGGCATGACGCCGTCCCATGTTAATTGTGACGCCGTCAAGAGTAACTTTTAGCCGATTCTTGAGACTTTGCCGTTTTCTTCACTTTAATGCTCCAAAAACGTCCAAAATGCCTCCTTTTCCAGATTTCTCCTCAAAAGTACCTAAAATGACAAAAGGAACGATTTAGGGCAATATTTGATCAAATAAATACGATTTCGGGCTTAAATGACCCCTTAAAAGCGGTACACTTTTCGCCTCATCAAATACCCTTACACTTGAGATTTGCTTGTCCTCAAGCAAATGCGCTTTTATTCTAATCAAAATACAAGTTAGGGGTCATTTAATGCTAACATAAAAGTAATTACAACAAATAATCGTTCCACTTCAATCATAATAAGCACGGAGATTACATACTAGCACCTCACAAGTAGTGTTTAGATACTCACATCTCTCAAGTGTCATCAAAATAAATCTCATAAATGAAAACGGAAAATATCTCTCACTACCTGTCATAGCAAATAGATTACCATAGGCTTGGGAAAGGATCGAAAACCTCCTCCACTAGGCGTAAGCACCTAAGATAAACTATCAAAGAGGGCTTTTAAATGGGTTATAACGTTAGGTGTAGGGAAAAGGAAAACACGGTTTTGTTGGATAAAGGATATTTTACTGGTGGCTAGTTAAAGATCTTGATCAATTACATGTACTATACAATGTTGCTAAGCCAAGACTAGACTCAATTTTAAGCTAGAAACGAAATAACAAAATAACAAAAACATAAAACAAACATAAAATGAAACGGGATGGTAGTCCGTATGTTTTTTTCTATTTTTCATTTTCTCATTTTTTTGTGTTTTTCATGATTTTTTTTTTTTTTTTTTTTTTTTTTTTTTTTTTTTTTTTTTTTTTTTGCATACACTTTTACCCTACCATCCAAAATAATACATCATAGGGGCGTTGCATTCCCCTTACACTTGAATTTTTACATAACTTTACAAATACTAATCTAATGACTCGAATTAAGATAATTGAAAAACTTGGAGTACTTTTAAAACATTTAGCACATACGGGGGTAATAAATGATGTTCTTCCCCATTACTCCATTACACTAGTACTTTACCCATGAGTCCCAATCGTCCCAAAACAATATGTACAAGGATATGACTCGACTTAGCAACCATGTAATCAATTAGATAATTAACTTGGGTTTAAACAAATGTTGTAACAATAATGCACTAAAGATGAGTGCATACAAGGTAGGCTAAGGCGATTTGGGTGTACATTTTAGTGGGGTGTAACAAATTCTTCCTTTAAGTAAAATGCTTAAAGGTCGAAACGAAAAGATAGGCTCTGAGGGGTGTACTAGGGTATCGTGTACTAAAAATGAGTACAACGCAAAGGGTGTGGGAGAATTACTTGACCAATGTAGCCAATGTAATTATAACAAAAACACAGGTGTAAAACAATGGGTTAATCCTAATGCCTCTTATCATGTAGTAAATCTAACTACACGAATGTAGTCTCACTTGTGGCCTTGGAATGGTCCTAACGCAAGTTCTAGAATCTAAGTGCTACCGGTACACACATCATAGCATAAATGCTTTTCCTACCAATTCTAGGGGCGAACCTCACATATTTGGGGTGGAAAATTTTTTAGTGGTACGGTTTTTGTGCTAGTCATATAACTCCTATCCATGAGACGCTCATTAAGATCAAAGTTTCACTCCTATATGTTGTAAAAAAATTTAAATTTGGCACTAAAATTACCCTGATCAAGTATTTCTCTCAGTTTTATTACACATCTATTATTAAACAAACAAAAATCAAGCGCAATTGTATTCTCTAAAATCATACTTTTACCCTCCCCTTACACTTAAGATGAACATTGTCCCCAATGTTCAAATAACAAGATGTAAAAGCATAAAGTAAAAGAATCAAATCAAATACTCCCCTAATTCGCTCGTTGGATAGTGAAATCACACGGTTAAATCTTCCTCCAAAGAGAATGTTGAAGCTCCATGACTAATACATCGCCATAAGCTTGATTCCATAAACATTTCCTTGTCCAAAATAACCTGTTAAACCTGAGAAAACAAACACGAAAACCTGCATAACATCGGCGGGATAAATCTATATATAAGGATATAATGCTTGTGGAATGATAATTTTGCAGATTCCTGGAGATTATAAGTTGGAGATTTAATAAAAACTTTTTATGAAAACAAAACTTTCAAAAATTTCTGGAAATTAAATCTGACGCCGTCAGGTTATAACCCCTGACGCCGTCAGAAATGACCTGACAAAAATTTTCATTTTAAGTTTCCGGAAAATTTCTGGAAAAACCTTTACCTTACTTCCTGGAAATCCTGCAAAACATCACTATGACTCGATACAAGCATTTGACTCAAACAAATACTAATATGTATGCTAATTTATTATTATTACGATTCATGTTCATATGTGTTCTAATAAACCGATTTAGATTTCCCTTACACTTATCTTTTGCAAAATACCTTTATATGTAGTTAAGACGAAGTTAAAAACAACATAAAGCATTTTCACAAATTACTTTTGAACATGAATCAATACTAATAAAATTAAACACACATACGGAAAATAAAATCAAACAAGCAAATAAATAAACACACAAAGCAAATAAAACAAATAAAGCTTGGGTTGCCTCCCAAGAAGCGCTTTTCTTTATTAACGAGTCTTGTAGCTAGACTCAAAGTCACGTACATTACGTGACTCCATCATCGGTCACGGTTCCTAGGCCATTCTCTTTCCCGGTTTTATATTCCGGTCCTAATTTCAAACAATCCTTGTAGAAACCGAATATCCTTTCCATAACATAGTCTACTCTTTTACTTCTATCCTCATCATTCCTATAGTAGACCGCTTGCTTAAGCTCCTTCTCAACATTTGACAAGTGTTGGAATTGTTCTATCTTATATGGCATTTGGTAGCTTACTTCATCGGTCTCATCCTTAAATCTAACTATCCCTAAGGAAGGTTCATAAGTCATTCTAGAGACCTCAACAAATGGTTTTCCAAAAACCACTTGAGTCAAGGATGCATCGACTATTGGGCGGATATCTTCTACAATTACAAAGTCGGTGACATAGGTGAAGTTTCCTACATAAACCGGTAATCCCTTAACTCTTCCCGTGAAGTTACTCATCCAACCCTTGTCAGGGAGCATCCTATACCCAAGTTGATTTTTCATTATCAAGTTGTAGTGGGCTCTAGTCATGATGTTTATGGGCGATCTAAGGTCGATGTAAGCTTTCCACACATGTAGATGTCCGATGTTGCATGGTATGTTGAGATTAGAAGGGTCGCCTATTTCTATGATTGGTCTACCTAGGAAGTATGGTGTCTCGGGGTCATCGAATAAGTTTGTATGATATGCACGCTCTTCCTTAGTGGGTAGCTTATTGAAGTAGTCCTCATCATTATCTACTTCCTCAATCACACTTGTCCTAACTTCCTTATCAACCTCGACTTTCCTATCCTCATCCTTAGGTTCACTTTCTATCCTACCCTCATTCTTGTCACTTTCTTCCATGCTCCTATCGATTGGTTTAATAGTGACAACGTTGACGAAGTGGACATGTTTGGATGAAGAAGGGTCTTTGACTTGGGGTCCGCTATTTGTGTTCCTAGCGTCCTTATGTGGAGGTGATAACACTTGGTTATGGAGGGCTTTCAACAAGTTGTCAATTTTATTGGTCATCTCCGTCTGTTGTTGATTGAATTCGGTCTCGAATCTAGCTATCCGAGCTTCTTGAGATGCCATAAATTGGGAAATCAATCCTTCAAAGTTATTGGTACTACCATTGCCGGAAGGATTGTTGTTGAAAGTACGGTTCGAGTTGGAACCGCTTGATTGGAAACGATTAGGTGGGTTGGAAGAATTGGTTTGTTGTGAGTTTTGGTTTTGTCTCCACCTAAGGTTCGGGTGATTTTTCCATGAGGGGTTGTATGAATCACCATAATGGTTTGGCTCGGGTTTGAAAGTGTACCACTTGTCTCCCGCTCCGTCGGTACGCGAGGATGCGTAGTCCACAAAAGCTTGTTCGGGGAGTTCCATGCAATCACGAGTGTCGTGGGGACCACTACATAATTCACATGAAGAAGTGATTTTGTTCACTTGGCTTGAAGATTTAGGAGCCTCGTAGGATTTCATGAGAAACTTGACTTGGTCTTCAAGTTCTATGATCCTACGGTCAGAAGTGCTTGAATTGTTAGAAGGCAAAGATATTGCCTTGACCGTTTTATTCAAATCACGGGGATCACTCCAACTTTCGTTGTCATAAAGAGCAAGATCCTCTAGGAGAGCCCATGACTGTTCCGCACTTAGATCACGTAGCTTGCCACCGGCCGATTGGTCAATGGTTTGCCTCGTGGAGAGATTGATATGGTCATAGAAGATTTGGACTTGGAGCCAAAGTTCTATGCCATGGTGAGGGACTTTTTGGAGTAAGTCCTTGAATCGAGTCCATGCCTCGTAGAGAGTTTCGCCTTGACGTTGTTGGAACATCAAGATATCATTCCTTAGCTTGGTAGTTCTTCCCGGTGGGAAAAACTGAGCAAGGAAACGAGTGGTGAGATCATCCCAAGAGGTAATGGATCCTGCGGGTTGACGTTCTAGCCACTGACTAGCTTGGTCCCGCAAAGAGAATTGGAAGAGACGCAATCGGGTCGTCTCTCGAGTGGCAACATCAAGGTCTATAGAATCAACGATTTTAAGAAAGTCCTTGAGATGTTGATTAGGATCTTCAGAACGAAGTCCATGGAATGCGCATCCACTTTGCACCAACCGGATGGTGTCGGATCGCAAGGGTGTGATATTGGCTCCTTGAGTGAGCTCAATGGTGTTTCGATAGCCATGGTGGCTAGGACGGGAATACTCTCCTAAAGTACGGGCTCTAGGAGGTGGTTGTGGTTGTTGTGGTGGTGGGTTGTGTGGGTTAAGGATATTACCATCTTCCATGATGTCGGACGGTAATGGTTACGAACAAAGACACGAAGAAAATAGATAGACTAAAGAAAACCTAGAAAAATAGAATAAAAATCTCACTAGAAAGGAATCTAGTGAGTAGACCTAATAGAAATAAAAAATTCAACCTAAACAATAACTATTCCCCGGCAGCGGCGCCAAAAACTTGATTGCGTGGTTTTGTAACCTTACAATAGGTTTTACCTCTCGAGGGATCTCAAGAGGCTTACAACCCCACCAGGCAGTGTACCTGACCGATGTAGTATAGTGTAGTGGTAAGTACGGGGGATTGATCGTTCTCCACAGGGAATAGTGTTCGTTAGGTATGAAAGGCTACTCTAATTAGGTCTAAGGGTTGAGGAAGATTCTTTTTATGTTTTTATATTTTTATGAAAGCAAGTAAAATCTCGGGTTTGAAGGAGTGGGCGGAATTAGTTGCTAGTCAACTAACCCAAAATTTACTACGAATGCAAATAAAATAAAATAACAAAAATGAAATGTGGTGAGAAACTTATGTGTAGAGAAATGTGTTTACTTAGATTTCCTTACTCCCTAACTATCTTTTACCGGTTAATTAGTGTGTATTAGTCGCGTGGATGACGGGTGTATTCCTTAATACCATTCGTGGGGTGGCGTACTTACTTCCCCAACTCTACAAGCTCCTACTTCACTCCTATGTCGAGCCGGCTAGGAAGCTCCTAACATGGGATCACTAGAATTCGCTTGTGCATTAAATACAACCATAAAAACCTTTAGTACGCGTTTGGTTCATGTTTCTTAAGACGTTCAAGCAAGTTACCGAATAGGAAGTTAGCCAGTTTTCTTAAGCCTAACATAGATAAACAATCATCCAATACAACTAACAACACACTAACAACCAATAATCAATAGCTAGGTTTCATTAGATCTAAGCAAACACAAGATAAAATTAGCCTAACATGTTAAACAAAAGACAAGCATATGATAGAATCAAACAACACATAGACATATTGAATGATTAATTGATAACTTATCTTTCAATGAAACATGGAAGATCTCAAGGCAAAAAGCCCTGAAAAAGTAGCTAAAATCGTCTTAGGGTTTTATCCCAAAATTCCACACACTAAGCTCTCCTTAATGACAAAAGATTAGAAAACTATATATAGATTTTTGGATCTGACGGCGTCACCTTATGGAGTGTGAAGCCGTCACCTCGCCGCTTTTAGGGTTCCCGGGTGACCTTCTTGACGCCGTCCCTCTTTAGCTCTTCAAAAATCCATTCTGGCTTATCAAGGCTTGACGCCGTCTAACCCTGAACGTGACGCCGTCCCCTTATGATTTAAGCCGTGACGCCCTTGATTTAGTTAAAGCGTGACGCCGTCAGAATTCTCATGCTAACTCACTGGCCCGTCATGAGTAAATTTCACATCCAACTTTTCTTGCCAAGGCATGACGCCGTCCCATGTTAATTGTGACGCCGTCAAGAGTAACTTTTAGCCGATTCTTGAGACTTTGCCGTTTTCTTCACTTTAATGCTCCAAAAACGTCCAAAATGCCTCCTTTTCCAGATTTCTCCTCAAAAGTACCTAAAATGACAAAAGGAACGATTTAGGGCAATATTTGATCAAATAAATACGATTTCGGGCTTAAATGACCCCTTAAAAGCGGTACACTTTTCGCCTCATCATTCATCCCAATCATAAACTTCAGCTACTAAAACCTTATTCTTTGCCTAAACAGGTTTGGATGTTTGAGCAGCCTGAGACATAGAGGGATTAGTTTCAAGAATTGCAAGTTTAGCCTTGGCTTTCCTATATTTTGCTTCAAATTCTTTTTGACCCTTGTTTTGAAATTGTTGGGTCGACTGAAACATTCTAGGTTGAAACTTGCTAGTTCCTGAGGAACTATTTCCTGAAAATTTGTAAGAGGGTTCTGAGGTGGTTTTAGAATAACAGTCCCTAGCAAAATGACCCTTTTTACCATAATTAAAGCATTCAGTGGTTTCATTTGCTTTTCCTTTTGAAAAGTTGGACTGGTTTCTTTTGATGAAACGTTTTGAACTAGCAAGGAGTACCCTCTCTTGGAATTCCAAGTTTAGATCTTTTAGGTACTCATCACTAGTCCTTTCATTAATTTCATCCTCAGAATCCTCTTGAAAGTCCTGCACAACACCATTAGTATAAAAAACAGTTGATATGGGTGTGGATGTCAAGGCCTTTTTGGACTCAAGAGCTTTTGAGTCAGGGTATCTCCTTGAGATTAAGTTGTCTTCATAGACAAACTTCTCATAGATCTCAGGGAGCTCAAGGGTCTGAATGTGATTAGCATTCCTCAGGCCTTGTGAGAAGTTTAGCCACTTCTCAGGGAGACTGTTGACAAAGCCAACATTTGTCTCATGCTTAGACAAAACTACACCATCATTTGATAGTTCGTTTATCAAGGTCTTGTATCTGGTATAAGTCTGAGAGAGACTTTCAGAGTCTTTTGCCCTGAAAGTATTATACTCAAGTTTCAGGTCCATGACCCTGTTTTCCTTGGTATCTGAGGGACCCTCAAAGCTATTGACCAAGTCATCCCAAGTTTGCTTGGCTGTTGAACAGTTGATGACTGATTCCATTATATCGTCAGGAAGACATGATATAATGATGCTTTTCAGGCGTTGGTCTTGATTGACCACCCTCCTCTCATCAATGGTCCATTGAGCCTCAGGCTTGTTTAGCCCTGCAGCAGTCTTTGGGACAAAAGGACCATCTTTGACACAAGTGATGTAGTATGGTTCCATACCAGTCAAGTAGCAAAGCATTCGCTTTTTCCACTTGCTAAATTTACCAGCTTCAAGTCGTGGGGCAACAGCTGAAAAGCTTCCACCCTTTTTGTCGACTAGCTGGGGCACATTTGCATCAGTCATAGTAGGATCTTGGTTTTAAAAACCTTGAGCACTCTTGGTTAATTTTGAAAGATTTTATAAACCAGAGGCTCTGATACCACTTGTTGTTCCCTTAACACGCTTAGAGTTAACTAGAAAGTTAATCTATTTGTGTTTATGACTAATACAATGTAATGATTCTTTCTATCAGTTAATGAAACGTAAAGGTAAAAAACACAAAGTATTTTTCAACGTTTAAATTCTTATTAGAAATGAATCAAAGAATCTATTACCCAAGTGTTTTGCGGAACAAACACTTGGGATTGAATAGACAAGGTATGGTGTCTCCTATCTAAACTCAAGCTATGCTTAAGTGGTAACAATATGCCTCACTGAGCTATCTCAGGGACTGGTTACTCTTTGTAGGAGAGAAGTTGTTTTGAAAAAGTCTAAGGCTTTCAATGTACAAAACACACTTAACTTCTCTCCTTCTAAACCTATTTATACACAAGTATAAAAGAGTAAAAGTGATTAAAATAATACAAGTTGTTGAAGCAAACGTGTCTGACAATTACAATAGTAATTGTCATTTCCAAGAACCAATAGGAATGCGCCAAAAAGTCTTAGGAGTGGTTGGTCTGACACTCCATGACTTTTAGCCGCATAAGGGAAGGTTTGCTGACAAGATAAGAATGGTTGGTCTGGCACTCTTATCTTCTTAAACACTTCCCACTTATTCCCGCCTTTATTTCAGGCGTTGGTTTCTTCAGTCTTCAATCACTTATTGTTGTTGAGGAGACTGGGGTTCAGTGAGTTCTTGACCAACACTCACTAAACCATCATCTTCTTCTTTGGCTTAAGTCCTACTCGAGGAGTACCGCCTACCTGAGTAGTGAATCTTTCTTCTTGAATTCGCCTTCAGCATCCTGAAGATGACTCACTGAATGACTGTTCACTCGGTGACTTGAATTGTTCTCGGTTTAATTTTCACTTAGTTAATTTGTGTCCAAATCTTGTTTTAAGTATTCTTGGGTACTGATGGACCCAACAACTTTTAAAGGAAAAGCTTAGGAACAAGAACAAAACACGAAAATTATAAACAATAACTCACAAAAACGTGATCAAATCCCCGGCAGCGGCGCCAAAAACTTGATGTGCCCATTTAGAGTGCAAGTTTTAAATTTATAACACGATCTACCAATGATTCAAACGAAACACATGCGAGCAAGTATACTCGTCCGTGTGTAGTAAGAGATAAAATGGTAAGCCGAGGTCGTTCACAAGGCTTTGTTTAGTTTTATGAAACGTGAGTTGAATATAAAATTGTGCTTTATCAATGATTCTAATAGCAAGCAAATAACGATGATGATGTAATTTAATATATTAAAACTACACTTGCCTAGACTAATTTGAACAATTCCCTTGATATGATTATGACAATGGTTCAAATCAATTATGATCAAATAAATTAGATGGTGTTCTAATTTAATTAGTTGATGTACTAATTCTCTTGCTTTCAACACTTTCAATCCTCGTCAAGATTTTAAGATGACAAAAACAATATTACCTTTTGATCAAACAAGACTAACACAACTCAATCACTTGATTCGCTATCGTTTCACAAGTAATTGACAACTACACTTTTTAGTTTTCTAAGTTTAACCAAGTTTCTTATGAAATGGTCAATACATAAAGTAACGCCTTCATAGACAAAGGTTTACAATTGATTGAATAACAATGACTCTTTCGACTTATTACACCATTAACAATCAACCAAACTCGATAACTCTTTGGTTTGTGAAAACTTCGAAGTACAATTCGATCTTAGTATTAGCTTTTCATTGAACTAGAACCATGGAGTCATAATCAATCAATATTCATGTACAAACATCATCTAGGCAAGTACTCAAGGCACTTAGCCACTCATGGCAAACAAAGAAATAACCACAAAAAATTTATCACTTGAAAACATGATTAAGAAGTCTTACAAAAGTTGTAATGACGATTACAAGAGTTAGGAACAATTATGAGTTGATCAACAATGATTCCTTGAATGATTGAATTGATAAATGATGAATGTAAGCCAACTTCTTCCTGCGTTTTCTTCCTTGAGAGAGTATGAGACTTTGGTGATGATAGATAATAGCCTTCTCTATGATGATAGATTGGTTATGATTATTGATTGATTCCTCCAAGTATACTTATTAATAGAATGACTCCCCTTGGCCACCAAGCAATTTTCTTGTGCACAAAGTGTCATTAAAATCTGGACTTGGAGTAATTATGGTGTAATGACAACCCACATGAAGAGTTAGTTCATTAAAGATAGTCATTAAGTGTACCAGGAGTTGCACCAACCTAAGGTTGAAGTCTCAACCTAAGGTTCACTTCCAGCCCAAGGTTTGAAGTAAGGTTGGGATGACATATTTGAACCTTGGGTTGAACTTAAGCCTTAGTTGTATTTCTTGAACCTTTGGTTGAGGAAGCAAGCCATAATTCTTTGTATGCAACTTCTCATTCAATTCATCAGCACTTGATCTTTTCTTGAGCTTGGGAATCTTTGGAATCTTGATTCTTTATCTTTGATGATCGTTCCGACGTCTTTATTATGGGTAGAATCTTTCGTTGTGCATAAGATCTTGATTTAAAGACTTTTCCACTTCTTTCTAGCTATTCCCTTGGACTTGATTGTACCTGGACCTGAATAAGCGTAAAATGTTCACAAATACAGCCAAATACAATGAACAAACATAAAAATAACGCGACTAAAACATGTACAAAATGAGCGATATCATGTATCAACGGTTCAGGTGAGACGCTGAAGTATACCGAAGTACCACTTCACGACTATAGACTGTTTGAAGCACGTAACCACCATGATATAAGGCAAGATCCGTAGATCTCATTAAGACTCTTGTACACCTTGTGTCCTTTTTGGCGAACACAGGTGGATTATATTGATAGTGTGTCCTAAGAGATTTTTAGATGAATCTCATGGCTCTAGACTCGATAATGTGCGTTTTGGTTTTAGTAGTCGGAGGCATGGAGCAGAGTGCCACCTTTTCAATATCAACACATCTCGGAGTGAGAGGCCGATAGATTATGCAGTGTTCTCCGTGAGAAATGAAACAAATATCTTTTAAGAGATATCTGAGTGGCTAGGAGGGGTTTGTGCAGCGCGTCACTGGGTCCATGACGTCTTGTCTTCAATATCAGTATCAACTTAGTGATAACCGATAGCAGATGTATTGACCCGGTTTCTGCCCTAAGTTTTCATGGAGGGCTATTTCTTTTACCCTTTCATTAAACTTTTTTTTTTTCATTCTTCCCTCCGGCTCTGGTGGATCATAGGACATAAACCTAGCCATAATCACCTTATTACTCCATGATTATCCTAGATTTTTGATCACATGCCATAAAATCTTTTTGTGAAAATCTCTCAAAGTGTTTATAACTAAAACACATTTTAGTTAACATTCGAGAGTTTTGCATTTTTCTGAAATACTCCCCCTTCACATGTGCTCATGCATTTTAAAGATAAGTTTGCACATGTTGGGTAGAGTTTGCACATTTGAATTGATCGATTTTTCAGTGAACATGACCATTGCGAGACACATTTACATCACTAGTTAGACTAGCTTGAAATTATTACGCGTCCCGGTCATATTCAAATATAATCTCTCAAATTGGTACATTCTACTCAGACAAGTCCTTTGTGAGACACGTTTACATCACTGGATAACCAGCTTGAAATTATTACCCGTCCCGGACAAGTCCTTTCGATTACGGACATTTAGCTTTCGTCAATTCGAGGGTTCATACTGAGTCTAGCTCTTTTTGAGATTCAATCCGCGATTTTTAAACATTTTTATCACATTTTAATCACGTCTTCTCCCCCTCAAAAATAGCATTTCATGATATTTTTTATATCAACTGATTAAAAGAAAGCTTTTTGGAGAGATAGACGGAAAGCTTTTTGGAGAGATAGATGGATTTGTTTTAGCATGTATTCGAAACTTATTATTTTTTATTTTTATACTCCCCCTTAAATAACGCATGTTTTATCAGGTTTGGAGGGAGTTGTCTTGAGCACAGAATTTTGAGAAAGATTTTGAAATTTTTTTAAAAAAAATCTTGATCATGTGCTCAAGAATTATTTGTTTTGACGTTGAAATTACGAGTCTTGATCTGATATAATCAGAAGTCATCATTTAAGATCGGGTTTCGTACTGAAGTATACGAAAGCCATTGTGAAGAAATTTTGAGAGACGACATGTTTTAGAAAACATTTTAATGAACTCTCGCTCAAGCATCTGTACATGTCCGTATCATTGTTGAATGACATTTCTAGATACGTACAGAATATCGATTATACGAGAGACATGTCGTGAAAAGAATATTTTTGGCTTTTTGATTTTATATTGTTTTTGTATTTTTGAATATTTTCTATTTTTATATTTTGTTTTTGTTTTCAAATTTTGTATTTTGCTTTTTCAAAAATATTTACAGCGAAGCTTTTTGAAATAAATTTCAAGAAGATTCGAGAAGACTTTCTAGCTCCTCAGGAGTTAGGCTTCGCATGCCAATTCGTCGAACTAAGTTATCAAACCTCTCTTTTGGAAGGGCTTTAGTAAGTAGATCGGCGAGTTGGTATTCAGTCTTCACGAAAAATAATTCAACAGTACCCTCTTCTACGTGTTCCTTGATGAAGTGATAGCGGACTCTAATATGCTTGGTCTTCAAGTGTTGTACTGGATTGCACGAGATGGCTATGGCACTTTTCGAATCACAATACAAAGGTATTATGTCGAAAGTAAAGCCATAATCTGTGAGTTGTGTCCTCATCCATAGAACTTGGGCACAACATGCAGATAGAGACACATACTCGGCTTCTGCGGTTGATAGTGCAGTACAGTCTTGTTTTCTTGACGACCAGCCTATTAGCTTTTCACCCAAAAATTGTGCTCCACCTGATGTACTTTTTGCTGTAACTTGGCAACCTGCATGGTCCGCATCTGAAAATGCCATTAGTTTAAACTCGGAATCCTTCGGATACCAAAGTCCCATGTTAATGGTTCTTCGTTGGTATCGAAAGATCCGTTTGACCTCTTGGAGGTGAAGGTCGGTAGGCCTTGCCTGAAACCGTGCTAATAAGCAAATAGCAAAATGAATATCAGGTCGACTAGCAGTAAGATACATGAGAGAACCAATCATGCTCCGATATTAATTCGGATCCATGGGTTTCCCAAATAAGTCAGCACCTATTTTTGGTGAAATGACCATTGGAGTACCAACAGAGTCACAATTTTCCATACCATGTTTTTTCAAAATCTCAATTGTATATTTAGCTTGATTTATAAAAATACCACAAGGGGATTGGTGAATTTGTAAACCAAGAAAGAATTTAAGGTCCCCCATCATGAACATTTCAAATTTGCTTTTCTAACAAAGGCATTGCAAGGACGCTATTTGATGCATGCGATGTGTCGTTGCGGTTTAGCAGTATTAATGCCTACTCAAGTTTTAAATTTATATTTAGCCGACTTATCAATAACACACACACTTAACGAGCAGTGTACCCGGTCAGTATGAATATAATGGTAAGTAGAGTGTCGATCACTAAGAGTGGAACGTATTATCTAGTTATTCTAATCAGTATTTTAATAAATTAAGTTAGCTATACAACCTAATCTAACGCAAGGGGGTTTAGCCTGAGAGACTGGCACGATTTGGTTGCAATTAAATAATAAACTAAACCAATAGGCACGAATCAGCGAATAGCATACACGTACACAGATAAATACTTGAGACAATAAGAAGATCTGTCCTGATGATTAAGTAGATTGTCACTTGTTTTATTGATAGTTTTATATGAAGTGTATGTAGTTAATCCTTTCTCGTTGGCCCTATTCTTATCGGCGAGTAAACCCTTAATGATTACTTATGTCTAAAAGTTATTCCTAAGTGATCAATTTAGTAACAACCGTGGGAGCCACATTCTCTTTCGTAGTCAAATGCGCAGGCCACTAATAAACACAGAGGTTATCAATGCACTAATAAGTAGTAACCAAAGACATCAACATATAAACTTTAATTGATGGGAAAGCAGTTTTAAGGGAGTGCAATCTTTCCGTTGTCACATTACACAAGCCATCAATCCTGATGAATTAAAGTTTACTAACACAATAAAACAAAACTAATTAATGAATTAAACACATGCAGCACCTTCTTACAGCTCTTGTATCTTCGTTCGGGTGTGTCTTGTGCTGCCTATTCGTCTGAATTCGGCCTTCGGTTTCTGTGGTCTTCGTACCTTGTATATAATATATCCCTTGTGTGCTCCCGAAATTCGTCTGGTCTTGGGGTATTTATAGTTTCTGTCTGAGGGTAAGATGCGGCGCATCTAGTAAGTAGATGCGGCGCATTGACTTAACTTCGCGTGGGGTCCAAGATTAATATATTCAGGAATATTCGTACACCGCCAGAAGATGCGGCGTAACTCCATAAATAGATGCGGCGCATGTCCTCTTGTATCTTGGATCGTATCTGGTGAAATCTTGATAGTGATGCGCCGTATGTAATAAGTGAGATGTGGCGCATCTGGAGCAGATTTGTCTTGATCTTGTGCATTTCAGTAGACTCTTAACTTCTTGCATGTTTTGCTCCATAATTAGTCCAAAATCGCCAAGTTTCACCAAATGCTTGTTTTTACCTGAGAATTTCAAAAGTAAACGATTAAGTATCAATCCTCATACATAATATAATAAAACAAGTCAAATTAATAGGATAAATGATAGTAATAAAATGTACTTATTTGAGTTCATCAAATATCCCCCCACTTGAACTTTACTTGTCCCCAAGTAAACCTTAGAATTAATCTTATGAAAATGTATCCTAAAGAATATTAGGATTTATTTTTATATTTAAGCATGTATTCATTTTTGTCATAATCACACAACCAAACACTTAACGAATTAGAAGTAAAATAAAATAATTTGATAAAAGCAAATCTAATCGTTTAACTGTCCAGTCGCGACGAATATTCTATCATAAGCTTGGCAAGTATACACATCTCCCCCACTAAAGCCAAGGAATAACAAGTCTATAGCGGTAAAAAGGGTTTTTAGGTTTAAGGGTTAATTATTCTCCTTAATCTCTATCGATCTCAAATTCCAGAAAAGGTGACAAAATCACAAATACATGATCGAATCCACGAACACGATACTTGCAATTGCTCAAATCCTTAACTCGAATAGGCTGTAGATAGGTCCAAACTTTACCAATAATATTATATCAAAAAGGGCGACAAAATCATAAATACATAGTCGAATCCACGACTACGATACTTAAGATTGCTCAAATCCCTAATCTCAATAAATCAAAGGTTTGGTTGGATAAAGAATAATACAGGGTATGGATAATATTTGGGATATAAATTGGTGTAAAATGAAAAATAAACAAAACAGATAAATTAAAATCCTAAGTGTGGTTAATCACTATCCCAACCATCCCATCAATAAGACTCATATCATTGAATAACTCACGCTTTAACACTTGAAACACACGCTTTAGGTAGACACGAATTATACTCAACAAGATCTTAATCAAAGAATAAACCTTAGTTGGTGTTCCCATAACTGCCAACTCCCATTCAATCCATAGATATAATATACAACAACTAGTGGTGATATCGACCACTTACATAACCTTACATCGTTGGTTTATCAATCTTCCAACTTTCTTCTTTCTTTTTCTTTTCTTATTTTTTCGATTTTTTTTTTTTTTTTTTTTTTTTTTTTTTTTACATAAACAAAGATGTGTAAAATTTCACCACATCACTATAACGATAACTCTGGATAATTTTTCCATACTTTTCATGACTTCAGAAATAACGGTAATAGTGAAAGTAGTAAACACACGAAAAAATAAACTCAAAGATATACAATATTTACTTTCACTCCAATTGCATTGTGCAATTTCCCGACCTAACCATAGATAATGAATTACGCACGCGAACACAGGTAATGTAAGGAAACACACTTTGCCTAAAGCAATTAACCAAACACGGATTTTAATCTACAGGGTAGGCTAAGGTGTAAGGGCGTAACGAAACATTTTAACAAAGGTGTAAGAAACGAAAGGAATGGCTCTGAGTGTTTTTCTAGGGGTATCTTATTCTAAAAGTGAGAGTAACAAAAGGGTTTATACGGGGGTTAACTAACCAGTGTAGTTAGCTAATAACACATAACATATAATAGGCTTTTTGGGTGTAATCCTAGAAATTTACCAATTTAGACAAGTCATTCCAATTATATAAATAATACTTATTATGGTGGTCTCGAATAGTATACAAGCCAAGTTCTAAAGTTTACAAGTCACCGGCACACTCATAGATTTGTGAATTTTGAAAAATCACAATTTTTGAAAATAACGTCATGTGTGCAGCAATGCAACTTAGACTTTAAACAAAAACATGCTAAAAATTTTAAATTTTGATATATTAAGCACATTTTAAGCATATTTTGAAAAGTTTAGGACAAGTAAGTGTTAAGTGTTCTAATTCTCCAATCCCCCCACTTAAGTTAAAAAATGTCCTCGTTGTTTGTATAAAAGGTTAAAAACTGGAAAATAAAATAATTAGAACAGAAAAACTCCCCTGAGATTTGCTCGGTATGATCTTCCATTTGTATAAGAGCAAAAATCATCTTTCTTGTGGATGAAAACGTTTAAGCTTCATAATAGATGTATCCACAGGAAATGCAGGAATCTATAATACCACCAAGGCTTTAAAACACACCTAAGTTAAGAAAGGTTCAAACTTGCATAATACATTAGTAGTTAGGAAAAATAAAACTTAAAAATTAAAAATGAAAATCATCAGGTCATTCGATGCGCCGTATCTTATGGAAGAAGATACGCCGTATCGAGCCTGGAATAAATACGGATCAGAATAGAAGATACGCCGCATCCTTAACCAGGGATGCGCCGCATTAAAATAAACTGATAAAAAGTTTTAAAGTCGAAAATAAAAAATGCAGAAAAAATAAAGATATGACCATTGCAGGAGATGCGTCGCATCTCAGGATTGAGATGCGCCGTATCCTCTGCGGCCTGACTGACTCGACACAAAAACAGAATAATAAAAATTTCCTCCGGGTTGTCTCCCGGTCAGCACTTGTCTTTATTCCAGAGTCTTCAAGTTAGACTCACGTTCAGCTCTTTAATACCGATCACATTTGAAAGGTTGACTTTCCGCCTCTAGTTGTAATCCCTTTCAAATCGTGTTTTACCAAAAGAACCCTGTTAAGCACCGTTGACAATTGGTGCACTTCAATTGCCAATCCATAAATCATGTTGTTTTGTTCCTTTAGTAACAGCTCATGACTGCCTTTGAATTCATTAATAAAGTTTCTTGCTTCATGATGTTCTTTTTCATTGGCTTGAGCGATTTGTAGTGCAAACTCTTCCATGGTAAGGTTTCTTTGGGGTCTTCCGAACCAGTTGGGGAAAATATCGAACATTGTTCCTGAAAATTATAGACAGGTAGATTTCAAAGTAAAAGTTTCCAAGTATAAGGGTCAGAGTATTTTCCGTTCGGAGATAAGAAAAATAAAAGTTGCTGATATCTGTAGACGATGCGCCGTATCCAAAAAGTTGAATACGCCGTATCTTATAATCGTTAAAATTAAATTAGACTTTTATTCAGAAAATAGATACGCCGCTTTTAAATTAGAATGCGCCGTATCTGTTTTAACTATCAAAAATCGATATACTTATTAAAATTAAATGCGTCGTATTAACAAAAGTTAATGCGCCGTATTTTTGTTACGTTTCAAAATATAAGATTTTTGATTCAGAGGATGCGCCGTATCGACAGAGATCGATGCGTCGTATCTGTCTAATAATTCGAAAACTGTTTTTAATTAAAATAATAGATACGCCGTATCTGCTAAAGCAGATGCGTCGTATCACGTTAACGTTTAGAAAATTTTTTTATCAAAAACAGATACGCCGTATCTTGGAAAAGATGCGTCGTATTGAATTAATTAAACGCGTTGTATTTTATAAAAAATTAAACGCAATACGCCGTATCTGAGAAATCAGATGCGCCGTATCGTTCGATTTAGCTCAGTACAACGATAGCAGAACATAAAAAATACGAAAAATAAAAACAAATAAAAACACAAACGAAAATAAACACAAAGAAAAGCAAACAAATAACACACAAAACAGAAAATATGCAAAATAATACAATGAATGCAAATTAATCTAATACACAACAGAATTAGCAGTTAGATTAAAAAAAATTAAAAACCTAATTAAAATACTAATCAAATTAACAGATAATAACAATTCACTCCCCGGCAACGGCGCCAAAAACTTGATGCGTGCGATGTGTCGTTGCGGTTTAGCAGTATTAATGCCTACTCAAGTTTTAAATTTATATTTAGCCGACTTATCAATAGCACACACACTTAACGAGCAGTGTACCCGGTCAGTATGAATATAATGGTAAGTAGAGTGTCGATCACTAAGAGTGGAACGTATTATCTCGTTATTCTAATCAGTATTTTAATATTCTAAGTTAGCTATACAACCTAATCTAACGCAAGGGGGTTCAGCCTGAGAGACTGGCACGATTTGGTTGCAATTAAATAATAAACTAAACCAATAGGCACGAATCAGCGAATAGCATACACGTACACAGATAAATACTTGAGACAATAAGAAGATCTGTCCTGATGATTAAGTAGATTGTCACTTGTTTTATTGATAGTTTTATATGAAGTGTATGTAGTTAATCCTTTCTCGTTGGCCCTATTCTTATCGGCGAGTAAACCCTTAATGATTACTTATGTCTAAAAGTTATTCCTAAGTGATCAATTTAGTAACAACCGTGGGAGCCACATTCTCTTCCATAGTCAAATGCGCAGGCCACTAATAAACACAGAGGTTATCGATGCACTAATAAGTAGTAACCAAAGACATCAACATATAAACTTTAATTGATGGGAAAGCAGTTTTAAGGGAGTGCAATCTTTCCGTTGTCACATTACACAAGCCATCAATCCTGATGAATTAAAGTTTACTAACACAATAAAACAAAACTACTTAATGAATTAAACACATGCAGCACCTTCTTACAGCTCTTGTATCTTCGTTCGGGTGTGTCTTGTGCTGCCTATTCGTCTGAATTCGGCCTTAGGTTTATGTGGTCTTCGTACCTCGTATATAATATATCCCTTGTGTGCTCCCGAAGTTCGTCTGGTCTTGGGGTATTTATAGTTTCTGTCTGAGGGTAAGATGCGGCGCATCTAGTAAGTAGATGCGGTGCATTGACTTAACTTCGCGTGGGGTCCAAGATTAATATATTCGGGAATATTCGTACACCGCCAGAAGATGCGGCGTAACTCCATAAATAGATGCGGCGCATGTCCTCTTGTATCTTGGATCGTATCTGGTGAAATATTGATAGTGATGCGGCGCATGTCATAAGTGAGATACGGCGCATCTGGAGCAGAATAGTCTTGATCTTGTACATTTCGGTAGACTCTTAACTTCTTGCATGTTTTGCTCCATAATTAGTCCAAAATCGCCAAGTTTCACCAAATGCTTGTTTTTACCTGAGAATTACAAAAGTAAACGATTAAGTATCAATCCTCATACATAATATAATAAAACAAGTCAAATAATTAGGATAAATGATAGTAATAATATGTACTTATTTGAGTTCATCAGCATTCCAAGGATGCTATTCAACACTAACTAACAACAACCAAAGGATTTAATCAAACACTAGCAACAGGCAGATTGCACAGCCGAGTTTCAACATGGGTCAACAAGGACAAATGGTTGGAGTAATGGGGAATCAGCAAGAATATGCTACTAGATTTCAGATGGGTAATAAGTACGGCTTATTAACAACTTGGATGCAATACTTTGTGAGAAATGTTGTTATGATGCTCCCCGAATGAAAACCATGGTGCGACACTTTAGTGTCTACATTTTCCGCTGCATGCTTGAAGACTAATGAGAGTTTTCGATTCAGGAGGGAGTAGAGAAAAGAAAAAGGCTCACTAGTTAGGAGGGATTAATAACCTAACTAGACCATTACAGTTGAAGTTCAGAGCTGCAAGAATTAGTGCCGTCAGTGCCTAAGATCGAACGCCGAGATCGTCGAAAGAGAGAACTTCAAGTCTGCCTCAGGATCTAGACTACAGAGACTTTGCGCTTCAACAACGCCAACATAAGTTTATTATTATTGTAATTTACTTTGTTTATAGGTCTCATTGTAACCAATTCACGTGTAAGACGTTATCTTTATAAAAAAGAGAGGCTAACAATCTCCCTCCAAGATATCGTCACACGTGAATGGTTACAATAAGACCTATAAACAAAGTAAATTACAATAATAATAAACTTATGTTGACGTTGTTGAAGCGCAAAGTCTCTGTAGTCTAGATCCTGAGGCAGACTTGAAGTTCTCGCTTCCGACGATCTTGGCGTTCGATCTTAGGCACTGACAGCACTAGTTCTTGTAGCTCTGAACTTCAATTGTAATGGTCTAGTTAGGTTATTACTCCCTCCTAACTAGTGAGCCTTTTTCTTTTGTCTACTCCCTCCTGAATCAACAACTCTCTTTAGTCTTCAATCACGCAGCGGAAAATGTAGACACTAAAGTGTCGCACCATGGTTGTCGTTCGGGGAGCATCATAACAACATATCTTACAAAGTATTGCATCCAAGTTGGTAATAAGCCGTACTTCTCCCTCCTGATGATTGCAAGTCATCGGAAGCATCACAATGTTGTGTACACGCCGTAGATTACCTTTTACTTGATGCAACATTAAAGCCATAACAGCCCGTGTAAGCATAATTTCGTGAGAATATGTCAAAAAAATATTCTCAATACTTCTCTCAAACCAACCTTTAAACGAACCTCCTTTTAATTCACTGGCTACTAGTAATGACCACATATGGAGACAACCCGATATGACCAGCTTGAAAAAGAAGTAAACATCCCAACTTTATGACTTAATGCTTGTACTAATGCGTCTTGTGAACAATCCACAACTTCGTGTGCCACTGAGCACTACAACGTAACTCCTTACATCAGTTATAACTAGATTGTCCATTCTTAATCACAATGAATAAAATTGCCCAGACAAGTTATCTTGAGAGTAACACCATATCTCAAAGATAAATAAGTACCCGTGAAATGTCACTTCAAAATCAAACCAATAATACCGTACAAAAACCCCGTAGTCATTTTTGTTGAACATAAAAATTCTAGCCGTGAAGTATGTATCCCCGTGAACTTTATTACCAAAATACCACTCTTAATCAAAATTTATCAATAATGCTATATCTAAAAAAATTCAGATGAACATTTTGATAGTCCATGAATGTATAATTTCAGCCCAATCCATAATCCATACTAACATCAGCCCATTTTTGGATACAATCGAACACTTAATATAATAACCACGCTTATCTCAACTGACCTAAACCTAATTACACACCTTATGAAAGGTCTGCCCCTCCTAAACTCTCTCACCAAAACGCATATCTCATCTCCATAGAAAGATGAGCAGTCATCTCTCCTTAACAAAACGCATCATCATATCTTAGATCATCACACATACACGAACAAACACCCATAAGTAGGATATCATAATCAGTTGCTACGAATCAAAACCCAGAAGCTATGAACCGTACTCCCTTTTTATATCTTGATTCTTATCCTGAAGAAGAAATGAAGAGAAAACAGATTGTTGTTCTTCAAGATCATCTCAATGGTCTCGGGTAGGTTTGTTTGGTGTACTTTTGTCTTGGTCTTTGAGTCGAACCAAAAGCAGACATAAACATGCTTGTTTTTGTTCTGTCTTTAAGATGTTTCGTATATTCAACAAGAACCGTAGCTTCACATGGATTTATGATGGTTTCACGTTCAACCTAAAAAAAATCTTAAAGATTTGAGGAAAAGGTTGAACAATCTGAGGTCTTGTTAAAGGTCGAGTCTTGATTAGATGTACATAGATGAGGAGTTGTTGGAGGTTGCGGTGATTAGGATAGACGTGGTTTTGATTGTATTAGTGTTGGTTTAGGATTTGATTTGGATCGGCTGATGTTTGTCTTTCATTTCGTTTTCCATAAAGAACTTGTGGACTGTTGATGAAAATGAACTAAAGTCAACGAGTATGGTATTTGGTTTTGTAGTCGAGATCTATTCTTCTTCATCTGGATTCTTTTCTTCTTTTTACAATTCCGATAAATGGTCATAGACACAATTCCGACAACCTTGACCGGTTGACCTGACGAATTGCGTTAAAATCCAATTCCGACAGGCTTGACTTGTTGACCTGACGAATTGCGATAAACATCCAATTCCGACAGGTTTGACTTGTTGACCTGTCGAATTGCGATGAAAATCCAATTCCGACAAGTTTGACTTGTTGGCCTGTTGAATTCCGATAAAAAATCCAATTCCGACAGGATTTCAATTCCGATGGGTTATCGAATTTCTTTACAAGAAATCGAATTTCGATGAAGTAGGGTTTGTCGGAATTGCTTTACAAGCAATTTCGATAAACGAGGGTTTTGACTTTTTGACCAATATTTCCGACGTTATTCCGACCAAAAGTTCTGACCACTCTTTTCCAGACCAATATTTCGACAACTTTTCACGGATATAGTGCAAGAAAAATCATACAACTGATGATTGACAAAGAACTGATAACGTGTACATAGATACAATTTTAGCAGACTTTGAAACAGAGAATAAAATATGACTTTTGACCATGTGGATACATAAAAGTATGTAAAGAACTGTTTACCAGAATGATACGGAAAAAAAAATTCGATGACTAAAAAAAATGATAAAACAGCCTAAAACAGTATTCGAACCACATAAATCAATAAAACATTAACAACCTGGCTCATTATACCAATTGTAGGATCGATAATATGTATGATTTATGTGATTCGGGTGGTCTTGGTTGGTTAAAGAAGATGAATATCTTCATCTTTTCTAGTGAGAGAAAGTAGAGAGAAGGTGGAGAAAACACAAAGTATATATTAGCTTAAGAGATAAGAATGATACAATGATATCCCACACCCCTCATGGAGGTATTTATTGCCCTATTACATTACTAATTTGCTACTTAAACAGTAGTAGTCCCTGCGGGCTCTACTTTCTACGAATCTAGTCCAATTCACGTGTAAGACGTTTTCTTTATAAAAAAGCGAGGCTAACAGCCACTACACAAAGTCTTGGGTAAAGGGTCTCCACCTGGTAAAATATATTACTCCAAAAAACAGTTAAGTAAAAAGGAATGTGGCAGAAACACCACATTAACATCAAGCAACCACTTGAACAACTACTATATCATTCATGACAGGCCATAAATGATCCAACTAGATACACACAACTAAAAAAACCAAAACAAAACCAAGCATAAACTAAGACACATCAACCTTTATGCTAACCAAAGGAAAACAACCACCACTACACAAAGTCGCTATGACTTTGTTGACCAAAATCTTTAGCGACTACAAGTGGTCGCTAAAAGTCCTTGACTTATTTGACCAAAATCTTAAGCAACCACATTTAGCTTATAGTTAATTTAAATAATTTATAATTAACTAAAATCATTTTTAATTTCATTTATAATTATTTAAATTCATTAAAACCATTTTAAATTAGTTCAAATCATTTATTATTAATTTAAATTTATTTAAACAATGAAATTAAGTCACCCAAAACTATTTTGACAACTTATAGCGACTACTAGTCGTCGCTATAGGTTTGGCAGGTAAATTTCCCCGACGGGAAATAAAATTTTGACCGTTACTAAAATTTTGTCCTCGCTCACGACACTTATAGTCATCGCTATAAGTCAAAGTCAAAGTCAAAGTCAAAGATTTTAGATGCATTTGTTTTGTCGTCTAGCGAACTTTTAACGACATAGCGACAACATGTCGTCGCTAAAGGTTTCGGTCAAAGACGGGGACACGAACCTGACTTTTTTGTCATGTAACGTACCTTAAGCGAATACATCCGTAGTCGCTAAAAGTTTCCCATCGCGAGAAGTGGAAATTGGCGCAGTGTGTTGACATTGCAGTAAAATTTGAAAAATTGTCATGTAACTATTGAAATGCTCATGTTCGACATGAAGTATACAGCATATCTATTTCATGTTCTAAACTTTTTGTATGTGTATTTTACATGTAATACAAGTACTGTTGAAAGAAAAATACTCCTGTAACCTAGAAGAAGTCCTGACATAATTAATACTCCTGACATAATTAATGGGGTGTATGCAATCATTGCATTCATTAGACTGTTGTACTGTCTGTTTTATAGGCTTGTACGGTTGACCATAGGGGGTGTTAGGATAACACAACCCATAATTAATACTCCTTCCGTCCCAAAATAATTGTCCCACAACGAAAAACACACAGTTTAAGAAAAATATAATTAATACTGCTTTCTCTCTCTTACTTTTTTATCAAATGACAAGTTTACCCTTAACCAATTAATTAACACTTCTTTAAAGTTTGTAATATTAATTTCAACTAAGGGTAATATAATAAATTTTACCAAACTCCACTTTCTATCCATTTTCTATTTTTGGTATGAGACAATAATTTTGAAACAACTGAAAAAAAAAGAGGGACAATAAAATTGAGACGGAGGGAGTACTATTGAAAGAAAAATACTCCTTATGCAAGGGAGCTTTACTAGTCAATCTGATCCTGTGAGATTTTTTCTTAGATAATGCAATCATTTTCTGATTTTCTGTATCAAGATTGCAATCATCTTCCTTTTTTCTTTTGACTTATTATTCAATTATCATGATCATTAAACATGTATTAAAATCAACTAGATGATTGCCTTACATATAGCGCCAATGGTGTATGTTTCGTTAATTTATGTGTGCACTTTTTTTTTTTTTTTAATGTATATACGGGTGTGGAGTAAGTGAGAGTTCAAAAAGTTAATGGTTTAAGCTGTAATTAAGTATTTAAATATTTAATAAATTCATTTCCTTTTATTCGTAAGGACATGTTAGTCTTACAACATTACACGTTTTTAAGTTTTTATTTTTTAAATAAATGTATTTTCTCTTTATAGTTAGTATAGTTACAGTACAACTTAGCATGTACAAATCGACTGGCAAATTTCTTTAAATTAAGCAATAAACTAGCTAAAAGAAATTCCGAGTTATTAAAACGAATGTTACAATTTCTGTTTCCTTTATTAGTAATTTGTATTGTATGTTATCCAAAAACTTTGCTTGATGTTGTCAAAAACCTTAAATGTACTAGTATATATGTTAAGTTGTTGGTTCTTAATTTTGTTCCGATTTATGAACCAGAACATCACTATATAACTATTATTTAGCTTGGTGTATAAGAAAATCATGGAACTACATGGTTGTTTGACTGAGTGTATGTTGAGATGGTGTTTTGTCAAAATATACAAGCATATAACAGAGAGGCAATATATCATTGGTTCAAGAGGATTTGATCCACCCATTTTAGTCTTAAATCACTCATGATCAAAAAACAGCAACAAACATCAGAAAGTTTCCTTATACTTTCTTCTTGTGGAATAGTTTGTCAATCTTTTATTGTTGTTACTCTTTATTTTAACTATTTGAGTTTTGTATTTATTGAGTGTATTCATACAAAGAACTCATATGTATGCTATCATTCATGTAATTTTGACATAGTTCTTCAACATTTTGTGACCCTTTACCGTATACAAAAAAAGCTGATGTTATAATCATTTACGAGTAAATAACTACTCCCTTCGTCCCAATATTATTGTCCACAAATAAAAAATACACAGTTAAGAGAAAATGGGGCCACTGCACTTTTCAACCAATCAAATATCATCTCCACCACTAACTTCTTTTTTTATTGGTTGACACAAGAAGGCGGTTATTTGTTTGGGACATCTCAAAATGGAAATGGGGATACAATTTTGGAACGCGGGAGTAGTTTGTAGCGTCTCGCTAGCTATTATTTTGTTAGTCGGTTTAAGGGTGCTATTATACTTTCTACCATCTCGCTAATTTTTACCTATAATATAATGTATTTTGCCGTTAAAAATATCATTCTATGTAAGAGATGTGTACATAAAAAAATAGAGTTGATACTTGGAAAGTACTCCCAAGAAATTATTAAAGATGTTAAGTTGTAGTATTAACTTGGTTTAATTTTTGTTTTCCTTTTCTTTTAGAGTCGTTGTCTTTTTATAGAAACCCTAAGAGAATGTCACCTTAAATAGAAACAACATTAGCAAAGTGACCAGCAAAGTCAAGCCAGACTAAATTCTAATTCATATGTTATAAGTATTCTATCGTATCTTTTGAGATTTTTCTTAGATTTGTAAACATGTACCATACTCATCTTAAACATGCATGTACCTTTTTCATCACCGACATCATAAATTTCTTTAGTTAGATATAGCACTATTATTACAAGTTGTGAGAACCACGTATATTCTATGCGAAATGTGTTTTTTAGTTATGGCCTTAAAACATGATACTTATACACTTCTAAACTTGACATGTGGATTTCTAAACATTTAACTCAGTTTCGTTCTATATATTATAAGAAGATGTGTTTGTTAACTATGCATTAAAGCATGACACTTAGAAGTGATGGATTTCTAAGTGACTTCTTGACTTGTGGATTTCTAAACATTTAACTCGGTTATAAAATTAACATGAAGATTTTTCTAATTATTTGTGTGTGAAACAGAAGGAAACATGGCGGGCTTTAGATTAAACACAAATGTTGATTAATTAAGGGATGTTGCTCTTTTTATAATGTTTTCAAGTTCTTAAGTCACTAGTGCTTCAATACTTTATGCTAATGCTGTACTACAGATTATATTTATTAATAATCCAATAATAATTATGGGAAAAAATTACACGTTTGGTCCCTGTGGTTTGCTCAGATTTCATGTTTAGACCCTAAGTCGTTTTAATTACACTAGAGATACCTATTTTTGAAACCTTGCACTCATTTAGTCATATTTTGGATGTACCGTTAGTTTGACCGTTAAGTGTTTAATTAATGTTTGCCCGTTAGTCCCTCCGTCAATATTTTTTGCACCGTTAGTCCTCATTGTATAAAATGAATTAAAAATGGCAGCATAGGCTCGAACTCGGGTCATGTTGCCCAAAAACCAACGCCCCAACCACTGGACTAAGCGTCCAGTGGTGTAATTATATCAAAATAAATTATATTTAACCTTTTTTTTGCTCAAACTCATTTTTATCCATTTTCGTCCGTTGTTTTTACGTTTTTATACGTTTTCGTCATTTTTTTTTTTACGTTTTCACCCGTTTTTTTCTACGCTTTCGTCTGTTTTTATACTTTTTTGACCGGTTTTCTACGTTTTCGCCTGTTTTTATACGTTTTTGTCCCTTTTTTTACATTTTCGTCTATTCTTATAGGTTTTTGTCTCTTTTAAACGTTTTCGTATGTTTTTTTATGTTTTCGTTCGCTTTTATACGTTTTTGTCCATTTTTATCCGTTTTAGTCCGGTTTTAAATGTTTTCGTCCGTTTTGTTACGTTTTAATCCATTTTTTACGCTTTCGTCCATTTTTATACGTATTTTACTTCCGTTTTTTACGTTTTTCGTCTCTTTTTATACGTTTTCATCTTTTTTTTTACAATTTCGTCCGTTTCTTACGTTTATTTTCCATTTTTAAACGTTTTCGTATGTTTTTTTTACGTTTTCATCCGTTTTAGTCCATTTTTATAAAAACAAACAAAAACGAACATGTAAAAAATATGGACGAAAACGTAAAAAAAATATGGACGAAAACGTAAAAAATGAATGAAAACGCATAAAAATGGACGAAACATAAAAAAACGGACAAAAACAGATAAAAATAGACGAAAACGTAAAAAAATGGACGAAATCGTAAAAAACAGACGAAAACGTTTAAAAACGGACGAAAACACATAAAAACGGACAAAAACAGATAAAAATAGACGAAAACGTAAAAAAATGGACGAAATCGTAAAAAACAGACGAAAACGTTTGAAAACAGACGAAAACGTGTAAAAGGACGAAAACGTAAAAAAGGATGAAATGTAACCATTCGTAAAATCCCACATTATAACCAACTATCTTACAGAATATTTATCCATTTTTCCACGTATAAATTTTTTCTTAATTATTTTTATCTGTTCTTAACTACTATCTTATGTGACGTAACTCACATCCTCGATAAACGGGATCACACGCATACCAACATCAACGTACTTAATATTTATTTCATATAAACATTTCCATATGTCAAATATAAAACTTTACGATATTCCATTTGCCACTTTGCGTTAATTCCTTAACGTACGTTTAAACTAAACGTTTCTTATCTAATAAAGTTACAAAGAAACCCTAAATTATTATAACAACATTTATGAACAACTAAACCCTAAAATATAAATGTACAAGTCTTCCAAGATAATGTACAAGTCATTTATGCATAAAATCTAATAATTCATAAAAAATTTATATTAACCTCAAATATATTCATTTTAAAGGCTATTGTCCAGGTATTTCATACATTAACTTTAAACATAAATTTGCTTAACTAACTAAATATAAGTACAACTCATCTAAGCAAATGTATAAGTGTTCAATGCACAAAAGTCTAAAATTACATTTTTATACTTTCTAACCTTATAAAAACAACACATAATTAAAGTAACTTAATAAAACACTAAAAACCTATTTTCTATATTACCTAAACCATAATACAAGCCCTTAAACACAGTGTACAACCACCCAATGCATAAAACCTTAAAATCTCATTTATATATTTTATAACTTAATAAAAACAACATATAATCAAAGTAACTTAACCAAAACCTAAAAATATTTTTTTCTTATTTCTTAAACCTTAGTACCACCCTAATAAGCTCATAGTACAACTCTTCCAAGCACAAACCTATTTCCTTTATTTTCTCCTTAAATTCGACACATATATATTAGAAAGTAAACACCCAAATTATTTTCCTAACCAACAAATCTTTGAACTAAACCCTAAACATATCCTGTTACTCCCCTAAAACCCTAAGTACCACATCCTATAGCCAAAGTACCACCCTTTCAATGCCTATTCGATCCACAACCATATACTTAGTTCGATCCTAGTTCAAATTAAACCAAACATCTACCTCACTTAAAACCTAAACAACACATACACCATAAGTTCATATTTATGATCTAAAAACCTCCACATCAAATGTTTCTAGAATTACTAATAAGTAGTTAACTTGTTTGGTTCACAATACAAACACCTCACCACTTCACAAAATAACCCACGACATCCCCCCTCCTCCATCCACTTGTCCTCCAACCTAATCAAGCCACATCTCCTTGTCTCCCATATACCTCACATGACTCTCTAGAACCACATAGAAAACCCTAATCTCTTCTCTCTATAAAATTCGACCCAAACATATTCATTTTCCTCACCATCCATTCGAACCACACCAAACAGCCACACTCACTTTGCTACTGATAACCACTCAAATATAAGTTAAGGAAGAGCCTTAAGAAAGTCTAGAAGGAAGGGAACATTTAGCACTCCAATTCCAAACCAATTTGCTATATAAATATCCCTAATCGATCTATATAACAAGTAAGTGATCCAATCCTTTTTCTTATCTTTTGTAAACTTATAAACACTTAAAACATGCTACTAAATGATCCTTAAATTCAAGATAGTTCAAAAACCCAAGTTTTTCCTTCTTTTCCTTTTTGTCGATTAAAACCCAAACGCACCCTATACATATATTTTTTAAAAACAAATCAAGAAAACTTAAAACACATTAGGAATGGATTAAATACGTTTATTATCATGTTAACATGCATTGAAAATCAATTAAAACCTCAAAATATCAAAAACCCAGTCGGTTTTCTTCTTTCTTTTTCTGTCGCTACTCAGCCCCAACACCCAACTTTAGACTTATTTTTCGACCACCAAATAATCTCTAGAAATTCAAGATTTTTGTCACGTTAAAGACCACCTAGCCGTCTAACTATAGGAAGAAGAACATCGTAAAAAGGTTAAGAAATCACGAAGTTATTCGTGTTTCTTTCCTGCCCCATTTCTGCTGTCAAGCGCACCCTTTTAAAAACTATTCGAGCTTCAAATGCTCGAATGACCAGCCCAAAATCCATAAATAAGTTTTTTATAAGTTGAAAATAAAGTGTACCAAAGATTCGTAAAAAGTCTCGCCTTTTCCCGTAACTTATAACGAATTTTAATAGAAAAAGGACGTCGGGTGTAACGACTTGGGAGTCTCAAGGGTATTTTCTGTCAAAACTCTAAATAGTTTTATAACATGGACCTAACTTGCTGTCGACTTGCAACTCAGGGGTAAAAAGTGTCATATTTGAAACTATAGGGTAGAAACTGTCATTTTACCAAAGTTGAGGGGTAAAAATTGTAATTTTATAAAAATTAAGGGGTAAAAATTGTCATTTTATGAAAGTTCAGGGGTATAAACTGTCAATACATGAAACTATAGGGTAGAAAGTATAACTTTGTATATACTTTTTATTAATATAATTTATATATATATTTATAATAAAAACTAATAAAAACTAATACGTTTATCTCGATAACAAACGAACGGGAAGTAATTAACGAACAAACGAAAACGAAAAACATAAAAAATAAGAAATAAGATAAAATCTTATCCAACTTTTGAAGAGACTTCATGTTGTCTCATTTTAACATTTAATCATCAACCAAAACGTTACGAAACGAACATTAAAACTTATATATATTCGAAAACGATTACTGAAACTTGACATAACAAACCAGGTTGCGTGCCGGAGACGTTTATCAACTCTGTTTAACTTTGTTTTCCATCCAGACTATCAAGGTGAGTTCATAGTCCCACTTTTTATTACGTTTTCCAAATATGTGGGGAGATACATGCTACAAAAACAAACACGAGTATTTTTCTGTATGCTTTCCTGATTTATATTGCATAAGTTTAACTGTTGCCTATTTAAAGACCCTCTATCATGAACCATTAATCACTTTCGGGTGAGCGCGAATATAATGAATAGATCTATTGGGTTGACAACACCTTTGTGTTGCTGGATAAGTGACCCAATGCATTTTATTTGAAAACGTTTAATAAAGAGTTTCAGGCAGACTCCTACTCGAGGGCATAATTGCTACATTTAATTATGTAGTGATTTACATCATTAGCTTATAACTATGGTGTCCATCGTGTTAACGTCTTGCGATTCATGAGACTTAGAGCAATATATAACGAACTGTGATATAACTGATTTACTCTCTACTTAAGCTTGTGTTCAAACTGATTTAACTTTAAACGCTATGGATTCACTCAACCTTTGTGTTGATTTTTTTTAGCATGTTTATCTCAGGTAATTAAAAGACTGAACTTGGCACGGAGTGGCGGTGGACTTTCTTATAAAAGAGTGTCCATTTTGTTATCATTCAAACGAATAATGTATCTTTTATAACGTATTTCAGAACTTCCCGCTGGGACCGATATTATGTACTCTGATTTAAATAATGAATGATAACAATTTTATTTAAAACGTCTCTTTTCGAGTCGTTTTCTATTATCATGACTATGATACTTTAAGTAACACCCCAACTTATATTTCCGCTGCGAATATCGAAAATGGGGGTGTTACAGATTGGTATCAGAGCTCATGGTTATAGAGAACCAAATGTTTTCAAACATTGGACTATAACCGTTTTCCACAAAAACTTAACCAAAGTCCTCCGTGCCACAACGCCACTGAAACGTTACTTATACATGTTTATTGTTAGTTATTCAGTTACATAGTGAAATATTTATAATTACCGGGTGGTTACAGAATCATGACTTCCCCTACCCATTCTATCCCTTTTATGTCAAACCCGGATATTGAAAAATATCACGACAGTACTGGACATCACGCCCGTACCTAAATCCTCATCACCACTACCACGTCCACTTTCCTACATATATACCGTCAGTACCTACATCCTCACCTCCACCTCCACTATCATCTATAAGTTTCTATTCCCCCATCTGTCCCATTCGAACTTAGTGAAGAAATTAGGACCATTATCGCCCGGTATCAAGCTTTACCCCGATCACCTACTCCCGACATCCCTACTCCGCCACGAGTATTTGAGGTGGGTGAAATCTCACAATCGGCACAGGATTGACAGCCGACCATTTCCACCCTTCTGACGTGATTAGAACGGAAAGAAGAGCATATCGAAACAGCTTTAGGTCATCTCGACGAGCTGCCTCTGGAATGCATCGAGGGTATAAAATATAAAGTTGAAGATTTAGAGGCCATGAAGCAAAAGATGGACGAGAATCGTAAGAAGACAGAGGACTGTAATGAGCAGCCAAGACAGGAAATACCTATGATGAATTGAAGTTGATAGAAGAAATGAAGAAGAGAAATGAAGAACTAAAGACAGCTCTGACGAAGATCACTATTTTGGAGACAATAGTGGGAGACATGCAAGCTCGATACCAGGAGTATATTCAGATTTTCGTCAGCATGATCATTAAACTAGAGAATCGACTCGGAGGAGCTTCTGGTAGCTACTAGATCAGATTGTTATCTATCAGCTTTTGTACTATATCTTGGCCATGGGATATGTGGCATAAATATGACACTTGTATTAATTTTGTTATATATAACAAATTAACAAGTTATTTATGACCATATGTGGTTGTGATTTGGTTGTATTTTGCTGTGCATGGTATCGATTGATGTGGGCCAGTGATGATCATCTTACATACGCGTATGATAGTATTTGGACATGTTGTGACCTTATGATTATCATGAGTTTTACCCTGTTAATCAAACATGGACAAATTCTAAATGTGTGTTTTCTTGTGACATTAATAGAAATATGTCTCGCAAATCCCCAGAACCAGCCATGTCCCAAGCTGCCATCCGAAAACTTGTTGCAGACAGTGTTGCTGTAGCACTTGAGAGTCATGCAGCAGCAATAGCCCGTTCGGGAAGCACTAGCAGACCCAATGGAGAAAGCGAGACTGCTACAGCTCGCAAGTGCACTTATAAAGACTTTATAAACTATAAACCAACTTTCTTCAAAGGAACAGAAGGAGCAACTGAGTTGGCTCGTTGGTTTGAGCGTACAGAAATAGTCTTCGTAAGAAGTGGGTGTACTGAAGACTGTAAGGTTACCTTTGCTACAGGAACTTTCTTGGAAGATGCCCTGTCTTGGTGGACTTCGACTGCCCAAACTATGGGTGTTGAAGCAGCTCACCAACTTACATGGGAGGATCTCAAAAAGAGGATGTTGAAGAAATATTGCCCCAGTACTGAGATTAAGAAGCTGGAGGATGAGTTTCACCAGCTAGTTGTGAAAGGTACTGATCTCAAGGCCTACAATAGAAGGTTTCAGGAACTTGCTATCCTGTGCCCAACTGTTGTGCCTGATGTTGAGAAAACATTAGAGAAGTACACGGAAGGATTACCTCGAAGTATCAAGGGAAATGTTACTGCATCCAAGCCGCAATCATTGGAGGAGGCGATTACCATAGCTCAACAGCTAATGGATCGTGAGATCAAGCAAAGTTCCACTCATGGAAGTAATGAGAACAAGCGTAAGCTTGATGATAGAAGGATCACCCATTACCACAACAATCACCATCACCAACAGAATCGCCGACAGGAGACTGCTAGAGTCTATACCGCCACACCTGCTAAGAGGAGTGGTTATGTCAGAAGAAAACCGTCATGTAATCAATGCTTGTTGCACCACTATGGTCCATGCACTGTAAAGTGCGCAAGGTGTCAGAGAATTGGACACCAGACCAGAGACTGTAAAGCAACAGGAGCAAATGCAAAACCAGTAGCTATAACTTGCTACGGATGTGGTGAGAAGGGGCATTACAAGAGCCGGTGCCCGAAGCCAAATGTCAACCAGAACGATGGTGCCCGCGGAAGAGCGTATGTGCTAGGAAATGGAAATGCACAGCCGAACCAAGACTAGTGCAAGAAAGTGAGAACTCGTTAAGATCCCGACAATGTCACGGAATGACATCCCTATTTAGACAAAAGAGAAATTCCTGATATAGCTAAATAAATCGTAGCATAAAACTTCCTAAGTATATTTCCTATTGTACTCTACCTTAGTTACGATGGATGTAACCTAAGTGTAACAACTACCTTTCTACCGTATGAAATCTTTACCTTGCAATATTTCCGTAATAATTACAGTCTGCGTCTAATTTCATTTTCTATTCCATTTGTCCTATTCCCAATCGTTACGTAGCAATATTCCTGTAGAAATTTAATTAATATTAGTTTTGACCGAACAATAGACTATTACCATCCCGTAAGATTTCCACTCGAACCCTAAGATTCATTTTAAGGATATCCTATTACCACCCTAGAAATTCCTGACCTATCACCATAGTATGAACAAAAATCTTCTTATTTTTGTGAAAAATAATTATGTTGTCATTTTACAAAAACAAAACATTGAACACCATCAAAAACTTTTTGGAGAAACATAAATACCACAGTAACTGAGCCAAACATTACATCATTTGGTCCTCAATTATACATAGCCTGATCAACTATGTATAATTTAGGAAGAATCATGTCATAAATGGAACAGTTACCTTTTCGGATTTTCTAATAACAATTTTCATTCAAAAGCAAAATTTTAAGACAAAACAAACTGTCCATAACTATTTCTTTTGACCAACCACAATAGATGTTTACAATTACTACCCATCACCCCTAAGATAAGAAAATCAAATACGGACAAGATACCCAAACTTTTTCCCTCACTTCTCGACCAACATAGACTGAATCTCGGGACAAGATTCCCTTCAACAGGGGGATACTGTAACCATTCGTAAAATCCCACATTATAACCAACTATCTTAAAGAATATTTATCCTTTTTTCCACGTATAAATTTTTTCTTAATTATTATTATCTGTTCTTAACTACTATCTTATGTGACGTAACTCACATCCTCGATAAACGTGCTCACACGCATACCAACATCAACGTACTTAATATTTATTTCATATAAACATTTTCATATGTCAAATTTACGATATTCCATTTGCCACTTTGCCTTAATTCCTTAACGTACGTTTAAACTAAACGTTTCTTATCTAATAAAGTTACCAAGAAACCCTAAATTATTATAACAACATTTATGAACAACTAAACCCTAAAATATAAATGTACAAGTCTTTCAAGATAATGTACAAGTCATTTATGCATAAAAGCTAATAATTCATAAAAATTTTATATTAACCTCAAATATATTCATTTTAAAGCCCATTGTCCAGGTATTTCATTGATTGGTCTCAAACAGTCAACTAAAATCAACCAAGGATATTGGTCAACAAAGTCAAACAGCTTAAGAACAACTAACCAAGAAGTATAGTGTTTTCCCGGGTCGTTATATCCCAGCGAAGCGTGAAATTGTGTTTAAAACGTATTGAGATCAAGTGTTATTGACAGAAGAAAGGGTATGATTTGATTAAACTAATAACTTAATTTAAACAAGTTTTAAGAACAACTACGTGGAATTAAAAACGTTTAAAACCTAAAAACGTACGTTTAAATTTAAACAAACGTAAACGTACAAAATAAAAAGTGAATTCTGACGAATATAAGTCCCACGGATGTGAAAATTATATTTTTGGAATCCAAATGATAAAAGAAAATTATTGGAAAAAGAAAATTATTTTTTAGACTATTTAATTATTATTTTTAATTAATTACTATTTAATAATTATTTAAAACTAAGTTAAATTCTAATAAATACTAAATGAACTCTAAAAAATCTAGGTTGTTAAGTAAATAAGCTGAGTGATTAAGCTAATAAGATGAAATAAGTACTTATTCTAATTTTTTTTTATTTCTTTTTGTGGTTTTTCTTTTACAAATCTATTAAGCTACTGGAAATATCAAACTTTAATGAAGGTGAGAACTGTGGAACTCACAAATAAGCTGAGAACAAGCTTAAGAGCTTAACAGTTAAGCTTATGAGCCTAATTTTGAGAGTTAAGCTCACACAAGCTTGAAATAAGCTTCACAGGTGGAACAAAAGGAGAAATAAGGTGAAAATAAGTTTAAGTAACTGGAAATGAGTAACAAGTAACAAAGGAATCCACTGATAAGCTTCAAATAAGCAAATAAGCAATTCCAAACTATACTGAGTACCAAACAGGCCTGCAGTCAAGTATACAAGCAAATTAAGCTTATCAAATAAGCTAAAAAGCTCAAAACAAATACTGAAGAGTCAAGTTGGGCTGGTGGGCTTTCCAAAAAGCCAAAGCTCAACCTGTGGGGTCCACTGGTTAGCTTTTGAGGAGCTTATGAAAAAGGTCAATTACACTGACTATCAGTATATACTGATGAAATGGGACAAGTTAAAGCTATAAGCAGGCTTATCAAATAAGCTGCAAAATGCCAAACAAGAATTGGAACCTTGAGTCTGGTGGATAAGCTTTATAAAAATCCAAAGAACACAAGCTTAAGCTTACTGATGAGCTTTTGATGAGCTTGTGAAAGTGACTCACCTATACTGATGAATCAGTATAGGGAGTTGTATTTAGCAAAACATATAAGCATGATAAGCAGTTCAATTAAGCAGCAAATGAACATATGAGCATACAATTACCAAACTAGCCAGAAGGGCTTCTCAAATCAACAATTATCACAAGCTAAAGCTAAGTAGCAAAAATTATGCAAGCTTATGAAAGTAGCATATGCAACTGTGCACAGGGCAAGCAAATGACCAAACAGGCAACTTTAGACCTACTTTTCAATAAGCAAATGAAATTGAAAATGGTATTTTCTTCCTGATTCAGATAGACAAGCAACCAAACAACACAATTAAGCAAAAGTTATCTATTTCCAACTATTATTAAACCCTACAAATGATCTAGAAGACTGTTCTATTTTGACAGTTATGAAATCTTTGACTTTTTAAGTTATACTAATAAGTTGACTAATATGAATTTCTACTAGATCCTACTTACTGATTATGATGTATTAAGATAAACTAAGATGAGATTAATCTATTTTATCAGGTTATGAACTAATGTGATGAATTTAGTAATCTAAAATCTAACAATGAACAATTAAAGGTGAGATTAAGGTGATTTTGACTTTTCTCTGAATAAGAACTAGTTTTTAAGGTTTCACTGAAGTATTATGAACTAATAGAACATGTAGCAACAGCAAACAATAACACAAACAATCAGCAACACAGCTGAAACAGCTTTATCCAAACAGTCCTTAAAGAACTGATTTTTATGATTTTCAAAGCAAATGGTAGAATTAAACCATGCAACTGATTTCAGAGACTATGTTATCATTCCATAAGACCATTTAAGCATAAAACATCAGCAATAACAACATGAGACACATAAATGACCAATTTGCTATTTTAACTGTTATGATGAGATTTTTAGCAACAAGTAATTCCAAAGAACAAGCTAACTGTTTTAACCAATATTACCACTTAACAATTACCACAGAACATAAAAATACCAAGATACAAGTATGAAACACAGTGATACAGTAAAATGCCAAAAAAACATAGAACTTTGCTTACAAATGGAATCCAGCTGAATAACCAAGAACAAGGACCAAGAACAACCCTAACAGCTTACCAATAAGCTTCTAAACCAAGGGAAATCCAAAATTCACCCTGCTCCAGCTTTGATCACCATCTTCATTTCCATTTCTGATTTTTACGCTAATTTTGTGATTTTTGTATTTTTGATTTTTTATAACTAAACTGAGTTTTAAGGTTACTAAAAGCTTACACAAGCTTTATAAGGAGCTTATATGATCTAACTGAGTTCAATGACAGCACTAAGAACACCATTCACAATTTCATGGAAATTTGAACAAGAACTGCATAAACTGAATTTACTAACACAACTTGAAATTGATTATTGAAGAAGGTTTCTAATACACTGAGAATGATAGAACATTAACTTGAAAGCTTAAAGATACACTTGAACTTGAGAAATTAACTAATCGATACACATTAACTAAAATTAAACTAGATATCTATTACAATGCTTCTCCCCTTAATTATATAGATCTCTGAGACTCCCCACTTGCTTCTGAGACTTTCCCACTTCAAATCTTAGCCATTGATGCAGTCAAACTCATCCTAGCCTTTAAAACAGTTTTGGCGCCAAAAATTGTACATAGATGGAAAGTTTACCACATGGGTCTGGTACTTGTGGGGAAGAAGCATTTAATGCTTCCTGTACTGGTTGTGGTGTATAGGATGGGTGTGAGGTGATGGGTGTACTGGCTATGGCGGTGGAGAGTGGTGGTGGAGTGTTTTAGAGGTGAGGATGCATTAAATGCATAATGGGCTATGGAGAGGTGGAAGGATGAGCTGGTGAGTAGTATTAGTGGTGAGGTGGAGGTAGCAGGTGGCCAAAACCACCTCTGGTTTTGAGTTTTGGCGGGTGCAGGGGAAGAAGAAGGAGATGGTTTTGACCTGTGGTTTGACCTGGATATTTATTTAAAACAAAAGGCCGGGTCAAGGGGTTTAGTTTTGGGCTTGGGTAAATTAGTTGTGGGCTGGGGTTGGTTTATTTTGGGTTTAAGTTATAAAAGGGTTGGGTTGGCTTTTATAAAATAAAGGGTCCGGTTGGTTTGTTTAGTGAATCACAAGGACCATTTATGTATTTTTCTGAATTTTGAAAGGGTTGAGGTGTAAGTTTCCAAAGTTTATCAAAGGACCATAATTGCCATATGTGAATAACCCAAGGACCATAAATGTAATTTTCCACTTTTTAAACCTCCAGGGACTAATTTTGACAACTTTTGAAACTTGAGGGACTAGACTTGCCAATTATGCAAACTTTGTTTGTTTTCACTTATTTTCAATCATTTTGCATCTGAAACATATAAAAACACAATCCAATGATATTTTCTGCATTTTGAAGCATAACTGCATGTTTTTAAATGTTTTTGCAGTCAAAATGTGACAGAAATGATGAGTATTTAGACACTCATCAATCCCCCACACTAAACTATTGCTAGTCCCTAGCAATCTTTTATGAAGATTTAATGGATTTTTTCTCTTTACCAAAAGCCATTACTTCTGGAGTAGCCAATGTTTTAGTATGTGATACTTTGGTACAATGATAACCAAATGATTTTGAGCAAATCATCAGCTGTCAACGGTTTTGATTTGTCTTTACCGAAAGCCGTTTGCTTCTGGACTAGCAACTCTTAGATAAATTACAACTATTATCTTTGGTGAGCTGATTACCAATTATGGTATTCCAATGCCTTTACCACAAGCCATAACCTTGCGGGCTAGCCACCTCTTCACTTATAAAGATATGGTGAGTCGAATACCATACAATTTTAGGCAAATTGTAAGCCATAAACGGATTTGATACATCTTTACCAAGAGCCGTTTGCTTCTGGATTAGCCAATCCTTATGTGGGTTAGACATGGCGGACTGATAACCATTTATTGCGTTCTAAGTGAGAAAAAATTTTAAAATTTTGGCTAAAATGGGGGTACTAGATGGTACCAATGTTGCAAAAATATGTCAACTCGGCCGATTAATCGCCGATTACAAGGTAATCGGCCCTATACCTTGTAGAATTTCAAAAATCGGCCAAAAAATCGGTCAGGCAAAAAAATCGGCCAAAAAATCGGCCGAATCGGCCAAATCGGTCAGCTTTGAAAAAATAAAAATTTAGGCATTCTACTTAATTTGGGGATCGTTTATTTCACTTATAACGCACAATGAGCCTCATAATCAGAATTGGAGCCTTTTATTGAGGTTTGGAAACATAGTAGGCTTGGAATCAGTTACGATCTTTAGTTTGGTCTCCAGAAATACCCAAAACATGCAAAAGATGCCAATCCGATTAATCACCGATTAATCCCGCCTCGGCCGATTACTCGATGCAGGGTGGTCGACCGCCCGGCTACCGATTCACGATTTTTGCAACATTGGATGGTACATTTGATCAAATTCGCTAGAATTCCCCCCCCCCCCACACTTAGAACTGAATATTGCCCTCAATATTCAAAGTACCGGTTATTAAGCCGAAACTGAGAACGTAAAAAGGTAATACTAATAGCCATTATTTTATATAGATCATTTTATTTTTTATTTTATTTTTACATATATACAACATGTGGGGCATCTCCCCCACACTTGGGTGGTAGAACAGAGAAAGAAGTCAGAAATATGGGTGAAAAACCCATATGGTGCTTGAATTTTTGATCACCGAGTCACTAGCTTGACTCGATCCCCGCATTCATTGGTTCATGGGGAAAGTTTGGAGATCCAGGACAACCATTGGTGGTATGTCCTCTCCAAAGTAGTGTTTCAACCGATGGCCATTCACTTTAAAATTAGGTCCGTCAGCTTGAGATAACTCAACGGTACCATATGGATAAACTTTTGTGATAGTGAATGGACCATTCCAACGGGATTTGAGTTTTCCCGAGAAGATCTTTAATCTTGAATTGAAAAGAAGGACTCGATCACCAACGTTAAAAACGCAGTTCTTGATTTTTGAGTCATGAATCTTCTTTTTCTTTTCTTTGTAGATCAAAGAGTTCTC
Organism: Artemisia tridentata subsp. tridentata; assembly: GCA_021014915.2. Taxonomy (NCBI): domain Eukaryota; kingdom Viridiplantae; phylum Streptophyta; class Magnoliopsida; order Asterales; family Asteraceae; genus Artemisia; species Artemisia tridentata. The sequence continues at coordinate 433,147,805 of CP139504.1, read as the reverse complement.
GTATGCTTGATCACGCAGTTCATTTAATTCATTCATTTGAACTTTACGGTGATCACCCGCATTTTGTAGGTCAAAGTTGGCATGTTTTAATGCCCAATAGGCTTTGTGCTCTAATTCGATCGGAAGATGACATGCCTTTCCGTACACAAGCTTGTAAGGCGTACACCCGATGGGTGTTTTGTAAGTTGTACGGAAGGCCCATAGTGCATCATCCAACTTATCCGACCAAGATGCACGATTTTCTCCTACAGTCCTTTCCAGGATCCTTTTAATACCCCGATTTGAAACTTCTACTTGTCCACTTGTTTGTGGGTGATACGCAGTAGAAAGACGGTGAGTTACACCATATTTTTGCATGACTTTATCAAATTTGTCATTGCAAAAATGCGTACCACGATCACTGATTATAGCACGTGGAGTTCCAAAACGGGCAAACAAAGATTTCAGGAATTTCACAACAACTCAGGCATCATTGGTGGGTAAAGCTTTCGCTTCAACCCATTTTGACAAATAGTCAACAGCCACGAGTATGTATTTGTTTCCTCGAAATGATGGAAATGGCCCCATAAAGTCAATGCCCCAGACATCAAAGATTTCACAAACTTGAATAGCATTTTGTGGCATTTCATTTCGTTGTGAAATATTTCCGTGACGCTGACAAGCGTCACAAGCTTTGATGAGATCATGGGCATCCTTATAGATTGTGGGCCAATAAAACCCAGAATCAAACACCTTTTTGGCGGTGTAGTTTGGACTATGATGGCCCCCGGTGGGTCCAGCATGGCAAGCTTTGAGAATGTCAATAGCTTCCTGTCCATAAACACACCGTCGGATGACTTGATCCGCACAGATTTTGAATAAGTAGGGGTTGTCCCAGAAGTAATGTTTAACATCCTTGAAGAATTTGTTCTTCTATTGGGTCGACATCCCTTTCACTATGAAGTTACCCGCATGGTAATTTGTGAAGTCAGCAAACCATGGGGTAGTAGAATCTCCACGAAAAGTAACCGCATTGAGTGTCTCGAGAGGAAATGTTTCATTTATTTCCTTTTTCTCGAAAACATCTTGGTGTGGGTTCTCTAATCGGGATAGATGATCAGCAGCTAGGTTCTCAGCTCCTTTTTTATCACGTATAATGATATCAAATTCTTGTAGGAGGAGAACCCAACGGAGCAATCTCGGCTTTGCATCTTGTTTTGCAAAGAGATATTTGAGAGCCGAGTGATCCGTATACACTACACATTTTGTCAAGATCAAATATGGCCGAAACTTCTCAAAGGCATACACCACAGCTAATAATTCTTTTTCTGTAGTGGTGTAATGAGTTTGAGCTTCAGTCATGGTTTTACTTGCGTAGTGGATAGGCTGAAAGTGTTTGCCTCTTCGTTGCCCCATGACTGCACCGATTGCAAAATCACTTGCATCGCACATGAGCTCAAAGGGTAAATCCCAGTCGGGGGCAACTAGAATGGGTGCTTCCGTAAGCTTTTTCTTTAATGTTTCAAAAGCTTCGATGCACTCAGGTGAGAAGATAAAAGGAGCCTCCTTTTCAAGGAGATGAGTCATTGGCCGGGCGATTTTTGAAAAATCTTGTATGAATCTACGATAGAAACCGGCATGACCCAGAAAACTCCTAATACCTTTGACGGTAGTGGGATGAGGCAATTTAACAATGACATTAACTTTAGCTCTGTCAACCTCAATCCCGTTCTTTGATATCTTATGGCCAAGGACAATGCCCTCTTTGACCATAAAATGACTCTTCTCCCAATTTAGACAAAGATTGGTGTCTTTACACCGTTTCAACATGTTTTCTAAATTGGAGAGACATGTTTTGAACGAATCCCCAATGACCGAGAAGTCATCCATGAAGACCTCCATTGTTTCACCGATCATATCGGTGAATATGGCCATCATACACCTTTGGAACGTGCCCGGAGCATTACATAAGCCAAAAGGCATACGTTTATAAGCAAAGGTTCCATATGGGCACGTAAAGGTAGTTTTTTCTTGATCTTGTGGATTAATGGGGATTTGGAAGTAACCCGAGAAACCATCAAGGAAACAATAGTATTCGTTCCCTGCTAATCTCTCAAGCATCTGATCCATAAAGGGTAGAGGAAAGTGATCCTTGCGGGTGGCATCATTTAACTTACGATAGTCAATGCAAACACGCCACCCCGTAACCAATCGAGTTGGGATCAACTCATTCTCCTCATTTGTGACAAGAGTTATGCCACCCTTTTTTGGAACACAGTGAATGGGACTCACCCAAGGACTATCAGAGATGGGATAAATCAATCCTGCATCAAGAAGTTTGAGAACCTCTTGTTTGATAACATCGTGGATTTTTGGATTTACCCTTCTTTGATGTTGGACTGCTGGTTTAAAGTCATCCTCCATTAAAATCTTGTGAGTAAAAATTCAGGGTTGATACCCTTTATGTCGGAGAGTTTCCAAGAAATGGCTTGCTTGTGTGACTTTAAGACCTTTATGAGAGCAGTCTTTTCCTCATCATTTAAGTCTTTAGCAATAATGACGGGTAATTTATCATCACCCTCCAAAAATGCGTACTCAAGATGAGGTGGTAAGTCTTTGAGTTCTACCTCAGGAAATTCATCAGTTTTCTCAACTGATTTGATTTCCTCATTATGAAGTTCAACGGGAGGGAGTGGAGGAGAATTGTCCTGATTCAACAATTTCTCAAGAAGAAGAATATCTCCCTCCGGATCAATCTCAGCGTCATCAATTCCTTCTAGAAATGAATCACACTTGAGAAAAGCCTCGATCTCTTCCAAAATGAAATCACTTCCCTCAAACGGAGTGAGAGAAGGGGAAGAGTCGGAAATGATAGGTAGAGAAGATGTGGTGGGATCCCCACTCACAGAATTATGAGAATAACCAAGAAACTCTTGAGAGTACTCCTCTGAAGCAATATCAATGACATCGATTCGGTTAACCGATTCAGAATCATAATTTGAGGAGTACCTCGAAGTTTGATCGAGGTTAAAGGTAACAGCTTCATTACCCACACGTAATGTGATTTCATGCTCAAATACATCAATGAGAGCACGGCCCGTTCTTAGGAATCCTCTTCCAAGAATGAGAGGAACCCTAGGGTCAGCATTGAAATCAACAACCACAAAGTCAGCTGGAAAATGGAACTTTCCTACTTTCACAAATACATCCTCAGCAATGCCGAGTGGATGAGATATTGTACGATCTGCAAGCTCAAGAGTCATGCAGGTAGGACTGAGTTTAGGAAGAGAAAGTTTCTTCCATACTGAATGAGGCATCAGGTTGATGCTTGCACCAAGACCAACCAAGGCATAGCATTCAACCATTCCTGGAAATACACAAGGTATTAGAAACTTTCCAGGATCTCCAAGCTTCTCGGGAAGCTTTTTCAAGATAACTGCTGAGCAGTTCTCATTTAATGGAGTTTTTGCCATCTCAAACAGTTTTTCCTTGTTGCTTAACAAGTGTTTGATTGTTGATGCAAACTTGGGCATCAGAATGATAGCATCCGCAAAGCTTATGTCAAAGTGTAATTCTTTAAAGATTTGAAAGAATTTATCCATTTGTTGACTAGCCTTTTCGCGGAGCTTTTGCTCATGTAAACGTGATGGGTAAGGAATAGAAGGTTTGGATTTAGGGTTTTCAACAGGGATTTCATGCGATTCAAAAACAACTCCAGGTTTGGGTTTTGGGACAACTTGAGGTTGGACGTTGTTGGTACCTCCGTTATTAGTAGGAAGTTCCTTATCCTTAGTCACCTCAGGTTTACTTTCCACTACCTTGGGAGGAGGAGAAGAAGTGGTAGTAGGAATAGTGGGTCCATCATATGAAACACCACTTCGGGTTGTGATCGCTTTAACATCGCCCTTCGGGTTAGCGATCGTGTTGCTCGGAAGTTTTCCTGAGCCCGAAGGTTGATCATTTAAAGAATTTTTAATCTCAGAGATCTGGCTGACCAACAACCTGTTTGTGTCCTCTTGAGCTTTCATGAATTGCCTCAATAACTCATCAGATGATGGTTGTGGGGCTGGGAGAATAGCTTGAGGTTGATTAGGGAAATTTTGGACTCGGTTATTTTGATTATAACCTTGATGTTGAAAATTCCCTTGATTTGGATTACCATTTCCCTGATTATGATTTCCCTGGTTAAAATTGTTTCGGTTAAAGTTTCCTTGGTTTTGGAAACCTTGATTTTGTCCAGAATTGAAATTCCCTTGGTTTTGATAACCTTGGTTCATTCGAGGTTGGTTTTGGTTCCGGTTCTGGTTCTGATTGAAACCTGGTGGTCCTTGGTAATTGCTAGCTCGGTAACTTGGTTCCAATTGAGGACGGTATTGATTACCTCCTTGATTTGAAGTACCGGCTATAGCATTAGCTTCAAAAGGACTACCATCGGTGGCAGTACAGTTGTAGTATGCATGAGGGCCACCACAAGTAACACAGACTTCCACTTTCTTCACTTCAGCTTGTGAAGGATTTTGTGGGAAAGTGACTTTTTTTTGGTTTGAGAAAACCAAAGCTTGAATCATGTCCGTGAGCTTGTCAATCTTAGCATCGGTGCTAGAAGTGCTCACTGGGGATGAAGTAGAAGGACCGGCACTAGCCTGAGGATGATATGGCTTTGTACGTGCAGTACGGACCTTAGACTTATTTTCAATGATCGCTAAAGCTTCTTTGGTGGTTTTTCTCAAAAAGTTACCTCCCGCGGAGGCATTGAGAGAATCTTGATCAGATGGGTTTAACCCATTGTAGAAAGTGTCCATTTGCATCAAATCGGTGAAACCGTGATGAGGACACTTGCGGAGCAACTCTTTGAAACGATCACATGCCTCTCCAAATGGTTCCTCGAACCTTTGAGAGAATTTCATGATTTCATTCTTGAGATACTTAGTTTTGGAAGGAGGAAAGAATTCATTCACGAACTTATGAACCAAATTTTCCCATGTTGCAATCGATCGAGGGGGTTGTTTGTCAAGCCAAATCCGGGCTGCCCCATCGATGGAAAACGGGAAAAGAAGAAGTTTGACTGATTCCTCAGGGACATTTTTGCATTTGATGGTGCAAGTGATTTTGTTAAACCATCTAATGTGATCTTGAGGATCGTCCCTGTCAAAACCATAGAATTGCCGCTGGGTTACAAGGTTTATCAACCCAGTCTTAAGCTCAAAATTCTCAGCCACGATGGCTGGAACAATAATGGCATCTCCGTAACCCTCGATGGGTGCTTGGAGAAGCTCATTCATTGGCAAATCTGCCATGATGAGAGGGTCAGTACGTACCTCAGATACGACTGATGGGGCAGAACGTCTACGACGTCTTCGAGGTATGATTGCAAGCTCACGAAAAGGGATTGATGACCTAGAAGAACGAGTGCGCATGCACTAAGACGAATCTAAGAATCCTTTAAGAGTGATGGAAACTTAGACTAGGTAAGAAGAATCTTTTTGATTTTTTTGGTTGGGTCAAGAACACAATGCTGCAAACGTTTAGAAACACGCAACACACCTCCCCGGCAGCGGCGCCAAAATTTGATTGGTCTCAAACAGTCAACTAAAATCAACCAAGGATATTGGTCAACAAAGTCAAACAGCTTAAGAACAACTAACCAAGAAGTATAGTGTTTTCCCGGGTCGTTATATGTAACACCCCGAAAATCGAAATGAAGCAGCGGAAGACTTAAACGGGGTATTACCAATTAGATCACAGTCGTAAGCATAGATAATTGTTAAAAGTAGAATTTATATCATTAAATGAAAGCTCAATATTCGAAGTTACACAATGTTTTTCAAAAGAGATAGCTTTTCACAAAAGTGATGATGAGTTTGAAAAGAATGATATAATTATTTGAAATAAAAAGGGGTAGGTTTCCAATGCCCTTGCCAACTCCGTGCCTTGAGATTCCTTAGTTACCTGAGATAAAATATGCTTAAAAGAGTCAACACAAAGGTTGAGTGAATCCATAGTGTTTAGTAGTAAAATAATTGATCACAAGATTTCAAGTTTAAGAGGTAATGGGTTCCGTTGTTACACCCATAAATCGAAAGTAGTTATTATTGCACTAAGCTAATGAAACCAAAGTGTTAACAGTGTACCAACAGTAATTGGTAGTATTGACATAAATCGATATATCAGTAACATCAACAGTAATTGATAGTATCGACAGTAATCGATATAATAATCGTATCAACAGTAGTTGATAGTATCGACAGTAATCGATATAATAATAGTTGTACTTAGGCAATAACACATTTAGATAGACATATAGTTTTCAAGCAATTGTGATCATAAAAAGTAGTAGCATGTATCTCCCCACGGGATTTGAAAACATAGTAAAAAAAGTGGGACTATGAACTCACCTCAGTAGTAGTAGTAATCTGGGATGTAATAGTATCAATTAGTGTGTAGTAACTCCAACGCGTGACCTAGATTAGTATGGCATAATTTAGTAATCATTTAAGTTTAAGACTCCACGAATTTAATTCAAAAGTTTTATGTTGTCGTTGCTGGTGTGGCAGCATTTAAGTTCGAAAATAGCTTTTCAAGAGTTTGTGATTATTTTGACTTATGAAATTATGAAGTGGAAAGAATATCAAGGATGAACGCGATCTCGGTTAATGTTGACCAACTGATAATGTACGAGAAAGTAGTATATATATATATACATATTTATGAAGCAATGTGCAATTTGTATTAGCAAAATACAATGTAGATAATTGCATTGTAAATAATGTATGTGTTTTGAAAGGTTCTATAGATGACTCCTGTACACATTTTTAATTAGAAAATTTACAATATATGTTTTCAAGAAATATATTCCGTTTGTAAATCGTGTGAAAATCGCATCTCGTATGAAGATGTCGAGCGCTAGTTGGTATGTCGAGACGGGGTGGATAAGTCGAAACAGGAAAGGAATTGAACGCGGAATGATTTGAAATGTTACAAGCAAAACCAATGTACCCTTACGCTAAACTGGGCTTCGGCCCAATTGTCACCCAATATTTAAAATTGTTAGTGGACTGGGCTTGTGTACATACACACCCTATGGGGCGGGCTTTGTGGCCCAATGTCTTTTAACACAAAAGCAGTTTTAGTAACTAGTTTTTGGAAAACAGTTTTGTTGACACAAGAAGGAACAAATAAAAACGCATACTCAAATTAGGACTGCAACAGTTAGCTAGACCATGGCATAGTCTAGTGTTGAGACGGGTAGAAGCCCCTTCGGGGAGTTCTCCCTTGGTCCGAAACTATTCAAGCAAACGCACCCTTTGGGGGTGGTATATACACGAGATAGCAACACACGACTAGTTGTTATACTTGAGTTCGAGGCGTCAACTCAATCCAAAACCCAATCAAGGGTCGAATGTAATCACGATTACAATTTTAGTTCGAGTTCAAACATAACGCAATCACAAGCAAACGAGTATAACCACAACACAATTGAACCTAGTTTACCACTTGCGACCACGATGACTCGCGACTTCAAAACACACTCAAGTTGGGTACTACCACAACCAAAGTATCGAACACTAATATAAGCCATGTGGGTTTTCGACACAACTTATAATGTGGAGTTATTAGGTGGTTTAAAAAAAACGGCAAAAGGGACTACGATTTGGGAATTAGCTCGACTCGAATCCGGCTTGGCATTTGCACAAACACCTTGCGGGCACCACTTTAATACCACAGTTTGTCTAGTTCGACTCTAAAACAAACTCAACTTAAACCACTTCACATTTCGAGCCTATAACAGTTTTTATTTTTGTTCTTATAATTCTTACCACACCATAACTAACATATACTTGGCAAATTAAATTTCCAGTCGATTCACAATTAACGAAATTATAACAAAATAAAGAATACTAAGAATATTATAACAAGATTCATTTCATGGTTCGAACGAATGAATTAAACAAGGATATTGAACCTTACAACAATGGGTCGAAAGAGTAAGCCCGAATCCGTCTTCAAGTGAATCCACAGCCCTTCGAATAACTTGAATCCTATTATGAATTTTTGTTGGTGGAGTTTTGGGAGCGTGTGGATTCACCTGTGGGTCGATGGGTTTATAAAGAATAATTCAAGGAAAGCTTGCCTCTCCTCATCTTGATGATCAGTTGGAGGTGTAGCTCAAAAGAGTAAGCCTCATCACATCCTAGTCATTACTTCTTGGACCATGCGTTGACTCCGAATAGGCAGCGATGTCAGTTGGTTTCTTATGGACAGGGGTGATGGCATCATTCTTGTTCTTTATAAGCATGAGGATGAGACCAAGATGTATGTTTTGTTTTTGGTGGAGCAGGAAACGCAGCAGGGAGAAGCAGGGAAGAAGCGAAACAGTTGGGAGAGAAAGAGAAAATATGAGGTGTGGGTGTGGGGTAGTATTATTATTCTTATTATTATTATTTCTTGTATTTTATTTTTGAGGATAAGGGTAGTAGTATTTGTATTTGTGGGTAAAAAGAAAATGCAAGTAACAAAAGTATAATTGTTTGAGTAGGAAAATAAAAGTGAGGGTTTAAATAAAAAGGTGAGACGTAGCAACGTTGTTGATTAAATAACATTCGAGTGAATTTAACGGGCCTCGTATTTTAATAATTATTAATGTTAAATTTTTAGACATATGCCATACTATCACGGTGTCAGGGTGCGTGTGGTTCCAAAAAAAATATGGAACGGTGTTTTGCCATATATATATATGTAAAAAAAATGAAGTCCGCACAAAAGGTTATTTAACATAAATTGGTATTATTCGGTGATTAACATTATTAATGACATGGGATTTTTACGAGGTATTACAGTACCTACCCGTTAGACTGGATTCGTCCCGAATCCTAAGATGTGGTAGTAGTCGGAGTTGTGTTATCAAACAAGTGGGGGTATTTAGAACGGATTTGATCTTCGCGTTCCCAGGTGTACTCTGGTCCTCTCTTAGAGTTCCGTCTAACTTTGACAATAGGGATACGACTTTGTTTTAATTGTTTGACATCTCTATCCAAAATCTCCATTGGTTCTTCGACAGAATTTAGCTTATCGTCAAGTCGAATTTCTTTCAAAGGTACGACCAGGGTTTCATGAATATCAAAAATCTGTGGGGGTAACCTACCCGTTAGACAAAAGAGTTTAATAACAAATTTTAACAATAAGGGTTCCGGCCGAGAACTTGGTGAATGTAGAGAAAGTTGCTAATCTTTAGCTTTTGTAGATGATGAATCAGTTTGTTTGTGTTAGGATTTATAAATAACTGCTCCCAGCATAACATGATCCCTCCTGAATTAGACATAGGTAGCTAGGCTATGTATAATTTAGGAACAATGATGTGATGTTCGGTTTAGTCGTTATAATTCTCAGTGTTTAAATAGATTCAACCCATGCCGTTTACAAAATGGCAATTTAAGGAAAGATGTTATGAGTGATAACAAATTTGTTGATAATATGGAAATTAGAAAGGAATAGAAAGTACAATAGATGGGGAATTATCACAGCAAGTTGTTTATAGAACAGAAAGTAGTCTTAAAAATCCGGGTACTAGGGATGTCGTAGACTTAGTACAACATAATACATAAGGGAATAGGACTGCTAAATTCTAAACTTCATCAGTCCGTTGCGTTGTTGAGGTCCTGGTGAGCTTCTCTTTCCTCCAACATATATGCTCTCCCGCGAGCACCTTCGACTTTTTGCCCACGGTTCTGAGGGCATTCGTTCCTGTAGTGTCCACGCTCCCCACAGCCAAAACAAGTCACTACTCGCTGTAAGTCGTTCCCAGCAACGGGGCCTCTATCCTTGCAATTCTTGGTCTGATGGCCTACTCTGTGGCAGCTTCCACACTTAACAGTGCAAGGCCCTGAGTGATGCCAATTGCACTGATTGCATAGTGGGTGGTTCCCAGCATAAACTCTGCCTTCTGTTGGTGCAGCCATATAAGCCCTTGCGACTTTTTGCTCTCTGTTTTGTTGGTGGTGGTGGTTGTTGTTGTTGTGATGAGTGTTATTGTTGTGATGCGAGCTGTTGTTGTGATTGCCTCTACGATCATCAAATTTTCTTTTGTGATCGTTGCCTCCCTGAGCCTGATTACGCTTAATTTCCCTCTCCAGTAATTTCTGAGCAGTCTCCATGGCTTCTTCCAGTGTTTGTGGTTTGGATACAGTAACGATCCCTTCTATGCTTTTGGGCAATCCCTCAACATACCTCTCTAAGGTTTTCTCGAAATCTGGCACCTTAGTTGGGCATAGTAGAGAGAGTTCTTGGAACCTTCTATCATAGGTCCGGATGTCATACCCTTTTACTACCAAGCGATCAAACTCATCTTCTAGCTTTCGGATTTCAGTACGTGGGCAATACTTCTTCAACATTTTCTGCTTAAACTCGGCCCAAGGGAGTTGGTAAGCTCTTTCAGTACCCATTTTCTGGGCAGTGGAGTTCCACCATGATAGAGCGTCATCCTCTAGTGTGCCAGTAGCAAAGGTGACCTTACTGCCTTCTGCACAACCACTTCTTGTGAAAACAGTTTCTGAGCGCTCAAACCATCGAGCTAACTCCATTACTCCTTCGGTACCTTTGAAAGTTGGTGGTTTACAACTCATGAATTCTTTGTAGGTGCATTTGCGAGTCACAACTGTCTCGCTTTCGTCAGTGGGCCTTGTGGCACTGCCAGTGGGAGTCGTGGCTACAGATTGAGCCACTAACGCAGCGGTTATGCTCTCAGTGATCAACCGGCGGATCTCTTCTGGGGTCATGATTGTTCCGGCGACTGCATCTGTTGTTCTGTTGCGGGTAGCCATGTTCTAACAATGACACAAGAACACATATTTAGAATTTATCTATTTCGTGGTTGAGTTGGTGTTGGAGTATGGTCAATTAACAAGGTAATCGTATATACTTCATAACAAAACTATCATAATGTAACACGTCGATGCTGAGGAAAAGAAATCATGATAAATATGTCACCATCATGTAAACACATGAAGTGATCGCCCCTGCACTACATCAATATCCTCTCATCATCTACGAAGCGTCTCTGGAATACTTGGTTTATACTTAACTGGGCAGCCAACATAGCCTCTGAGGTGGAAATCCTCTGACTCTGTGTTCTTTCTGTATCCCTGGCCACCCGTAAAGTTCTCTCAACATCTCTTACCCTATCTTGTAATCCCTGGACTGCCCCATGGGCTACAGTCTATGCCTGCTCAAAGGTATCAACTCTGAAACTCACATCGGAGATCTCTCGTCTCCTGATAGACATCCTCCTGAACAATGCACTAAGGTCTTGGTCGTATGAATCAAAACGATCGGCTGGTATTTCATCTAGATACTCGGAGTGAAGCTCTACTCTCCTAGTCAGCGAGTCCAACTGGGTCTGCATCTGGGTAACCAAATTCGCCTCTGTACCCTCTGAAGTTACCTCTGGGTATGGAGTGTTCGAAGGCTCGAACGATGATAAGTGAGGTATGTAGTCCGATCTCTCCATAGTGGTAATGCGGTCGTCTATACATGGTATATCTCTCCATACCATGTCATTCTCTGTCTCTGTTTGAGTTCTCCTTGAACTCTAACCAACCTCGAATGTATTGGGCATCTCCTCCAACATCTCGCTACTCTGTGGCATGACGATTCTCTCCGATCGTGGTAAGTGAATAAGTGGGTGTGGGAGTAAGGGTATGGACGATACCGAGTCGGGTAACGTGAGCATGGGTTCCTATTAATAGATGTATGTAATATAACGAGATTAGCTCAAACATGACAAGGTCGGAATAAATCACAATCGTCATAATATGATATCATGGCATGAGTAGATACAATCATCACACATATGATGGAAAATCTCGGCTCTTATAGACCGATATCAATACATAGCATAATCGAACCACATGTCCAAATGATAACTTGTCTCAAATTTGTTATACAACAAAAAGGTACTACAAGCGTCACTAATTTGGCCACACATCCCGTGGTTAGGATAGAAGCTACTTGTGATAATAGTGTAGTCTAAGAACTACGTGGTGCTCTTCTGGGTGGATCCTCGGTGGTGGTATGATGTGGTGGTCGTGGCACTATCCATAGTGAGGTATCCAAATCTTCATAGGTAGGCATGCCAGGGGTCCATGGTAGTGGTATGAGTGGGCGTACTAGGCGACTCCTGGTGTGTACCATCTTGGGTCCATTGGGGTAGTATCGGAAGATGTAATGGGGTGGGACATCCCTCCCGGGCCTGATAAGTATTGCGGGTCTAATAAATGGTGTGGATGATGTAGGTATAGCGGGGTGTGGTGAGGGAGGTGCCGGATCATTGGTGGATGAGTAGGCATCCTTGATGTCGAGGTTCCTAGTGATGATGATGGGATGAGATGAAGAAGACATGGTACTGTAACATCCCAATAAGTGTAAGTCATTAATAATATACGTATGCATTAGCCATAATAACATTTGTAGGTGATAAAACTAATTCGTTATGCATAATCTGCCAAGCAAATCTCAATGCATGTGTTAATAAAGTGTTAATATTCATTCGTTTTGCATAATCTGCCAAGCAAATCTCAATGCAAAAGTGCGTAAGTGTTGGCACGGAGGGCATAGGGTGGTAGAGTTTTAAAAATGGTCCTTTTAGAAATCGTGGTTATAGTCCAGTGTTTTGAAAATCACTTGGTTCTCTATAACCTAGGCTCTGATGCCAATCTGTAACACCCCGAAAATCGAAATGAAGCAGCGGAAGACTTAAACGGGGTATTACCAATTAGATCACAGTCGTAAGCATAGATGATTGTTAAAAGTAGAATTTATATCATTAAATGAAAGCTCAATATTCGAAGTTACACAATGTTTTTCAAAAGAGATAGCTTTTCACAAAAGTGATGATGAGTTTGAAAAGAATGATATAATTATTTGAAATAAAAAGGGGTAGGTTTCCAATGCCCTTGCCAACTCCGTGCCTTGAGATTCCTTAGTTACCTGAGATAAAACATGCTTAAAAGAGTCAACACAAAGGTTGAGTGAATCCATAGTGTTTAGTAGTAAAATAATTGATCACAAGATTTCAAGTTTAAGAGGTAATGGGTTCCGTTGTTACACCCATAAATCGAAAGTAGTTATTATTGCACTAAGCTAATGAAACCAAAGTGTTAACAGTGTACCAACAGTAATTGGTAGTATTGACATAAATCGATATATCAGTAACATCAACAGTAATTGATAGTATCGACAGTAATCGATATAATAATCGTATCAACAGTAGTTGATAGTATCGACAGTAATCGATATAATAATAGTTGTACTTAGGCAATAACACATTTAGATAGACATATAGTTTTCAAGCAATTGTGATCATAAAAAGTAGTAGCATGTATCTCCCCACGGGATTTGAAAACATAGTAAAAAAAGTGGGACTATGAACTCACCTCAGTAGTAGTAGTAATCTGGGATGTAATAGTATCAATTAGTGTGTAGTAACTCCAACGCGTGACCTAGATTAGTATGGCATAATTTAGTAATCGTTTAAGTTTAAGACTCCACGAAATTAATTCAAAAGTTTTATGTTGTCGTTGCTGGTGTGGCAGCATTTAAGTTCGAAAATAGCTTTTCAAGAGTTTGTGATTATTTCGACTTATAAAATTATGAAGTGGAAAGAATATCAAGGATGAACGCGATCTCGGTTAATGTTGACCAACTGATAATGTACGAGAAAGTAGTATATATATATATACATATTTATGAAGCAATGTGCAATTTGTATTAGCAAAATACAATGTAGATAATTGCATTGTAAATAATGTATGTGTTTTGAAAGGTTCTATAGATGACTCCTGTACACATTTTTAATTAGAAAATTTACAATATATGTTTTCAAGAAATATATTCCGTTTGTAAATCGTGCGAAAATCGCATCTCGTATGAAGATGTCGAGCGCTAGTTGGTATGTCGAGACGGGGTGGATAAGTCGAAACAGGAAAGGAATTGAACGCGGAATGATTTGAAATGTTACAAGCAAAACCAATGTACCCTTACGCTAAACTGGGCTTCGGCCCAGTTGTCACCCAATATTTAAAATTGTTAGTGGACTGGGCTTGTGTACATACACACCCTATGGGGCGGGCTTTGTGGCCCAATGTCTTTTAACACAAAAGCAGTTTTAGTAACTAGTTTTTGGAAAACAGTTTTGTTGACACAAGAAGGAACAAATAAAAATGCATACTCAAATTAGGACTGCAACAGTTAGCTAGACCATGGCATAGTCTAGTGTTGAGACGGGTAGAAGCCCCTTCGGGGAGTTCTCCCTTGGTCCGAAACTATTCAAGCAAACGCACCCTTTGGGGGTGGTATATACACGAGATACCAACACACGACTAGTTGTTATACTTGAGTTCGAGGCGTCAACTCAATCCAAAACCCAATCAAGGGTCGAATGTAATCACGATTACAATTTTAGTTCGAGTTCAAACATAACACAATCACAAGCAAACGAGTATAACCACAACACAATTGAACCTAGTTTACCACTTGCGACCACGATGACTCGCGACTTCAAAACACACTCAAGTTGGGTACTACCACAACCAAAGTATCGAACACTAATATAAGCCATGTGGGTTTTCGACACAACTTATAATGTGGAGTTATTAGGTGGTTTAAAAAAAAAGGCAAAAGGGACTACGATTTGGGAATTAGCTCGACTCGAATCCGGCTTGGCATTTGCACAAACACCTTGCGGGCACCACTTTAATACCACAGTTTGTCTAGTTCGACTCTAAAACAAACTCAACTTAAACCACTTCACATTTCGAGCCTATAACAGTTTTATATTTGTGTTCTTATAATTCTTACCACACCATAACTAACATATACTTGGCAAATTAAATGTCCAGTCGATTCACAATTAACGAAATTATAACAAAATAAAGAATACTAAGAATATTATAACAAGATTCATTTCATGGTTCGAACGAATGAATTAAACAAGGATATTGAACCTTACAACAATGGGTCGAAAGAGTTAGCCCGAATCCGTCTTCAAGTGAATCCACAGCCCTTCGAATAACTTGAATCCTATTATGAATTTTTGTTGGTGGAGTTTTGGGAGCGTGTGGATTCACCTGTGGGTCGATGGGTTTATAAAGAATAATTCAAGGAAAGCTTGCCTCTCCTCATCTTGATGATCAGTTGGAGGTGTAGCTCAAAAGAGTAAGCCTCATCACATCCTAGTCATTACTTCTTGGACCATGCGTTGACTCCGAATAGGCAGCGATGTCAGTTGGTTTCTTATGGACAGGGGTGATGGCATCATTCTTGTTCTTTATAACATGAGGATGAGACCAAGATGTATGTTTTGTTTTTGGTGGAGCAGGAAACGCAGCAGGGAGAAGCAGGGAAGAAGCGAAACAGTTGGGAGAGAAAGAGAAAATATGAGGTGTGGGTTGGGGTAGTATTATTATTCTTATTATTATTATTTCTTGTATTTTATTTTTGAGGATAAGGGTAGTAGTATTTGTATTTGTGGGTAAAAAGAAAATGCAAGTAACAAAAATATAATTGTTTGAGTAGGAAGATAAAAGTGAGGGTTTAAATAAAAAGGTGAGACATAGCAACGTTGTTGATTAAATAACATTCGAGTGAATTTAACGGGCCTCGTATTTTAATAATTATTAATGTTAAATTTTTAGACATATGCCATACTATCACGGTGTCGGGGTGCGTGTGGTTCCAAAAAAAATATGGAACGGTGTTTTGCCATATATATATATGTAAAAAAAATGTAGTCCGCACAAAAGGTTATTTAACATAAATTGGTATTATTCGGTGATTAACATTATTAATGACATGGGATTTTTACGAAGTGTTACATTATATCCCAGCGAAGCGTGAAATTGTGTTTAAAACGTATTGAGATCAAGTGTTATTGACAGAAGAAAGGGTATGATTTGATTTAACTAATAACTTAATTTAAACAAGTTTTAAGAACAACTACGTGGAATTAAAAACGTCTAAAACCTAAAAACGTACGTTTAAATTTAAACAAACGTAAACGTACAAAATAAAAAGTGAATTCTGACCAATATAAGTCCCACGGATGTGAAAATTATATTTTTGGAATCCAAATGATAAAATAAAATTATTTTTTAGACTTTTTATTTATTTTTATTAATTAATTACTATTTAATAATTATTTAAAACTAATTTAAATTATAATAAATACTAAATGAACTCTAAAAAATCTGAAACTTTTTCTATAAATCCTCTAAGGTGACAGGAAGATAAGAAAAATATAAAAAAGCTAGGTTGTTAAGTAAATAAGCTGAGTGATTAAGCTAATAAGATGAAATAAGTACTTATTCTAATTTTTTTATTTCTTTTTGTGGTTTTTCTTTTACAAATCTATTAAGCTACTGGAAAAATCAAACTTTAATGAAGGTGAGAACTGTGGAACTCACAAATAAGCTGAGAACAAGCTTAAGAGCTTAACAGTTAAGCTTATGAGCCTAATTTTGAGAGTTAAGCTCACACAAGCTTGAAATAAGCTTCACAGGTGGAACAAAAGGAGAAATAAGGTGAAAATAAGTTTAAGTAACTGGAAATGAGTAACAAGTAACAAAGGAATCCACTGATAAGCTTCAAATAAGCAAATAAGCAATTCCAAACTATACTGAGTACCAAACAGGCCTGCAGTCAAGTATACAAGCAAATTAAGCTTATCAAATAAGCTAAAAAGCTCAAAACAAATACTGAAGAGTCAAGTTGGGCTGGTGGGCTTTCCAAAAAGCCAAAGCTCAACCTGTGGGGTCCACTGGTTAGCTTTTGAGGAGCTTATGAAAAAGGTCAATTACACTGACTATCAGTATATACTGATGAAATGGGACAAGTTAAAGCTATAAGCAGGCTTATCAAATAAGCTGCAAAATGCCAAACAAGAATTGGAACCTTGAGTCTGGTGGATAAGCTTTATAAAAATCCAAAGAACACAAGCTTAAGCTTACTGATGAGCTTTTGATGAGCTTGTGAAAGTGACTCACCTATACTGAGGAATCAGTATAGGGAGTTGTATTTAGCAAAACACATAAGCATGATAAGCAGTTCAATTAAGCAGCAAATGAACATATGAGCATACAATTACCAAACTAGCCAGAAGGGCTTCTCAAATCAACAATTATCACAAGCAAAAGCTAAGTAGCAAAAATTATGCAAGCTTATGAAAGTAGCATATGCAACTGTGCACAGGGCAAGCAAATGACCAAACAGGCAACTTTAGACCTACTTTTCTGTTACGCCCCGTGACCGGTTTGACCGAAAAATTTAAAACTTTTGACGCGGAAACGATGGAACACAATTTACTCATACAATTTCTTCATTCAATGACCATAACCTATAATATTTTACCATTAAAACATACTCGCAAGAACGTATACTCAAAGACTCTTCAAGACATTCCACACAAATTGTCCAACACAACCGAAAGACCTTTCTGAGACATAGATACGCCGTATCCTTTTTAGGGATACGCCGTATCGGGCAATGCGCCGCATCAATCTAGAATGATACGCCGTATTACTTTAGACCTCTGATACGCCGCATTTATTATATTAGATGCGCCGCATCTACCTATTTAGACATAAATTTACCAGATACGCCGCATCTCAAGAGGAGATGCGCCGCATCACCTGATACGCCGTATCTCAACCAGGGATACGCCGCATCTACCCTGCACCACAGAATCCTGGACAGACCCTACTGTCTCAAAAATGGGGTTTCGCCAGCCCCGCTCAGAAACCCGACCTCCCGGACTCGAAACCTGACGAAACTTTCCAGGATTCTTTAGTATGTCCGAAAGTTTTATTTCATGCAAAAATATCACTCATTTGACCAACCAAAATAGTACTTCTAAAATCGGACGGGTTATGCAAAATTACCCAAAATGACCCATTACACTACAAGCCCTTTATACCACTACCATTTCGCAAATAACTTGACCATAATCATTTACTTAACATATCAAGAGCATTCCATACATACATGACCCGTTACTTTCCAAAATGGGTAGAAGCATGCTAATGCCAAACACCCTTTAATGAGTACTTAAATCATCCAAGTTCAAACTAGACACCATATGTACATCATAATACATACACAAACTCGACTCTTGACCCAAACATAAACAAAGGTCATACATGACCTCAAGACCGTGAACTAACACAAAATAACTATAATGAAAGAAGTATACCCACAACACGAAAGGACACTTGGGGCTTCCAACTTCAAAAGAGCTTGGTCCAAAAGAGTTCCGGTCTTCTAATTTAGCTTCTAGTTACCTTCCTACTTACTTCCAAGTTACAACTACGCCAATCCCTTACCTTTACTTTCGCCGCTAGAACCTACAAATATGACATTAACTTCAAATGTAAGCGAAAACGCTTAGTAAGTATACAAGGTTTAACTATCATTTCATTACCATGGAGCATAACATAACATTTTACTCACCTTGGTCAAGCAAGCAAATACATAACATTATCATTACTAGCATTGGATCCAAGCTACATTTATTCACAAGCTCCATAACAAGAACACATTTCATAACATTACATTAGCATAATAACATTTAATAAGCTAATCCTATATACTTACCTTGATTTCCTACTAGCTCACTACTTGGACTTGATGAGGCTCTACAATTGCTTCCTATCACAAGGTTAACTACAATTAGTGACTAATAAACTAGGAAGATCATCATTTTACCACTTTTTACCATAATCATCAAAACCCACCATATGAACCCTAATTTTCACAATTGGGGAAAGTTACTTACTTGATGAAAAGAGCACAATTAATGTTTCCTTAAAGCTCCTTGATCATTTCTTGATGTACAATTGAGGCAAGATGATAAATTTGGCTTTCCCTCCTATTTCTCTCTTATATGTCGACACACACATGGAACTAGCACAAGTTTTCCAGATTTTTCTTGAGCTATCTATTTAAGAATGAGTTAGTTGGAACTTTGGTCTTGTGGCAATAATAGTCCTTCTAGTTCTATACTTCTCATTTAACCATACCTTAAGTTATAAATAATCCCTAACATATTTACATGACATAATATTTACATTAATGGTACCTTGTCGGGGTACGGGTGTAACAATTCTCCCCTCCTTAAAATGAGAGTTCGTCCCCGAACTCTACTCTCGAAATAAATGAGGATACTTGTTCCTCATCTTTGCTTCCGTTTCCCATCTAATACTTGTACCCTTACGATGCTTCCATTGCACTTTGACCAACGGGATCTCTTTATTTCTCAATTGCCGCACCTTTCTTCCTAGTATAGCCTCCGGTTCATCTCCTTGCGAAAGTAAATCCGGATCAACTTCAATGTCGTCTAGGGTGACCACACTCGTCTCGTCCGCCAAGCATTTCCTTAAGTATGATACATGAAAGGTATTGTGAATACCTCTCATTTCTTCGGGCAATTCTAATACATATGCCACCTCGCCTACTCGTTTCAAGATTTTGAAAGGTCCGATAAACCGAGGACTAAGTTTTCCTTTGTTTTTGAATCTAAAGACGCCTTTCCACGGAGAAACTTTTAGCATAACCAAATCACCTTCTTCAAATTCGATTGGTTTTCTTCGGTTGTCGGTATAGCTTTTCCACCTATCTTGTGCCGCTTTAAGCCTTGCTCGAATCGTCTCTATCTTTTCTGTTGTAGCTAACACTACATCCGTACTCGCCAATTCTCGCCTTCCTACTTCTTCCCAACACACGGGTGTCCTACACCTCCTACCATAAAGCATTTCATAGGGCGGCATATCTATGCTTGCATGGTAACTATTATTATAGGCGAATTCGACTAACGGTAAGTGATCGTCCCAATTGCCTCCAAAGTCGATCATACAAGCGCGTAACATATCCTCCAAAGTTTGAATCGTCCTCTCACTTTGCCCATCGGTTTGAGGATGAAAGGCCGTGCTCATGTGGAGTTTCGTGCCTAGCTCTTCTTGGAATTCTTGCCAAAAGTTTGATGTGAAACGTCCATCTCTATCAGACACTATAGAAATGGGCACTCCATGTCGCGCGACTATCTCATTAACGTAAATCTTGGCTAGCTTGTGAACGGGCATATTTTCTCGGATTGGAATAAAATGAGCACTCTTGGTTAGGCGATCTACTATAACCCAAATCGTGTCGTTCTTCTTTTTCGTCTTTGGCAATTTTGTGATGAAATCCATTGTGATCTTTTCCCACTTCCAAATTGGGATGTCCAAAGGTTAAACCTTTCCACTCGGTTTTTGATGCTCGGCTTTGACCTTCAAACAAGTCAAACACTTTTCAACGTACTTCACACAATCTCTTTTCATACCCGGCCACCAATAGTTCTTCTTCAAATCGCGGTACATCTTTGTAGCTCCCGGATGAATGGAATACTTCGACTTGTGTGCTTCCTCTAGAATCAACTCTTTGATGCCACTACGAAAAGGGATGTAAACCCTTCCATACCGAGTCTTAATCCCACGACTATCTTCTTCGAGATGCGGAATGTAAGAAGTGATACGCTCACCTTCCCTATTTTCTTCTTTCAATGCCTCCTCTTGAGCTAACTTGATCTTGTCAAAAAGGTCGGTAGTGACAATCATTCTTAAGGAATGAATTTTAGTAACCTCATTTTGATCCTTTCGACTCAACGCATCCGCCACCACATTCGCTTTACCCGGATGGTAGCGAATTTCGCAATCATAATCCTTTAACAAGTCTAACCATCTTCGTTGCCTCATGTTGGGATCTTTCTTATTAAGAAAATATTGAAGGCTTCGATGGTCGGTGTAAATTACAAACTTGACACCATACAAGTAATGCCTCCAAAGTTTTAAAGCGAAAACCACAGCCGCAAACTCAAGATCGTGAGTCGCATAATTTTCTTCATGCTTCTTTAGTTGTCTCGAGGCGTAAGCAATCACTCTCCCCCTTTGCATAAGAACACATCCAAGACCGGAATAAGACGCGTCGCTATAAACCACCATATCTTCGGTCCCCTCCGGCAATACTAGAACCGGTGCTTCACATAATTTCCTCCGTAGAGTACAAAAGGCTTTGTCTTGTTCTTCACCCCACTCGAAGGTAGCATTCTTCTTAGTAAGTTTCGTTAAAGACGATGAAATTTTGGAGAAGTCTTGAATAAACCTCCTATAATATCCCGCAAGACCAAGAAAACTTCGAATCTCACCCACATTCCTTGGTGCATGCCATTTCATTACAGCTTCTACCTTTGAAGGATCGACTTTAATACCATCGGCATTAATAACGTGACCAAGGAACTGAACTTCTTGCAACCAAAATTCACATTTCGAGAATTTAGCATACAATCTTTCTTTTCTCAATGTTTCAAGAATTTCTCGAAGATGAAGTTCGTGATCTTCTTTGCTCTTAGAGTAGATAAGGATATCATCAATGAACACTATAACAAATTTATCCAACATCGGTCTACATACACGGTTCATGAGATCCATGAAAACCGCAGGTGCGTTCGTAAGACCAAATGGCATAACCGTAAACTCGTAATGTCCATATCGGGTTCTAAAGGCCGTCTTAGGAATGTCTTCTTCTCGAACTTTTAATTGATGATAACCCGAACGGAGATCAATCTTGGAAAACCACCGCGCACCTTGAAGTTGATCAAAGAGGTCATCGATTCTTGGTAACGGATACACATTTTTCACCGTGACTTTATTCAATTCGCGGTAGTCAATGCACATCCGCATACTACCGTCTTTCTTTTTAACGAACAAGATTGGTGCTCCCCATGGCGAACTACTAGGACGAATGAAACCCTTGTCAAACAATTCTTGAAGTTGACTCATCAATTCTTTCATTTCGGACGGAGCTAGACGATAGGGTGTTTTAGCAATAGGAGTAGCACCCGGAACAAGATCAATACGAAATTCGACTTGCCTTTCGGGTGGAATACCCGGCAAGTCTTCCGGAAAAACATCACAAAATTCATTCACAACCGGAACATCATCGATACTTTTCTTCTCAAAGCTTGTATCCACCACATGAGCCATAAAGGCATAACACCCACGTGATAAATATCTCCTAGCCTTCATCACGGTACACAACTTTAGTTCACCTTTTCTTTTATCCCCATAAATAATCATTTCACGACCGCTAGGATTCACAACTCTAATGATCTTTTGGCTACAAAGGATAGCCGCGTTATATTTATCAAGCCAATCCATACCGATAATAATGTCAAATTCCCCGAGCATAATGGGAATTAAATCGATCTTAAAGACAATTTCATCGATCTTTATCTCTACGTCTTGATATACATTAGACACGACAACGATCCTACTATCGGCTATTTCAACTTCTAGGGGTATAGGAAGTTTAGCTAGTGGGGAAGTTATTTGCTTGCTAAAATCATAAGACACGAAAGAAACACTAGCACCCGAATCATACAAAACCCGAGCGGGTATGGAATTTACAAGATGAATACCTGTGATGACATCGGTCCCCGATTTGGCTTCTTCAACACCCATTTGATAAACTCGAGCTGTCGGTTTTGGAATCTCCACTTTCTCTTGTTTGATGGTTCTCAAAGGCTTTGCTTCAATCGCCTTTGTTTTCGGGCAATCCCTCAACCTATGCCCTATCCCATTACACCCATAGCATACTATCATCGGCTTGGTACAATCTTTGCTTTGATGATCTAAGGCTCCACATTTGTAACAACCCGGCGTATTACGCCTACACTCCCCAAGATGAAACTTGCCACACTTAGAACATGCTACCTTAGTTTTGCTTCCCGCACTCTTCTTGCCATGATCAAATTTAGCTTTCTTTCCATCCTTATCCGCAAACTCTAGCTTCCTTTTTGGTTCTTTCGCCTCCTTCTCTTTCCTCCTAAGTAAATCCGCTTCCCTTACCCTAGCCCTACTCAAAAGATCATCCAACGTGGTACATTTGAATGGTGAAATAACTTCACGAATGTCATCCTTGAGCATCCTTTGGAACTTGTCAACCTTAAGCTTGTCATTCCCAAGATATTCGGGACAATAAGGGATCATATCATTAAACATCCTCCACAACTCATTTACCGTCTCGTTAGTTTGAGTAAGAGATTGGAATTTCTCTCGAATTTTGTCCACCTCTTCAGCCGGAGCATACTCGGCACTAAACAACTCTTTGAATTCTTTCCATGTACAAGTTTCTACCCAAGGCTCACCTTTCTCACATATCTTTCCTTCCCACCAAGTCTTAGCACTATCACGAAGAAAGTTAGTAGCATAGATAACTTTCTTCCTTTCTTCACAACCACTAGTACGAAAAGCACCTTCCACCGCCGTAATCCATCTATTACTAACAATGGGATCAAGAACACCGGTAAATTGTGGCACATCACAAGCCGTGAAATCCCGGTAAGTAGCTTTGTCATTCTTAGGTTCTTTTGTCGGACCACATTCTTTCTTAAACTCCTTAAACTCTTCTTTCATTAGCTCCTTAAGGTTTTGCGTCGTTTGTTGAACATAGAAGGGCATTGACTTTTTAATAGCCTTGCCCACTCTTTTTGCTAACATTTTGTCTAAGGCCACCATTTCATCTCCCGTGAAGCCTCTAAAATCAGGGCCTCCGGAGTTTGAGGAAGAACTTTCATTATCCTTACTAGCATTACCCGGATCACTTGCCGAAGTCTCGGCATGCTTGGAAGCCGTAGATTTCGCGACTTCCTTCGGGTGAGGGGTTTCCATTTCTCCTTACTGAAAATTAGCAATTCACAACATTAAACACAATTATAAATACTTAGCCCATGCATGAATGACATTTCTATCTTATTCTAGCACCCTAGCTTGTCACTCATGTATGATCTAAATGATTTCAATTTCACATATGTCCCGTATTTTCATCACTACGGTGGCCAGGCGTAGTCATGAAAATATTGAACATATGGGTCCTCAAAACCATCCAAACAATACACAAATAACAAACACTAGCTCTAACCGCATCTATACAAGGCCTAAGTCTAGGAAATCCTAAAGGGAAGTCCTAAATCTCTTAGACCGAAGCTCTGATACCAAGTTGTTACGCCCCGTGACCGGTTTGACCGAAAAATTTAAAACTTTTGACGCGGAAACGATGGAACACAATTTACTCATACAATTTCTTCATTCAATGACCATAACCTATAATATTTAACCATTAAAACATACTCGCAAGAACGTATACTCAAAGACTCTTCAAGACATTCCACACAAATTGTCCAACACAACCGAAAGACCTTTCTGAGACATAGATACGCCGTATCCTTTTTAGGGATACGCCGTATCGGGCAATGCGCCGCATCAATCTAGAATGATACGCCGTATTACTTTAGACCTCTGATACGCCGCATTTATTATATTAGATGCGCCGCATCTACCTATTTAGACATAAATTTACCAGATACGCCGCATCTCAAGAGGAGATGCGCCGCATCACCTGATACGCCGTATCTCAACCAGGGATACGCCGCATCTACCCTGCACCACAGAATCCTGGACAGACCCTACTGTCTCAAAAATGGGGTTTCGCCAGCCCCGCTCAGAAACCCGACCTCCCGGACTCGAAACCTGACGAAACTTTCCAGGATTCTTTAGTATGTCCGAAAGTTTTATTTCATGCAAAAATATCACTCATTTGACCAACCAAAATAGTACTTCTAAAATCGGACGGGTTATGCAAAATTACCCAAAATGACCCATTACACTACAAGCCCTTTATACCACTACCATTTCGCAAATAACTTGACCATAATCATTTACTTAACATATCAAGAGCATTCCATACATACATGACCCGTTACTTTCCAAAATGGGTAGAAGCATGCTAATGCCAAACACCCTTTAATGAGTACTTAAATCATCCAAGTTCAAACTAGACACCATATGTACATCATAATACATACACAAACTCGACTCTTGACCCAAACATAAACAAAGGTCATACATGACCTCAAGACCGTGAACTAACACAAAATAACTATAATGAAAGAAGTATACCCACAACACGAAAGGACACTTGGGGCTTCCAACTTCAAAAGAGCTTGGTCCAAAAGAGTTCCGGTCTTCTAATTTAGCTTCTAGTTACCTTCCTACTTACTTCCAAGTTACAACTACGCCAATCCCTTACCTTTACTTTCGCCGCTAGAACCTACAAATATGACATTAACTTCAAATGTAAGCGAAAACGCTTAGTAAGTATACAAGGTTTAACTATCATTTCATTACCATGGAGCATAACATAACATTTTACTCACCTTGGTCAAGCAAGCAAATACATAACATTATCATTACTAGCATTGGATCCAAGCTACATTTATTCACAAGCTCCATAACAAGAACACATTTCATAACATTACATTAGCATAATAACATTTAATAAGCTAATCCTATATACTTACCTTGATTTCCTACTAGCTCACTACTTGGACTTGATGAGGCTCTACAATTTCTTCCTATCACAAGGTTAACTACAATTAGTGACTAATAAACTAGGAAGATCATCATTTTACCACTTTTTACCATAATCATCAAAACCCACCATATGAACCCTAATTTTCACAATTGGGGAAAGTTACTTACTTGATGAAAAGAGCACAATTAAGGTTTCCTTAAAGCTCCTTGATCACTTCTTGATGTACAATTGAGGCAAGATGATAAATTTGGTTTTCCCTCCTATTTCTCTCTTATATGTCGACACACACATGGAACTAGCACAAGTTTTCCAGATTTTTCTTGAGCTATCTATTTAAGAATGAGTTAGTTGGAACTTTGGTCTTGTGGCAATAATAGTCCTTCTAGTTCTATACTTCTCATTTAACCATACCTTAAGTTATAAATAATCCCTAACATATTTACATGACATAATATTTACATTAATGGTACCTTGTCGGGGTACGGGTGTAACATTTTCAATAAGCAAATGAAATTGAAAATGGTATTTTCTTCCTGATTCAGATAGACAAGCAACCAAACAACACAATTAAGCAAAAGTTATCTATTTCCAACTATTATTAAACCCTACAAATGATCTAGAAGACTGTTCTATTTTAACAGTTATGAAATCTTTGACTTTTTAAGTTATACTAATAAGTTGACTAATATGAATTTCTACTAGATCCTACTTACTGATTATGATGTATTAAGATAAACTAAGATGAGATTAAGCTATTTTATCAGGTTATGAACTAATGTGATGAATTTAGTAATCTAAAATCTAACAGTGAACAATTAAAGGTGAGATTAAGGTGATTTTGACTTTTCTCTGAATAAGAACTAGTTTTTAAGGTTTCACTGAAGTATTATGAACTAATAGAACATGTAGCAACAGCAAACAATAACACAAACAATCAGCAACACAGCTGAAACAGCTTTATCCAAACAGTCCTTAAAGAACTGATTTTTATGATTTTCAAAGCAAATGGTAGAATTAAACCATGCAACTGATTTCAGATACTATGTTATCATTCCATAAGACCATTTAAGCATAAAACATCAGCAATAACAACATGAGACACAGAAATGACCAATTTGCTATTTTAACTGTTATGATGAGATTTTTAGCAACAAGTAATTCCAAAGAACAAGCTAACTGTTTTAACCAATATTACCACTTAACAATTACCACAGAACATAAAAATACCAAGATACAAGTATGAAACACAGTGATACAGTAAAATGCCAAAAAAACTTAGAACTTTGCTTACAAATGGAATCCAGCTGAATAACCAAGAACAAGGACCAAGAACAACCCTAACAGCTTACCAATAAGCTTCTAAACCAAGGCCAATCCAAAATTCACCCTGCTCCAGCTTTGATCACCATCTTCATTTCCATTTCTGATTTTTACGCTAATTTTGTGATTTTTGTATTTTTGATTTTTTATAACTAAACTGAGTTTTAAGGTTACTAAAAGCTTACACAAGCTTTATAAGGAGCTTATATGATCTAACTGAGTTCAATGACAGCACTAAGAACACCATTCACAATTTCATGGAAATTTGAACAAGAATTGCATAAACTGAATTTACTAACACAACTTGAAATTGATTATTGAAGAAGGTTTCTAATACACTGAGAATGATAGAACATTAACTTGAAAGCTTAAAGATACACTTGAACTTGAGAAATTAACTAATCGATACACATTAACTAAAATTAAACTAGATATCTATTACAATGCTTCTCCCCTTAATTATATAGATCTCTGAGACTCCCCACTTGCTTCTGAGACTTTCCCACTTCAAATCTTAGCCATTGATGCAGTCAAACTCATCCTAGCCTTTAAAACAGTTTTGGCGCCAAAAATTGTACATAGATGGAAAGTTTATCACATGGGTCTGGTACTTGTGGGGAAGAAGCATTTAATGCTTCCTGTACTGGTTGTGGTGTATAGGATGGGTGTGAGGTGATGGGTGTACTGGCTATGGCGGTGGAGAGTGGTGGTGGAGTGTTTTAGAGGTGGGGATGCATTAAATGCATAATGGGCTATGGAGAGGTGGAAGGATGAGCTGGTGAGTAGTATAGGTGGTGAGGTGGAGGTAGCAGGTGGCCAAAACCACCTCTGGTTTTGAGTTTTGGCGGGTACAGGGGAAGAAGAAGGAGATGGTTTTGACCTGTGGTTTGACCTGGATATTTATTTAAAACAAAAGGCCGGGTCAAGGGGTTTAGTTTTGGGCTTGGGTAAATTAGTTGTGGGCTGGGGTTGGTTTATTTTGGGTTTAAGTTATAAAAGGGTTGGGTTGGCTTTTATAAAATAAAGGGTCCGGTTGGTTTGTTTAGTGAATCACAAGGACCATTTATGTATTTTTCTGAATTTTGAAAGGGTTGAGGTGTAAGTTTCCAAAGTTTATCAAAGGACCATAATTGCCATATGCGAATAACCCAAGGACCATAAATGTAATTTTCAACTTTTTAAACCTCCAGGGACTAATTTTGACAACTTTTGAAACTTGAGGGACTAGACTTGCCGATTATGCAAACTTTGTTTGTTTTCACTTATTTTCAATCATTTTGCATCTGAAACATATAAAAACACAATCCAATGATATTTTCTGCATTTTGAAGCATAACTGCATGTTTTTAAATGTTTTTGCAGTCAAAATGTGAAAGAAATGATGAGTATTTAGACACTCATCATTCATACATTAACTTTAAAAATAAATTTTCTTAACTCACTAAATATAAGTACAACTCATCTAAGCAAATGTACAAGTGTTCAATGCACAAAAGTCTAAAATTACATTTTTATACTTTCTAACCTTATAAAAACAACACATAATTAAAGTAACTTAATAAAACACTAAAAACCTATTTTCTATATTACCTAAACCATAATACAAGCCCTTAAACACAGTGTACAACCACCCAATGCATAAAACCTTAAAGTCTCATTTATATATTTTATAACTTAATAAAAACAACATATAATCAAAGTAACTTAACCAAACCCTAAAAATATATTTTTCTTATTTCTTAAACCTTAGTACCACCCTATTAAGCACAAACCTATTTCCTTTATTTTCTCCTTAAATTCGACACATATATATTAGAAAGTAAACACCCAAATTATTTTCCTAACCAACAAATCTTTGAACTAAACCCTAAACATATCCTGTTACTCCCCTAAAACCCTAAGTACCACATCCTATAGCCAAAGTACCACCCTTTCAATGCCTATTCGATCCACAACCATATACTTAGTTCGATCCTAGTTCAAATTAAACCAAACATCTACCTCACTTAAAACCTAAACAACACATACACCATAAGTTCATATTTATGATCTAAAAACCTCCACATCAAATGTTTCTAGAATTACTAATAAGTAGTTAACTTCTTTGGTTCACAATACAAACACCTCACCACTTCACAAAATAACCCACGACATCCCCCCTCCTTCATCCACTTGTCCTCCAACCTAATCAAGCCACATCTCCTTGTCTCCCGTATACCTCACATGACTCTCTAGAACCACATAGAAAACCCTAATCTCTTCTCTCTATAAAATTCGACCCAAACATATTCATTTTCCTCACCATCCATTCGAACCACACCAAACAGCCACACTCACTTTGCTACTGATAAACACTCAAATATAAGCTAAGGAAGAGCCTTAAGAAAGTCTAGAAGGAAGGGAACATTTAGCACTCCAATTCCAAACCAATTTGCTATATAAATATCCCTAATCGATCTATATAACAAGTAAGTGATCCAATCCTTTTTCTTATCTTTTGTAAACTTATAAACACTTAAAACATGCTACTAAATGATCCTTAAATGCAAGATAGTTCAAAAACCCAAGTTTTTCCTTCTTTTCCTTTTTGTCGATCAAAACCCAAACGCACCCTATATATATATTTTTTAAAAACAAATCAAGAAAACTTAAAACACATTAGGAATGGATTAAATATGTTTATTATCATGTTAACATGCATTGAAAATCAGTTAAAACCTCAAAATATCAAAAACCCAGTCGGTTTTCTTCTTTCTTTTTCTGTCGCTACTCAGCCCCAACACCCAACTTTAGACTTATTTTTCGACCACCAAATAATCTCTAGAAATTCGAGATTTTTGTCACGTTAAAGACCACCTAGCCGTCTAACTATAGGAAGAAGAACATCGTAAAAAGGTTAAGAAATCACGAAGTTATTCGTGTTTCTTTCCTGCCCCATTTCTGCTGTCAAGCGCACCCTTTTAAAAATTATTCGAGCTTCAAAAGCTCGAATGACCAGCCCATAATCCATAAATAAGTTTTTTATAAGTTGAAAATAAAGTGTACCAAAGATTCGTAAAAAGTCTCGCCTTTTCCCGTAACTTATAACGAATTTTAATAGAAAAAGGACGTCGGGTGTAACGACTTGGGAGTCTCAAGGGTATTTTCTGTCAAAACTCTAAATAGTTTTATAACATGGACCTAACTTGCTGTCGACTTGCAACTCAGGGGTAAAAAGTGTCATATTTGAAACTATAGGGTAGAAACTGTCATTTTACCAAAGTTGAGGGGTAAAAATTGTAATTTTATAAAAATTAAGGGGTAAAAATTGTCATTTTATGAAAGTTCAGCGGTATAAACTGTCAATACATGAAACTATAGGGTAGAAAGCATAACTTTGTATATACTTTTTATTAATATAATTTATATATATATTTATAATAAAAACTAATAAAAACTAATACGTTTATCTCGATAACAAACGAACGGGAAGTAATTAACGAACAAACGAAAACGAAAAACATAAAAATAAGAAATAAGATAAAATCTTATCCAACTTTTGAAGAGACTTCATGTTGTCTCATTTTAACATTTAATCATCAACCAAAACGTTACGAAACGAACATTAAAACTTATATATATTCGAAAACGATTACTGAAACTTGACATAACAAACCAGGTTGCGTGCCGGAGACGTTTATCAACTCTGTTTAACTTTGTTTTCCATCCAGACTATCAAGGTGAGTTCATAGTCCCACTTTTTATTACGTTTTCCAAATATGTGGGGAGATACATGCTACAAAAACAAACACGAGTATTTTTCTGTATGCTTTCCTGATTTATATTGCATAAGTTTAACTGTTGCCTATTTAAAGACCCTCTATCATGAACCATTAATCACTTTCGGGTGAGCGCGTATATAATGAATAGATCTATTGGGTTGACAACACCTTTGTGTTGCTGGATAAGTGACCCAATGCATTTTATTTGAAAACGTTTAATAAAGAGTTTCAGGCAGACTCCTACTCGAGGGCATAATTGCTACATTTAATTATGTAGTGATTTACATCATTAGCTTATAACTATGATGTCCATCGTGTTAACGTCTTGCGATTCATGAGACTTAGAGCAATATATAACGAACTGTGATATAACTGATTTACTCTCTACTTATGCTTGTGTTCAAACTGATTTAACTTTAAACGCTATGGATTCACTCAACCTTTGTGTTGATTTTTTTAGCATGTTTATCTAAGGTAATTAAAAGACTGAACTTGGCACGGAGTGGCGGTGGACTTTCTTATAAAAGAGTGTCCATTTTGTTATCATTCAAACGAATAATGTATCTTTTATAACGTATTTCAGAACTTCTCGCTGGGACCTATATTATGTACTCTGATTTAAATAATGAATGATAACAATTTTATTTAAAACGTCTCTTTCGAGTCATTTTCTATTATCATGACTACGATAATTTAAGTAACACCACAACTTATATTTCCACTGCGAATATCAAAAACGGTGGTGTTACACGAAAAGGTAAAAAAAATTAACGAAAACGTAAAAATATGGACGAAAATGTAAAAAAACGGACAAAAACGTAAAAAACGGACGAAAATGTTTAATAGAATTTATTTTGATATAATTACAGAACTTGACGCTTAGTCCAGTGGCCGGTGCGTTGGATTTTGGGCAACGAGACCCGAGTTCGAGCCTATGATGCCCTTTTTAATTCATTTTATACAATGAGGACTAACAGTGCAAAAAATATTAACATAGTGACTAACGGGAAAACATTAATTAAACACTTAACGGTCAAACTAACGGTCCATCCAAAATAGAGACTAAATGAGTGCAATGTTTCAAAAATAGGTATCTCTGGTGTAATTAAAACGACTTAGAGACTAAACATGAAATCTAAGCAAACCACAGGGACTAAACGTGTAATTTTTTCTAATTATGGCGTGGATCTTACGTTAATACCTTCCTTAGAAATCTTTAGTTTTTTAGATACACACAACTAAAAAACAAAAAAAAAAACATAAACAAAACCAAGCATAAACTAAGACACATCAATCTTTTGGTTTTTTAGATAACAGCAACAACAACATCAAAACCCAATCCCGCCGGGGCAGGGCATGGGGGAGGTAGAATGTAGACAGATCGTAACCCTACCTCAGGATAAACCCGGAGGTAGAGAGACTGCTTCCAATGAGACCTTCGGCACGTGCATGTGTGCGGGTGAGAGAGCAAAGAAAGGAGAGCAAAAGCCAGAGAACAATATGCAAAAAGCAGGCAAAAGAATGCAGGGAAAGAATGCAAACACGTAAACATAGCTGAAACAAAACAAGGGACCCGAAGAAAGGCAAAGAGGCAAGGGGCACCGGCGAAACCACAAGCAAAAAAGCACACAGCAAAGACGCAAACAAAACAAAGAACCAAAGCACCGAGACAAGCAGGTAAACCAAAAGGGAGCAACACAGAGCAAAGCAGGGCAACACACTGGGCCTAAAGCTAAGGCAAAGCAAAAACCAACAACCAAAAGCTAAGGCAACGCACAGGGCCTAGAGCTAAGGCAAAGTAGGGCAACGCACGGGGACTATCCTAAGGCAAAAATGGGACACCGAAAGCCAAAACATATGGGACAAGGCAACAAAGAGCCGCCTAAAACCTAACGCCGAAACTACCTAAACCCACGAAACCTAACCTGCGCTACCCGCAGATCCTAATTCTATCAAGCATAAACTAAGACACATCAACCTTTATGCTAACCAAAGGAAAACAACCACCACTACACAAAGTCGCTATAACTTTGTTGACTTTATTGACCAAAATCTTTAGCGACTACTTTTAGCGATTACAAGTGGTCGCTAAAAGTCCTTGACTTATTTGACCAAAATCTTAAGCGACCACCTTTAGCTTATAATTAATTTTAATAATTTATAATTAACTAAAATCATTTTTAATTTCATTTATAATTAATTGAAATTCATTAAAACCATTTTAAATTAATTCAAATCATTTATAATTAATTTAAATTTATTTAAACAATGAAATTCAGTCACCCAAACCAATTGTGATGACTTATAGCGACTACTAGACGTCGCTATAGGTTTGGCTGGTAAATTTCCCCGGCGGAAATAAAATTTTGACTGTTACTAAAATTTTGTCCTCGCTCACGACACTTATAGTCGTCGCTATAAATCATAGTCAAAGTCAAAGATTTTATATGCATTTGTTTTGTCGTCTAGCTAAAGGTTTCGGTCAAAGACGGGGACACGAACCTGACTTTTTTGTCATGTAACGTACCTTAAGCGAATACATCCGTAGTCGCTAAAAGTTTCCCATCGCGAGAAGTGGAAATTGGCGTAGTGTGTTGACATTGCAATAAAATTTGAAAATTTATCATGTAACTATTGAAATGCTCATGTTCGACATGAAGTACACAGCATATCTATTTCATGTTCTAAACTTTTTGTATGTGTATTTTACATGTAATACTGGTTCAATTATATAAGCAAAGTAGTTTACAAAATACAAGTACTGTTGAAAGAAAAATACTCCTATAACCTAGAAGAAGTCCAGACATAAGCTCCAAACATCAGAAAGTTTCCTTATACTTTCTTCTTGTGGAATAGTTTGTCGATCTTTTATTGTTGTTACTCTTTATTTTAACTATTTGAGTTTTGTATTTATTGAGTGTATTCATACAAAGAACTCATATGTATGCTATCATTCATGTAATTTTCACATAGTTCTTCAACATTTTGTGACCCTTTACCGTACCCAAAAAAAGCTGATGTTATAATTCTTTACGAGTAAATAACTACTCCCTTCGTCCCAATATTATTGTCCACAAATAAAAAATACACAGTTAAGAGAAAATGGGGCCACTGCACTCTTCAACCAATCAAATATCATCTCCACCACTAACTTCTTTTTTTATAGGTTGACACAAGAAGGGGGTTATTTGTTTGGGACATCTCAAAATGGAAATGGAGATACAATTTTGGAACGCGGGAGTAGTTTGTAGCGTCTCGCTAGCTATTATTTTGTTAGTCGGTTTAAGGGTGCTATTATACTTTCTAACATCTCGCTAATTTTTACCTATAATATAATGTATTTTGCCGTTAAAAATATCATTCTATGTAAGAGATGTGTACATAAAAAAATAGAGTTGATACTTGGAAAGTACTCCCAAGAAATTAGTAAAGATGTTAAGTTGTAGTATGAACTTGGTTTAATTTTTGTTTTTCTTTTCTTTTAGAGTCGTTGTCTTTTTATAGAAACCCTAAGAGAATGTCACCTTAAATAGAAACAACATTAGCAAAGTGACCAGCAAAGTCAAGCCAGACTAAATTCTAATTCATATGTTATAAGGATTCTATCGTATCTTTTGAGATTTTTCTTAGATTTGTAAACATGTACCATATTCATCTTAAACATGCATGTACCTTTTTCATCACCGACATCATAAATTTCTTTAGTTAGATATAGCACTATTATTACAAGTTGTGAGAACCACGTATATTCTATGCGAAATGTGTTTTTTAGTTATGGCCTTAAAACATGGTACTTATACACTTCTAAACTTGACATGTGGATTTCTAAACATTTAACTCAGTTTCGATCTATATATTATAAGAAGATGTGTTTGTTAACTATGCATTAAAGCATGACACTTAGAAGTGATGGATTTCTAAGTGACTTCTTGACTTGTGGATTTCTAAACATTTAACTCGGTTATAAAATTGACATTAAGATTTTTCTAATTATTTGTGTGTGAAACAGAAGGAAACATGGCAGGCTTTAGGGTGTTGGCATCGCCCCAGTGACCAAGCTGCACGGCACTGGTCACTAGAGGGAACACCGCCGCCTTGCCCAAAAAGTGAGTGACGGGAGGGATTCTAGTGACTATCTCACTAGCAGGACCGAATGAAATATAACCGTTGAATTGGAACGTTGGAGGCTAACGGATAGTTTTTTAATTATATAAACACTTCATTTTTCAATACAAACATCACACACAAACAAAATATATATATATATATATATATATATATATATATATAGTGAGACTATATATATATATATATATATATATATATCAACCTCCCAAAAATAATCCATACCGAAAAAAAAGCATACCCACAAAAAAAAAATCATTCATATGGCGCATAAAAGAATTGGTTCCACTATACTTTTAGATGAGCCGTTCGAGTGGTCTAACGATAGTAGCCTCGAGGTTTTTATGAACGCGCTTGAGGAAGAAGAGGAAGAAGACACGGCAAGGTCGAAACGAAAAGTAGTAGATCGCAATCGGGTCAAAGCTGCAGAAAGATTGCATCGTGATTATTTTTGTGACGATCCGAAGTTTGACGAAGCATTCTTCCAAGATAGGTATCGTATGCCTAAACATTTATTTTTAAAAATCACACATGATATTGAGTTTAGGTACGAGTATTTTCAAGAAGGTTATGATGGTAGAGCGAAAAAAAGTTTCACACCCATACAAAAATGTACGTCTGCCATTAAACAACTCGCCACCGGTAATCCACCGGATGAGTTTGATGAATATTTAGAAATGGCACAAAGAACGTCACGTGAATGCCTTCAATATTTTTGTGACGCTATTGTTGAGTTATACAGTCGAGATTTCCTACGTAGGCCAACAAGCCATGATGTTGCATGTTTGTACCAAGCACACGAAGAGAGACATCATATTCCTGGTATGATCGGTAGCCTAGATTGCACACATTTCGTTTGGAGGAATTGTCCAAACGAATTGAGGGGTCAATATAAAAGGGGTGATCATCAATACCCCACGATTATGATGGAGGCAGTGGCGTCCCAAGATTTGTGGATATGGCACGCGTTCTTTGGACCGTCGGGTTCGAACAATGATGTTAATGTTGTGATGCAATCTCCGCTATTCCTCACCGAGCGTAATGGTACGGCACCTAAGTGCCCATTTGATGTGAACGGACATACGTACAAGCGTGGCTACTATCTAACCGATGGCATATATCCTACATGGTCTACTTTTGTTAAAGCGTTCAAATATCCGACCGACCCGAAAGAGAAAAAGTTCAAGAAAGTACAAGAGTCGGCTCGAAAGGATGTTGAACGGGCATTTGGTGTTCTCAAGGCTAAATGGGGTATACTGAATCGACCCTTACGGCCACACACACTAGGAAGAATTAGAAACCTAGTGTATGCGTGTGTGATCTTGCACAACATGATTATACGTGAAGCCGGTAACGCAATCTCGCCAGTTCATATTCGGGATCCTCCGATCCAACCGGTGTTTGACGCAACAGCGTTAGACGAGATACGACACGAGGATACACATTTTCGCCTACGATATGATCTTATGGAGCATATTGACGCTCAACAGTTACCATACCTCGAGGTGGACGATGAAGACGATGAAATTTAGTTTATTATGTAATGTTTTTTAATTTTATGTAATGTTTTTTAATTTTAATATTATGTAATGTTTTTAAATTTTAATGGAATTTTAGTTTTGTTTTTTTTTTTTTTTTAAATATGGGTGAGTGATGCATTGCCAGTAAAAATATGGGTGTGTGATGGGTGAGTGATAGGAGAGAGAAAAAATGATGTGGCAGAAGGAGATTGGTTGAGAGTGAGTGATGAGAGAGAGAGTTGGTGGTGCATTGCTGATAACGCTCAAATCTAACATGTTTTTAGGAGCGTTATTGTGGATTTTATGCATATATATTGGTCACTTTTATGAACTTATGGTACTTAATGGAGTATAATTTATATTTTAGGTTCATGGAAGCTCAAGTACAAGAAAACGAAGAAAAAGACGAAGAAATGATCAATAAACGAAGATTTATGCATGTACGAAGAATTCCCGACAAATGAAAGTCTCTTGGAGTATATTCGAGAAGATAAAGTCATGATGTTTGTCACTCCAAAGACTCAAGAATAAAGCACAAGAGGGAAAACGAGGAAAGAAATGAAGAAAAGAAGCTCAAACGAAGAAATAATGGAAGACTCGTTGTTCTCGACACACCTTCACCATTTTGGCCATAACTTGAGCATACGAACTCGGATTTAGTTGATTCAAGCGCCCACGGAAAGCTAAGAGAAAGATCTACAACTTTGGTTTTTATCACTTCTGGCCAGGAGGCTCCATCTGATCGGTAGGAGCCCGCATCCGATTCAGATGGAGCAAACTTTACTTTTACGAGAGCTCCAACCGATCGGTATTGCCCCGCATCCGATCGGTTGGCTGAAACTGCCTTCTCCAACTTATTTTTAATGCTTCTTTAAGTGCCATTAAGTCCCAAGTCCGATCATGTGCCTCTATTAACTCCTAAACCTGCTACTTTATGACACTTTGTGCCCAAGTTACTTACTTGTTGGCTAAGGGTGGCTTCTACCTATAAATAAGACTACTTTGGCATGGTTTCAAGTGTGAAATTCTAGCCTCCACCCTTAAGGACGAATTTTCACCAACTATTATCAACCCCAAAAGACCACAACCCTCTGCCATTTCCAGAAGTAGTGCTCAAGTGCTTGAAGAAGTGTTCGGGTGTGATTTTCCGGCTTGGTTAGAAGTTGTAGTTGATTGGAGGCTTGAAGGTTGCTATAATCCTTCGCCTTTACCTATTGTAATTGATACCTTGGGTAAACTCTTGTTACTTTTATATTTCATGATGCTTATGATTTCCATGATTGTTGAAGACTATTGTTTGGTTGAATACAATATGGTTTTGTTTTGTATACTTGTTTGGTTTATATGATAACTTGTGATGATAGGATGTTTTGGGAATAATTAGTGTTTGTTTGATAACATCATATTTGGTTAAATTGGATATTGTCTTGTTTATTGTTTTGATTAATCATTGTTGGGTCTACATGTCGACGGGAGTCTCAATAGTGGTTGATTTCAATTCATTAGTCGACGAATGTTTTGGTCTTGTACTTTGTGACGATTGTATAAGAAACTTAATAAACATGACAAGTGAATGTTTAATTTGGATTAAAGGTCGAAAGACATCTTTTGAATATGTGTTCTAATCAAGTAAATGGAACTTCACAAATTAATAACATCAAAGTTATGGGATCGAAAGAACATCTTTGGTTGTTGTTGGTTTAGGCATGAGTTTTATGACTTGACCAATTGATTAAGACTTATGTATATTTGATTTATAAAGCACTAAATTATTATTGGTTCTATAGTTCGAAAGGATTACCAATGATAATATGTTTTCCAAACTAGTAAAGGCTTACACCAAGTCCTTACACCAAGTCCTAGTTAAGGCTCACACCAAGTTCTTACTAACTTGTTATCATTGCCAAACATGTATGTTCTTTGTGTGCTTGTTCTCATATTGCTTTTCTTGTTGGTTTGATCCGTGACAATCATAACCATCAACTTGTTACTTGCTTAAACAAACAAACGACACTTGAGTACAACCAAGTCTCTTGGGACGATCTTGACTTACCACAACCTCTATACTACAATTGACTAGGGTATACTTGCCCGAATGTGTTCCTAGTTAACCGGTAATTCTTGTTTATAAATTTAAAGCTCGGTGAACGCACATCAAGTTTTTGGCGCCGTTGCCGGGGACTTGCGTTTGTATTTTTGTGTTTGTTTGTTTGTTTGTTGAATTGTTTGCTTGATATATTGATTGATTGCTTGCTTGCTTGTTTGCTCATGATATTTGCTTAATTGCTTCCCTTGCGTTTTGTTTCAAAAATTCTCATCTTTTGCTTTAATGGTCTTGGCATCAAAATCAAGTTTTTGGTGTTGGGATTTGGTTTCATGTGTTCTAAAAATGCTCATTTCAATGTTTGCTTCACAAGTTTTCTCGAAAGTGTTTGCGAAAAAAAAAAAAAAAAAAAAAAAAAAAAAAAAAAAAAAAAACCCACCCAAACAATCCCAACCGAATCGGATGGATTCCCATCCGATCGGATGGAGCTCTCGGTAAAAAAAAAAAAAAAAAAAAAAAAAAAAAAAAAAAAAAAAAAAAAAAAAAAAAAAAAATTGTTATTTTTCGTTTTCTTTAGTATTTAATGTTTGGTTTATGTTAGTTAAAGTTTATAAATAAAACTTATATAAATAAAATATATATAAAAAAAGAAAAAAGAAAAAAATTACCGAGCCTTCTATCCGATCGGTTTGACATTCAACCGTTCGGCTGAACCACCCAAACCATCTCAACCGATCAGTCACTGCCCGTAACCGATTCGGTTGGAGTCTTCTGTCCCAATTTTTTTTTTAGTTTTTGTTTTTCTTGTTTTGTGAGTTTTAGATATGATCTCTTGCATGTTTTTGTGTTTCTTTTTAGTTTGTGTTTTTCGTGTCTGGATTAGTTTCGAATTAATTTGGAATAAGACTATCTTGTTTTAGATTGTTTTGTTTTGATTTGTGTTACGTGACTAATTATGTTTGTTTGAGTCTATGTGCTTGTCGTTTTCTGTGATCGTGCTTTTATTTGCTTGTTTTTGTTTTAAGTGTCGGTACATATGTGTTTATGTGTTTTTATTTTCTTGTGTTTATTTTCATGTTCGTTACCTTTTGTGTTCTTGTTTTATTTTGTCAATAAAAAGTTTTTAGTAAAATGTTAGTCATAAAAAAATAAAAATAAAAGTAAAAAAAAAAAAAAAAGTTTTTACGATCTGTTCAACCGATCGGATGTGCGAGTATCCGATTCGGTTGGCGAGTTGCATGTTTTACGAATTGTCCAACCGATCGGTTAGATACTCTTACCGATCGGATGGTCGTCTCGGTAAAAATTGAACAAACCCAACCGATCGGTTAGATACTCTTACCGATCGGATGTGGCTCTCGGTAAACTTTGTTAACTTCCAACCGATCGTATGGAATGATAACCGATCGGATGGTCAGTTCGGTAAAAAAAAAAAAAAAAAAAAAAAAAAAAAAAAAAAAAAGAGTTATTTTCATTTTTCGTATTGTGTTCCTGTGAGTTTGTGTTTAGATCGAGTTCATGTTTATGTTTGCCATGAGTGTCTAGTCCTTTTGTGCACTTGCTTAGATGATGTTTATTGCTTAGTGATTTGCGTATGATTGTGATAACATGTTTTAATTCAATTTCAAGTCAATTCTAAGATCCAATTGTGGTTAAGTTTCATAGTGGCATTTGTTGGTCAAGTTTGACTAGTTAGTAATAATGAAAGTTCGAAGATTTATTGTTATTTAACTAGTTATAATCATTTGTCTATGAATGATTGCTTTGTAACTATTGTTCTTGGTTAAACAAAAGAAACTTAATTGTGATTGTAATAAGAATATTTTTTGTCTATCAAATTGGATTGATTGAAAACCACCTAAGCGTATTTGATAAACAAAAGATTATTTTTTGTGTTTAAGTTTGTTATCTCAAGCTTATGAACCCTGAGTTGATCTTGAATTGATTGGTTAGTCTTAATGCTTGTTTTTATAAACTAAAATCTTGACGAATGTTTAACTTGTAAAAACAATAGATTAGTTTATCAAACTAATTATCATAACCAACATGCTAGCAAAGTTGTCACAATCATGCTTATCAAGAGTTGTATACTAGTCTAAGCAAGTGTAGTTATTTTATCTTAAATGTCTTTTGGTTTTTGCAAGAGTATCATTTCTTTTATTCTACTTAAGTTTGTTTTCATTTTATTTTAAATTTTGTTAATTTAGTACATTGTGAATAAATAAGTACTTGTTTTAAAGATAAAAAAGTTTTGAACTTTGTGGGTATGTTCACTGGAAACCCTCACAAGACTTCACTCGTCCACTCGGGCCACCGAGGGGTTTAAAAGGCTTGTTGCATACGCTAAATGCAATCGTGATGCCTACGAAAGTGAGTTTTTAGAATTTTACCGGTTTTTTGTAGTTTAGTTTATTTTTGCAGATTGAATAAGCTCTTGGAGATTGGATTATTGGTGACACTATACTTGGTGTGGAGATGTTTTGTTGAAAGAGAAATTGATTGATCTCATAAGCTTAAGCTAGCATTTGCTTAGCACATTATCATATGGAGTTCGATCACTATTTCTTGGCCCGGGAAGTTTCGTTTCTCTTGGATTATTTATTTACTTATTTATTTTCCCTATTTTACATGCTTTGAAGTTTATTTTTCATAATGAGTACAATGCTTAACTTAAGTGTGTGTGTGGGGGGGGGGGGGGGGGAACTAAAATAGTGAAAAAACGAAACTAGTTTTAAATTTTTCATATTTTTGGGCCAATTAAAAAAAAAAAAAAAAAAAAAAAAAAAAAAAAAAAAAAAAAATTGTATGCTTGTTTGCCCTTTGTGATCTAATTGTTTTCACGCTTTTAGGATAATATATTAGAATAACTAGATCAATCCCACTGGTGAAATATGTAATTTTGAAAAATTCGAGATGTGTCCCGATTAATATTGCAATCCATTCTGGGATCGATAACATTTGCTAGCATATATTATAGCCCTTTCCACTAAATTGTGAGGATTTGAGCCTGTTCTATATATATAGCATACATTTTTTATGCTTGGATCTTTTGCTATGAGTGTGCCGGTGATTTTATTTATTCTAGAACTTGTACTTGTAAATCATTACCAGACCGCAGTAAGATCGCATTCGTGTGATATAAGTGTATTCGTGTGATAAAGAGGCAGCCTTAGGAATAAAACCAAATGGCCTTCATTTTACATCTAATGATATATTAGCTAGCCACATCGGCTAGTTAACCACCCATATGAACCCATTTGTTAGCATTTATCTTTAGCGCTAGATACCCTTAGTTAACCCTCTGAGCCATTCCTTTCATTTGTTACATCCAGAAAATACAAAAAGATTTTACACTTTAAACCTTAGCCTTACCCTTTGTCGAAGTCTAAATGGTTGGTTGCTAGTTGCTTGGTATGTTGGATTGTTTTTGATGATTAATAGTTTGGTTACACTTTGTTATTTGAATGTGTCGTTCCGACAAAGACGAAGGATGCATACTTCTTATTTGTATTTTTGTGGTGTATGCTTATGCGAAGTGTGGGGGAGATGTGATGTATGGAAGAAAGGTGTTGAAAAAAAATGTGAAAAGAAAAAAAAATGAATAAGTCATCGGAAAAAAAAAAAAAAAAAAAAAAAAAAAAAAAAAAAATGTGTGATGACAATTATAGCCAATGTGCTATATTATTATGAAGATGAAGGAAGATGAAGTATGTTTGAGATATCGATTAGCCAATGTGCTAAGACGTGATATACATATATATTTGGTGATCTATATTTGAAGAAGAGGAAGTTGTTAACTATAATCATTTACAGGTTTGCGGTTTGTTCGGTGACTAGCAACATGGGTATTAGACTTGACTTTATTTTTCTTTTAAAACCAATTTCATAAATATTCCCATGCCTTATCCTTACCCTTTTGACTTTGTGAAATTATCAAGTGTATTGACATGTAGTGACCATCCGATTTCTTGAGGAATTAGGTAACGTCGTTAGCGATCTAAGGTTATCCTTAGTGACCATCCGTTATTTGGTGATGCAAGAATTCGTTGTTAGCGAGCTATTATGTTTTGCGTAAGATAGTTGCACGTAAGTCTAATATAACCCTTGAAGCCTTAAACCCGAATAAAAGTCCTCTTTAGATGTTTACACTTTGTGCTTACGCCACGTCGGTGGAGTTTTGTTTCTTGTACAAGCTTATGGTAATAAACGGATCATGACTGAGCGATGAGTGTAATTTGTCTTATATATACTCCACTACCTAAATAAATGAGTGATTGAGTGAATTATACTTCGTTTCTTTTTCGTGAGGTGTTTAGAAATGTTACTCAAGCAAGAAAATCTTCATACATCTCAGTTTTTCACCATAAGCTTAAAATGATGAATCGTATCTTGTACTTGTACTTGGTAGATTTGCATCATAATTTTTACAATCATTTTTCATGCACCATGTGGGATCTATTTTTCTTAATATTTGCTTGAGGGCAAGCAAACCCTTAAGTGTGGGGGAGTTTGCGCTCATTTTTCGCTTATTTTCTCTTTTATTATTAAATATATATAAAAAAAAAATTTTTTTTTTTTTGTCCAACCGATCGGATGTTCGAGCACCCGATTCGGTTGGCATGCTGCATGTTTCTACGAATTGTCCATCCGATCGGATGGAAGTGCAAACCGATCGGATAGATGCCTCGTTAAAGTTTTCAAAAGTTCAATTTTTCTTTTCGTTTTGTCATTTAGGTTTGAATTTTAATTTTTCTTTTCTTAGATTTGCTTGAGGGCAAGCAAAGTTCAAGTGTGGGGGATTTGATAACGCTCAAATCTAACATGTTTTTAGGAGCGTTATTGTGGATTTTATGCATATATATTGGTCACTTTTATGAACTTATGGTACTTAATGGAGTATAATTTATATTTTAGGTTCATGGAAGCTCAAGTACAAGAAAACGAATAAAAAGACGAAGAAATGATCAATAAACGAAGATTTATGCATGTACGAAGAATTCCCGACAAATGAAAGTCTCTTGGAGTATATTCGAGAAGATAAAGTCATGATGTTTGTCACTCCAAAGACTCAAGAATAAAGCACAAGAGGGAAAACGAGGAAAGAAATGAAGAAAAGAAGCTCAAACGAAGAAATAATGGAAGACTCGTTGTTCTCGACACACCTTCACCATTTTGGCCATAACTTGAGCATACGAACTCGGATTTAGTTGATTCAAGTGCCCACGGAAAGCTAAGAGAAAGATCTACAACTTTGGTTTTTATCACTTCTGGCCAGGAGGCTCCATCTGATCGGTAGGAGCCCGCATCCGATTCGGATGGAGCAAACTTTACTTTTACGAGAGCTCCAACCGATCGGTATTGCCCCGCATCCGATCGGTTGGCTGAAACTGCCTTCTCCAAGTTATTTTTAATGCTTCTTTAAGTGCCATTAAGTCCCAAGTCCGATCATGTACCTCTATTAACTCCTAAACCTGCTACTTTATGACACTTTGTGCCCAAGTTACTTACTTGTTGGCTAAGGGTGGCTTCTACCTATAAATAAGACTACTTTGGCATGGTTTCAAGTGTGAAATTCTAGCCTCCACCCTTAAGGACGAATTTTCACCAACTATTATCAACCCCAAAAGACCACAACCCTCTGCCATTTCCAGAAGTAGTGCTCAAGTGCTTGAAGAAGTGTTCGGGTGTGATTTTCCGGCTTGGTTAGAAGTTGTAGTTGATTGGAGGCTTGAAGGTTGCTATAATCCTTCACCTTTACCTATTGTAATTGATACCTTGGGTAAACTCTTGTTACTTTTATATTTCATGATGCTTATGATTTCCATGATTGTTGAAGACTATTGTTTGGTTGAATACAATATGGTTTTGTTTCGTATACTTGTTTGGTTTATATGATAACTTGTGATGATAGGATGTTTGGGAATAATTAGTGTTTGTTTGATAACATCATATTTGGTTAAATTGGATATTGTCTTGTTTATTGTTTTGATTAATCATTGTTGGGTCTACATGTCGACGGGAGTCTCAATAGTGGTTGATTTCAATTCATTAGTCGACGAATGTTTTGGTCTTGTACTTTGTGACGATTGTATAAGAAACTTAATAAACATGACAAGTGAATGTTTAATTTGGATTAAAGGTCGAAAGACATCTTTTGAATATGTGTTCTAATCAAGTAAATGGAACTTCACAAATTAATAACATCAAAGTTATGGGATTGAAAGAACATCTTTGGTTGTTGTTGGTTTAGGCATGAGTTTTATGACATGACCAATTGATTAAGACTTATGTATATTTGATTTATAAAGCACTAAATTATTATTGGTTCTATAGTTCGAAAGGATTACCAATGATAATATGTTTTCCAAACTAGTAAAGGCTTACACCAAGTCCTTACACCAAGTCCTAGTTAAGGCTCACACCAAGTTCTTACTAACTTGTTATCATTGCCAAACATGTATGTTCTTTGTGTGATTGTTCTCATATTGCTCTTCTTGTTGGTTTGATCCGTGACAATCATAACCATCAACTTGTTACTTGCTTAAACAAACAAACGACACTTGAGTACAACCAAGTCTCTTGGGACGATCTTGACTTACCACAACCTCTATACTACAATTGACTAGGGTATACTTGCCCGAATGTGTTCCTAGTTAACCGGTAATTCTTGTTTATAAA
The DNA here is from genome assembly GCA_021014915.2 of Artemisia tridentata subsp. tridentata. NCBI lineage: Eukaryota > Viridiplantae > Streptophyta > Magnoliopsida > Asterales > Asteraceae > Artemisia > Artemisia tridentata. The sequence goes on along the minus strand of CP139504.1, from coordinate 433,102,929 downwards.
TTTAAAGCTCGGTGAACGCACATCAATTGCCAACACCCTTAGATTAAACACAAATGTTGATTAATTAAGGGATGTTGCTCTTTTTATAATGTTTTCAAGTTCTTAAGTCACTAGTGCTTCAATACTTTATGCTAATGCTGTACTACAGATTATATTTATTAATAATCCAATAATAATTATGGGAAAAAATTACACGTTTGGTCCATGTGGTTTGCTCAGATTTCATGTTTAGACTCTAAGTCATTTTAATTACACTAGAGATACCTATTTTTGAAACCTTTCACTCATTTAGTCCTATTTTGGATGGACCGTTAGTTTGACCGTTAAGTGTTTAATTAATGTTTGCTCGTTAGTCCCTCCGTCAATATTTTTTGCACCGTTAGTCCTCATTGTATAAAATGAATTAAAAAGGGAAGCATAGGCTCGAACTCGGGTCTTGTTGCCCAAAAACCAACACCCCAACCACTGGACTAAGCGTCCAGTGGTGTAATTATATCAAAATAAATTCTATTTAACCTTTTTTTTGCTCAAACTCATTTTTATCTATTTTCGTCCATTTTTTTTTACGTTTTAGTACGTTTTTATACGTTTTCGACCTTATTTTTTTACGTTTTCGCCCGTTTTTTTCTACGTTTTCGTCTGTTTTTATACGTTTTTGAATGTTTTTTTTCGTTTTCGCCCTTCTTTTTACGTTTTCGTCCGGTTTTCTACGTTTTCGTCAGTTTTTATACGTTTTTGTCCCTTTTTTTACGTTTTCGTCTATTCTTATAGGTTTTTGTCTCTTTTAAACGTTTTCGCATGTTTTTTTTATGTTTTCGCTCGCTTTTTTACGTTTTTTTGCATTTTTATCTGTTTTAGTCCGTTTTTATATGTTTTTGTCCGTTTTGTTACGTTTTTGTCCATTTTCTACGCTTTCGTCCATTTTTATACGTTTTTTACGTTTTTCGCCCCTTTTTATACGTTTTTGTCTTTTTTTTACAATTTCGTCCATTTTTTATGATTTTTTTACGTTTTTAAACGTTTTCGTCTGTTTTTTTTACTTTTTCGTCCGTTTTAGTCCGTTTTTATAAAAACGAACAAAAACGAACAAAGACGTACAAAAATGAACGAAAACGTAAAAAACGTACGAAAACGTAAAAAAATATGGAAGAAAACGTAAAAAACAGATGAAAACGCATAAAAATGGACGAAACGTAAAAAACGGACGAAAACAGATAAAAATGGACGTAAAAGTAAAAAAACGGACGGAAACGTAAAAAACAGACGGAAACATTAAAAAACGGACGAAAACACATAAAACGGACTAAAACGGATAAAAATGGACAAAAATGTATAAAAACGAACGAAATCGTAAAAAAACAGACGAAAACGTTTAAAAACTGACGAAAATGTATAAAAAGGACGAAAACGTAAAAAAGGACAAAAACGAAAAAAAAATCGACGAAAACGTAAAAATATGGACAAAAATGTAAAAAACGGACAAAAACGGAAGAAAACGTTAAATATAATTTATTTTGATATAATTACAGAACTTGACGCTTTGTCCAGTGGTTGGTGCGTTGGTTTTTGGGCAACGAGACCCAAGTTCGAGCCTATGATGCCCTTTTTATTTCATTTTATACAATGAGGACTAACGGTGCAAAAAATATTAATATAGTGACTAACGGGTAAACATTAATTAAACACTTAACGGTCAAACTAACGTTCCATCCAAAATAGGGACTAAATGAGTGCAAGGTTTCAAAAATAGGTATCTCTGGTGTAATTAAAACGACTTAGAGACTAAACATGAAATCTGAGCAAACCACAGGGACCAAACACGTATTTTTTTCTAATTATGGCGTGGATCTTACGTTAATACCTTCCTTAGAAATCTTTAGTTTTTTAGATACACACAACTAAAAAACCAAAACAAAACCAAAACAAAACCAAGCGTCAACTAAGACACATCAATCTTTTGGTTTTTTAGATAACAGCAACAACAACAACAAAACCCAATCCCGCCGAGGGAAGGTATGGGGGAGGTAGAATGTAGAAAGATCGTACCCCTACCCCAGGATAAACCCGGAGGTAGAGAGACTGCTTCCAATGAGACCTCGGCACGCGCAGGTGTGCGGGTGAGAGAGCAAAGAAAGGAGAGCAAAAGCCAAGAACAATATGCAAAAAACAGGCAAAAGAAAGCAGGGAAAGCATGCAAACACGCAAATATAGCAGAAATAAAACTAGGGACCCGAAGAAAGGCAAAGAGGCAAGGGACACCGGCAAAAGCACAAGCAAAGAAGCACACAAGCGAAGACGCAAACAAAAACACAAACAAAACAAAGAACCAAAGCACCGAGACAAGCAGGTAAACCAAAAGGGAGCAACACAGAGCAAATCAGGGCAACGCACTGGGCCTAAAGCTAAGGCAAAGCAAAAATCAACAACCAAAAGCTAAGGCAACGCACGGGGCCTAGAGCTAAGGCAAAGCAGGGCAACGCACGGGGACTATCCTAAGGCAAAAACGGGACACCGAAAACCAAAACATATGGGGCAAGGCAACAAAGAGCCGCCTAAAACCTAACGCCAAAACTACCTAAACCCACGAAACCGAGCCTGCGCTACCCGCAGATCCTAATTCTATCAAGCATAAACTAAGACACATCAACCTTTATGCTAACCAAAGGAAAACAACCACCACTACACAAAGTCGATATAACTTTGTTGACTTTATTGACCAAAATCTTTAGCGACTACTTTTAGCGACTACAAGTGGTCGCTAAAAGTCCTTGACTTATTTGACCAAATTCTTAAGCGACCACCTTTAGCTTATAATTAATTTAAATAATTTATCATTAACTAAAATCATTTTTAATTTCATTTATAATTAATTTAAATTCATTAAAACCATTTTAAATTATTTCAAATCATTTATAATTAATTTAAATTTTTTTAAACAATGAAATAAAGTCACCCAAACCTATTGTGACGGCTTATAGCGACTACTAGTCGTCGCTATAGGTTTGGCAGGTAAATTTCCCCGGCGGAAATAAAATTTTGACTGTTACTAAAATTTTGTCCTCGCTCACGACACTTATAGTCGTCGCTATAAGTCATAGTCATAGTCAAAGATTTTATATGCATTTGTTTTGTCGTCTAGCTAAAGGTTTCAGTCAAAGACGGGGACACGAATCTGACTTTTTTGTCATGTAACGTACCTTGAGCGAATACATCCGTAGTCGCTAAAAGTTTCCCATCGCGAGAAGTGGAAATTGGCGTAGTTTGTTGACATTGCAATAAAATTTGAAAATTTATCTTGTAACTATTGAAATGCTCATGTTCGACATGAAGTACAGAGCATATCTATTTCATGTTCTAAACTTTTTGTACGTGTATATTTTACATGTAATACTGGTTCAATTATATAACCAAAGTAGTTTATAAAATACAAGTACTGTTGAAAGAAAAATACTCCTATAACCTAGAAGAAGTCTAGACATAAGCTCCATATGCAAGGGAGCTTTACTAATCAATCTGATCCTGTGAGATTTTTTCTTAGATAATGCAATCATTTTCTGATTTTCTGGATAATGCAATCATTTTCTGATTTTCTGAATCAAGATTGCAATCATCTTCCTTTTTTCTTTTGACTTATTATTCAATTATCAGGATCATTAAACTTGTATTCAAATCAACTAGATGATTACCTACATATAGCGCCAATGATGTATGTACCGTTAATTTATGTGTGCAATTTTTTTTTTTTTTTTTTTTTTTTTTTTTTTTTTTTTTTTTTTTTTTAATTAAGTTAATAGTTTAAGTTGTAATTAAGTATTTAAATATTTAATAAATTTATTTCCTTTTATTCGTAAGGACATGTTAGTTTTACAACATTACTCGTTTTTAAGTTTTTATGTTTTAAATAAATGTATTTTCTCTTTATAGTTAGTAACTCTTTAAAGTTAGTATAGTTACAGTACAACTTAGCATGTACAAATCGACTGGCAAATTTCTTTAAATTAAGCGAATGTTACTAAAACGAATGTTACAATTTCTGTTTCCTTTATTCGTAATTTGTATTGTATGTTATCCATCTAAGCTTATTTATCAATTTTAGCACGAGGATTTGAGACAACGCCGGTCATTTGCCCAAAAACTTTGCTTGATGTTGTCAAAAACCTTAAATGTACTAGTATATATGTTAAGTTGTTGGTTCTTTTGTTCCGATTTATGAACCAGAACATCACTATATAACTATTATTTAGCTTGGTGTATTAGAATATCATGGAACTACATGGTTGTTTGACTGAGTGTAAGTTGAGATGGTGTTTTGTCAAAATATACAAGCATATAACAGAGAGGCAATATATCATTGGTTCAAGAGGATTTGATCCACCCATTTTAGTCTTAAATCACTCATGATTAAAAAACAGCAACAAACATCAGAAAGTTTCCTTATACTTTCTTCTTGTGGAATAGTTTGTCAATCTTTTATTGTTGTTACTCTTTATTTTAACTATTTGAGTTTTGTATTTATTGAGTGTATTCATACAAAGAACTCATATGTATGCTATCATTCATGTAATTTTGACATAGTTCTTCAACATTTTGTGTCCCTTTACCGTATACAAAAAAAGCTGATGTTATATTCCTTTACGAGTAAATAACTACTCACTTCGTCCCAATATTATTGTCCACAAATAAAAAATACACAGTTAAGAGAAAATGGGGCCACTGCACTCTTCAACCAATCAAATATCATCTCCACCACTAACTTCTTTTTTTATTGGTTGACACAAGAAGGGGGTTATTTGTTTGGGACATCTCAAAATGGAAATGGAGATACAATTTTGGAACGTGGGAGTAGTTTGTAGCGTCTCGCTAGCTATTATTTTGTTAGTCGGTTTAAGGGTGCTATTATACTTTCTAACATCTCGCTAATTTTTACCTATAATATAATGTATTTTGCCGTTAAAAATATCATTCTATGTAAGAGATGTGTACATAAAAAAATAGAGTTGATACTTGGAAAGTACTCCCAAGAAATTAGTAAAGATGTTAAGTTGTTGTATGAACTTGGTTTAATTTTTGTTTTTCTTTTCTTTTAGAGTCGTTGTCTTTTTATAGAAACCCTAAGAGAATCTCACCTTAAATAGAAACAACATTATTGATCCATTATCTAAAGCAAAGTGACCAGCAAAGTCAAGCCAGACTGAATTCTAATTCATATGTTATAAGGATTCTATCGTATCTTTTGAGGTTTTTCTTAGATTTGTAAACATGTACCATATTCATCTTAAACATGCATGTACCTTTTTCATCACCGACATCATAAATTTCTTTAGTTAGATATAGCACTATTATTACAAGTTGTGAGAACCACGTATATTCTATGCGAAATGTGTTTTTTAGTTATGGCCTTAAAACATGATACTTATACACTTCTAAACTTGACATGTGGATTTCTAAACATTTAACTCAGTTTCGTTCTATATATTATAAGAAGATGTGTTTGTTAACTATGCATTAAAGCATGACACTTAGAAGTGATGGATTTCTAAGTGACTTCTTGACTTGTGGATTTCTAAACATTTAACTCGGTTATAAAATTGACATGAAGATTTTTCTAATTATTTGTGTGTGAAACAGAAGGAAACATGGCAGGCTTTAGATTAAACACAAATGTTGATTAATTAAGGGATGTTGCTCTTTTTATAATGTTTTCAAGTTCATAAGTCACTAGTGCTTCAATACTTTATGCTAATGCTGTACTACAGATTATATTTATGAAAAAATTACACGGATGGTCCTTGTGGTTTACACGGATTTCAAGTTTGGGTGATATTTCATTTTATTTACGCCAGACATACCTAATTTGGCAAACGTTTCACGAGTTTGGTCCCTATCTTGGATGGGCGTTAACCTTGACCGTTAAGTGTATAAATATTATTTGCCCGTTAGTCCCTCCGTTAGTTTTTTTTGCATCGTTAGTCCTATATGTTGGTCAAGGGTCAACTCAAATGGTCCATTTAGATATAATTTGACCTGCCATTTCAAGGAGTTTTGGACTGGTTCAAAAATATATAAAAATACCGTTGGACTCGTTTTTTCGTGCTCTTTCGTCTGATTCTTTACGTTTTCGTCTGACTTTTAACTTTTTCGTCCGATTCTTTACGTTTTCGTCCGATTTTTTACGTTTTCGTCCGATTCTTTACGTTTTCGCCCGATTCTTTATGTTTTCGTCCGAATTTTTACGTTTTCGTCCGAATTTTTACGTTTTCGTCCGATTCTTTACGTTTTCGTCCAAATTTTTACGTTTTCATCCGAATTTTTACGTTTTCGACTGTTTTTTCACATTTTCGTCTGTTTTTTACGTTTTCGTAGGGTTTTTTTATATTGTCGTCCGTTTTTTTACGTTTTCTTAGGTTTTTTTTATGTTTTCGTACGATCTTTACGCTCGTCCGATTCTTTAGGTTTTCGTCTGATTCTTTATGTTCTCTTCCGATACTTAACGTTTTCGTCTGTTTTTTTACGTTTTGGTCTGAATTTTTAAGTTTTCGTATGTCTTTTTACGATTTCGTCCGAATTTTTACGTTTTCGTCCATTTTTTAAGGTTTTCATCAATATTTTTACGTTTTCGTCCGTTTTTTACATTTTTTAAAACCCTTATACATGGAAGACAAAATAACACATAACAAAAAGAAAATAATTTTTCTAAAAAAAAAAAATTTTTCTAAAAAAATTAATTTCTAAAAAAAAATTTAATTTATGGAAAAAAATTAATTTCGAAAAAAAATTAATTTTTCTAAAAAAAAATTAAGAAATTTCGAAAAAAAATTAATTTCGAAAAAAAAATTAATTTTTGTAAAAAAATTAATTTCGAAAAAAAAAGTAATTTTTGTAAAAAAAAGTAATTTTTGTAAAAAAATTAATTTCGAAAAAAAAATTAATTTTTCTAAAAAAATTAATTTCGAAAAAAAAATTAAGTTTTCTAAAAAAAAAATAATTTTTCTAAAAAAAAATTACTTTTTTTTTTAGAAAAAATTCTTTTTTTTTTTTTTACAAAAATTACTTTTTTTTTTAGAAAAAATAATTTTTCTAAAAAAATTAATTTCGAAAAAAAAAATTAATTTCGAAAAAAAAATTAATTTCGAAATTAATCTTAAAATTATTTTTGAAAAAAAGTATAGAAAATGTAAAAAACAGACGAAAACGTAAAAATATTGATGAAAACCTTAAAAAACAGACGAAAACGTAAAAAACGGACGAAATCGTAAAAAGACATACGAAAACGTAAAAATTCAGACCAAAACGTAAAAAAAACAGACGAAAACGTAAAGTATCGGAAAAAAACATAAAGAATCGGACGAAAACCTAAAGAATCGGACGAGCGTAAAGAATCGGACGAAAACATAAAAAAAAACTAAGAAAACCTAAAAAAAATGGACGAAAACGTAAAAAAACCTACGAAAACTTAAAAACAGATGAAAACGTAAAAAAACAGACGAAAACGTAAAAATTCGGATGAAAACGTAAAGAATCGGACAAAAAGTAAAAATTCGGACGAAAACGTAAAAATTCGGACGAAAACATAAAGAATCGGACGAAAACGTAAAGAATCGGACGAAAATGTAAAAAATCGGACGAAAACGTAAAGAATCGGACGAAAAAGTTAAAAGTCGGACGAAAACGTAAAGAATCGGACGAAAGAGCACGAAAAAACGAGTCCAACGGTATTTTTATATATTTTTGAACCAGTCCAAAACTCCTTGAAATGGCAGGTCAAATTATATCTAAATGGACCATTTGAGTTCACCCTTGACCAACATATAGGACTAACGATGCAAAAAATAGGACTAACGATGCAAACAAAACTAACGGAGGGACTAACGGGCAAATAATATTTATACACTTAAAGGTCAAAGTTAACGCCCATCCAAGATAGGGACCAAACTCGTGAAACGTTTGCCAAATTAGGTATGTCTGACGTAAATAAAATGAAATAGCACCCAAACTTGAAATCCGTGTAAACCACAAGGACTATCCGTGTAATTTTTTCTATATTTATTAATAATCCAATAATAATTATGGGAAAAAATTACACGTTTGGTCCATGTGGTTTGCTCAGATTTCATGTTTAGACCCTAAGTCATTTTAATTACACTAGAGATACCTATTTTTGAAACCTTGCAGTCATTTAGTCCTATTTTGGATACACCGTTAGTTTGACCGTTAAGTGTTTAATTAATGTTTGCTCGTTAGTCCCTCCGTTAATATTTTTTGCACCGTTAGTCCTCATTGTATAAAATGAATTAAAAAGGGCAGCATAGGCTCGAACTCGGGTCTTGTTGCCCAAAAACCAACGCCCCAACCACTGGACTAAGCGTCCAGTGGTGTAATTATATCAAAATAAATTCTATTTAACCTTTTTTTTGCTCAAACTCATTTTTATCCATTTTCGTCCATTTTTTTTACGTATTAGTACGTTTTTATACGTTTTCGTTCTTTTTTTTTTACGTTTTCGCCCTTTTTTTCTACGTTTTCGTTTGTTTTTATACGTTTTTGAATGTTTTTTTACGTTTTCGCCCTTCTTTTTACGTTTTCGTCCGGTTTTCTCCGTTTTCGTCTGTTTTTATACGTATTTGTCCCTTTTTTTACGTTTTCGTCAATTCTTATAGGTTTTTGTCTCTTTTAAACGTTTTCGTATGTTTTTTTAACGTTTTCGTTCGCTTTTATACGTTTTTGTCCATTTTTATCTGTTTTAGTCCGTTTTTATATGTTTTCGTCCGTTTTGTTACGTTTTCGTTCATTTTTTACGCTTTCGTCCATTTTTATACTTTTTTTATTTTTGTTTTTTACGTTTTTCGTCCATTTTTATACATTTTCGTCTTTTTTTACAATTCCGTCCGTCTTTTATGATTTTTTCCGTTTTTAACGTTTTCGTCTGTTTTTTTTACGTTTTCGTCCGTTTTAGTCCATTTTTATAAAAACGAAGAAAGACGTATAAAAACGAACAAAAACGTAAAAAACTGACGAAAATGTAAAAAAATATGGAAGAAAACATAAAAAACAGATGAAAACGCATAAAAACGGACGAAAACAGATAAAAATGGACATAAAAGTAAAAAAAAGGACGGAAACATTAAAAAATGGACGAAAACACATAAAAACGGACTAAAACGGATAAAAATGGACAAAAATGTATAAAAATGAACAAAATCGTAAAAGAACAGACGAAAACATTTGAAAACGGACGAAAACGTATAAAAAGGACAAAAACGAAAAAAAAATCGACGAAAACGTAAAAATATGGACAAAAATGTAAAAAACGGACAAAAACGGACGAAAACGTTAAATATAATTTATTTTGATATAATTACAGAACTTGACGCTTAGTCCAGTGGTTGGTGCGTTGGTTTTTGGGCAACGAGACCCGAGTTCGAGCCTATGATGCCCTTTTTATTTCATTTTATACAATGAGGACTAACGGTGCAAAAAATATTAACATAGTGACTAACGGGTAAACATTAATTAAACACTTAACGGTCAAACTAACGTTCCATCCAAAATAGGGACTAAATGAGTGCAAGGTTTCAAAAATAGGTATCTCTGGTGTAATTAAAACGACTTAGAGACTAAACATGAAATCTGAGCAAACCACAGGGACCAAACACGTATTTTTTTCTAATTATGGCGTGGATCTTACGTTAATACCTTCCTTAGAAATCTTTAGTTTTTTAGATACACACAACTAAAAAACCAAAACAAAACCAAGCGTCAACTAAGACACATCAATCTTTTGGTTTTTTAGATAACAGCAACAACAACAACAAAACCCAATCCCGCCGGGGCAAGGTATGGGGGAGGTAGAATGTAGAAAGATCGTACCCCTACCCCAGGATAAACCCGGAGGTAGAGAGACTGCTTCCAATGAGACCTCGGCACGTGCAGGTGTGCGGGTGAGAGAGCAAAGAAAGGAGAGCAAAAGCCAGAGAACAATATGCAAAAAACAGGCAAAAGAAAGCAGGGAAAGCATGCAAACACGCAAACATAGCAGAAACAAAACAAGGGACCCGAAGAAAGGCAAAGAGGCAAGGGGCACGGGCAAAAGCACAAGCAAAGAAGCACACAAGCGAAGACGCAAACAAAAACACAAACAAAACAAAGAACCAAAGCACCGAGACAAGCAGGTAAACCAAAAGGGAGCAACACAGAGCAAAGCAGGGCAACGCACTGGGCCTAAAGCTAAGGCAAAGCAAAAACCAACAACCAAAAGCTAAGGCAACGCACGAAAATCAACAACCAAAAGCTAAGGCAACGCACGAGGCCTAGAGCTAAGGCAAAGCAGGGCAACGCACGGGGACTATCCTAAGGCAAAAACGGGACACCGAAAACTAAAACATATGGGGCAATGCAACAAAGAGCCGCCTAAAACCTAACGCCAAAACTACCTAAACCCACGAAACCTAGCCTGCGCTACCCGCAGATCCTAATTCTATCAAGCATAAACTAAGACACATCAACCTTTATGCTAACCAAAGGAAAACAACCACCACTACACAAAGTCGCTATAACTTTGTTGACTTTATTGACCAAAATCTTTAGCGACTACTTTTAGCGACTACAAGTGGTCGCTAAAAGTCCTTGACTTATTTGACCAAAATCTTAAGCGACCACATTTAGCTTATAATTAATTTAAATAATTTATAATTAACTAAAATCATTTTTAATTTCATTTATAATTAATTTAAATTCATTAAAACCATTTTAAATTAATTCAAATCATTTATAATTAATTTAAATTTATTTAAACAATGAAATTAAGTCACCCAAACCTATTGTGACGGCTTATAGGGACTACTAGTCGTCGCTATAGGTTTGGCAGGTAAATTTCCTCGGCGGAAATAAAATTTTGACTGTTACTAAAATTTTGTCCTCGCTCACGACACTTATAGTCGTCGCCATAAGTCATAGTCAAAGTCAAAGATTTCATATGCATTTGTTTTGTCAGCTAGCTAAAGGTTTCGGTCAAAGACGGGGACACGAACCTGACTTTTTTGTCATGTAACGTACCTTAAGCGAATACATCCGTAGTCGCTATGTAGAGACCAAGAATCACGTTCAGGAGGTCGGGAAAACTCGAAATAAAGGTTAAACATGGTAGAACTAGTTTATTGATTGGCGGAGGTGTATGTGTTTTCTAGAGAGAGATAGTAAAGAAAACACACACCTCCAAGTAAAATGAGAATCCCACCTTCCTAGTTGTGACTAGGAAGGTATTTATTACAACAATACAAGTCTAACTTTGCCCTATTGTCTAAACTAGCCCTTGTACTTAAATGCTATTGCAATTCCCGACTATAACAAAACTTTAAAGCTAACAATCTCTCCCCAAAATGATGTTATACGGGAATTGCTTGCAATGTTCCCTACAAGTAAAATTCAATACAAAACATGAGAATGATCTTCAAACATCATTACTTCGTTCAGCTTGCAGAATCTTCTCAGCTGCCATTTCTTTACTTGCAGACGAACCATGTGAGCAAATCTAATTAGGGTTTAATTCAGAGTGCCCTGAGTGCTCTCCCCTAATTAGTGCTCTCCCCTAAACTGACAACCTCATTTTATGAGTGCCCTGAGTGCCCTGAATCTGTTCGGGGGAATAGAGTATCAACATCTTTATCTCACCAAATGCATCCCAGTTATTTTTCCCATGAGAGATCAGCCCGTACATTTCTCTCCCCTGCTGGTTACGATTTATCGGAATCAGCATACTGATGTGTACGTGAAAGACAAACTGGAAGCCCTATATCAGGAATCATATCAGCCCGTGAGAAGATGTCGATATACCCAATCTACTAATAATACCATTTGAAATGTCTAACTCTTTATCAACCTCCTTTATCAAAAACAACGGCTTCATGTAGTGACTACTGATGGAGAAAACCCACTATGACGAATTTGAGACTGAAGTAAAATAACCCAAACTTGCACTGTTGTATGACTAAGTACCTATACTGAGCACTACAACGTAACTCCTTAAAGCATAGGTCGTTTCATATACCCATCCAACCTTCCTTAACTGTATATGAACTCATCTTGAATTATCCACATCTTTGTGTGACACTTGAGCACTACAACGTAACTCCTTTAAAGTGATAGCTATACTCTGTGAGCACAACAACGTAACTCCTTACATCAGGTATAACTAGACAAATCAAGTCTTAATCATCGAATGCTCTGTGAGCAGTTTAAGTTCGAGCAAGGATCTCGAAGAATCATGCATCCAACCAACCCCGATATCTTCAAGATACTAAGTACACGCACCCGTGATATTCCACTTCAACTTCAAATAAGTAACAATGAATCATCAACCTTGTAGTCACAGTTGAAAACAATTTAGCCATTGTCATTTGATTGTGAATCTTGATCAGGATCTTTTTATAAAGATGTCGTCACTCACGTGAATTGGACAATACAAGTTTAACTTAGCCCTATTGTTTAAACTAGCCCTTGTGGAAACTTATTTTAGAGCTACTTACATCTACTAAAATAAGTTACGTGATCGTTTATGGACTCTAGGTTGTTACACCTTTGATCTTGGATTTTGTCTATGACTAGCATGATGATAATATTGACGGAATATTCTATGAAAGAAACAATACTATCACAACAAGGTTTTGCCAAACTTTCTCTTTGTTATTAAACTCAACCCCAATGCTATGTGATCAAATATAGCACGGTTACTCTACAACAATAACAGGGATCAAGGAAAACCTTGATTACCTTGAGGCTTAAACAAACATAACAACATCAGACCCCATGTCTGATGTTCCCACACACACTCACTATTTGATGTTTTACATTTTAACACATTTCTGTGTTTAAATTCTAAGCATACTAAACACTTGTAAAACATACTGGTGTTCACATAGTGACACAGTGACACACACTTTTATCTAAGGGTGTGATCTCCTTTTTATAGTACAAAGGAGATCATTACAAAGTTGATAAGCTTTTGTCTACTACTTGCTTGTTATGTGTCAGTCATTAAGATACAACATGTATCTTGTTTTACAACTTTGTTGACTGAACAAATATCTAGATATTATCTAAGGATAATATCTTCTTCATCCTTATCCATCCAGCAGCAGTATGACTCACTGATCAGCAGCAGCTTCATTTGCACTACCAGCAGGAACAGATACACTAGCAGCAGGAACAGTACACTACCAGCAGGAACAGACCAGCAGGAACAGATACACTACAAGCAGGAACAGTTCTGTTTTCAGAATATGTTTTGTACCAGCAGCAGTATCTACTCAGCGTATTTTGCTTATCATTTCAGTATTTCTTCTTGTTTTGTACCATCAAATCTATGAAAATATAATTCCCAACAATCTTCCCCTATTTGATGATTACAAAACAAATACGTTCTTGTACGAATTTTCCTAGACGAAGTAGAGAAATTGAGATAATTAAATCTCACCATGAATGAAACTATACTGTCTTCCCCTTAATCTATGCTATCCACCACATCTCTTCCCCTTTTTGTTATCAACAAATAGAGAATATTACAAATATGATCTTTACAACTACAAACTAATATTAATCGATAGTAGTAAGAATCAATAACTTTCCCTTGTGGTGTTGTACAAATACAATAAATGGTTATACATCTAAACATTTAAGCTTCCCCTGAAACCCATATGTTAACCATTTCGAATCTTCAATTCTGTAGGCTTTTATGACTGATGAAGAAAAACCAACCATTACTAACTTGTTGATGAAGCAGAATAAACCATCCTTGAGTCTTATGTCTTGTACTAAAACTGACTTTGAACGTATACCCATGTATAGGGAGACCTCAGTCTCTTGACAATAAACTCATCTCCAATGAGACACTAAGCACTACAATGTAACTCCTTTAAGTGTTTGTCAATTCGTAGTCACTTGAACGAACGAGCAAGTTATCTTTAAAGTGTAATCAACCACTTTAAGATATGATAAGAACATAATTTTGAAAAATTCAACTTTAACTTCAAATAAGCAACAAATAATCTTTTTCACCAATAATAACTTGATAAACAAGCCTTTAATCTTTTAAGAACGAACTCTCTTATGTGTGTGATTCTTCCCCTTTGTGTGTGAACCTTGACAGAAAACCAAAAATTCGACCATACCTCAATTGTTTCTGCAGTAGTTTTCAACGATGCATATCTTGCAACCTAAGGCTCAGATTGAAGATCCCTACGGTGAGAATCTACCTTGATATACCAAGAACCTCCAGTAAAAATTTCAGCCCGATCCAACGGTCAACGAAGGAGTTATAGCCTTTGCAAAACAGCTCTGCAGAAAGTTGCGAAAAATTAAGCAAAAACGAATTTTTCTTCTTTCTTTAGCTAAAACCTTTTTCTTTTCCTAGATCCAGACCCCCCCCCCCCCCCCCCCCCCCCCCCGCTCTGATACCAACTGTGGAAACTTATTTTAGAGCTACTTACATCTACTAAAATAAGTTACGTGATCGTTTATGGACTCTGGTTTGTTACACCTTTGATCTAGGATTTTGTCTATGACTAGCATGATGATAATATTGACGGAATATTCTATGAAATAAACAATACTATCACAACAAGGTTTTGCCAAACTTTCTCTTTGTTATTAAACTCAGCCCCAATGCTATGTGATCAAATATAGCATGGTTACTCTACAACAATAACAGGGATCAAGGAAAACCTTGATTACCTTGAGGCTTAAACAAACATAACAATATTAGACCCCATGTCTGATGTTCCCACACACACTCACTATTTGATGTTTTACATTTTAACACATTTCTGTGTTTAAATTCTAAGCATACTAAACACTTGTAAAACATATTGGTGTTCACATAGTGACACAGTGACACACACTTTTATCTAAGGGTGTGATCTCCTTTTTATAGTACAAAGGAGATCATTACAAAGTTGATAAGCTTTTGTCTACTACTTGCTTGTTATGTGTCAGTCATTAAGATACAACATGTATCTTGTTTTACAACTTTGTTGACTGAACAAATATCTAGATATTATCTAAGGATAATATCTTCTTCATCCTTATCCATCCAGCAGCAGTATGACTCACTGATCAGCAGCAGCTTCATTTGCACTACCAGCAGGAACAGATACACTAGCAGCAGGAACAGTACACTACCAGCAGGAACAGTTACACTACCAGCAGGAACAGACCAGCAGGAACAGATACACTACAAGCAGGAACAGTTCTGTTTTCAGAATATGTTTTGTACCAGCAGCAGTATCTACTCAGCGTATTTTGCTTATCATTTCAGTATTTCTTCATGTTTCATTCTTCTTGTTTTGTACCATCAAATCTATGAAAATATAATTCCTAATAGCCCTTGTACTTAAATGCTATTGCAATTCCCGACTATAACAAAACTTTAAAGCTAACAAATCCGTAGTCGCTAAAAGTTTCCCATCGCGAGAAGTGGAAATTGGCGTAGTGTGTTGACATTGCAATAAAATTTGAAAATTTATCATGTAACTATTGAAATGCTCATGTTCGACATGAAGTACACATCATATCTATTTCATGTTCTAAACTTTTTGTATGTGTATTTTACATGTAATACTGGTTCAATTATATAACCAAAGTAGTTTATAAAATACAAGTACTGTTGAAAGAAAAATACTCCTATAACCTAGAAGAAGTCCAGACATAAGCTCCATATGCAAGGGAGCTTTACTAATCAATCTGATCCTGTGAGATTTTTTCTTAGATAATGCAATCATTTTCTGATTTTCTGTATCAAGATTGTAATCAACTTCCTTTTTTCTTTTGACTTATTATTCAATTATCATGATCATTAAACATGTATTCAAATCAACTAGATGATTACCTACATATAGCGCCAATGGTGTATGTACCGTCAATTTATGTGTGCAATTTTTATTTTTATGTATTTTTATGTATGTATGGGTGTGGAGTAAGTGAGAGTTCAAAAAGTTAATAGTTTAAGTTGTAATTAAGTATTTAAATATTTAATAAATTTATTTCCTTTTATTCGTAAGGACATGTTAATTAGTTTTACAACATTACTCGTTTTTAAGTTTTTATGTTTTAAATAAATGTATTTTCTCTTTATAGTTAGTAACTCTTTAAAGTTAGTATAGTTACAGTACAACTTAGCATGTACAAATCGACTGGCAAATTTCTTTAAATTAAGCGAATGTTACTAAAACGAATGTTACAATTTCTGTTTCCTTTATTCGTAATTTGTATTGTATGTTATCCATCTAAGCTTATTTATCAATTTTAGCACGAGGATTTGAGACAACGCCGGTCATTTGCCCAAAAACTTTGCTTGATGTTGTCAAAAACCTTAAATGTACTAGTATATATGTTAAGTTGTTGGTTCTTTTGTTCCGATTTATGAACCAGAACATCACTATATAACTATTATTTAGCTTGGTGTATTAGAATATCATGGAACTACATGGTTGTTTGACTGAGTGTAAGTTGAGATGGTGTTTTGTCAAAATATACAAGCATATAACAGAGAGGCAATATATCATTGGTTCAAGAGGATTTGATCCACCCATTTTAGTCTGAAATCACTCATGATCAAAAAACAGCAACAAACATCAGAAAGTTTCCTTATACTTTCTTCTTGTGGAATAGTTTGTCAATCTTTTATTGTTGTTACTCTTTATTTTAACTATTTGAGTTTTGTATTTATTGAGTGTATTCATACAAAGAACTCATATGTACGCTATCATTCATGTAATTTTGACATAGTTCTTCAACATTTTGTGACCCTTTACCGTATACAAAAAAAGCTGATGTTATAATCATTTACGAGTAAATAACTACTCCATTCGTCCTAATATTATTGTCCACAAATAAAAAATACGCAGTTAAGAGAAAATGGGGCCACTGCACTTTTCAACCAATCAAATATCATCTGCACCACTAACTTCTTTTCTTTTTTTATTGGTTGACACAAGAAGTGGGTTATTTGTTTGGGACATCTCAAAATGGAAAGGGAGATACAATTTTGGAACGCGGGAGTAGTTTGTTGCGTCTCGCTAGCTATTATTTTGTTAGTCGGTTTGAGGGTGCTATTATACTTTCTAACATCTCGCTAATTTTTACCTATAATATAATGTATTATGCCGTTAGAAATATCATTCTATGTAAGAGATGTGTACATAAAAAAATATAGTTGATACTTGAAAAGTACTCCCAAGAAATTAATTAGTAAAGATGTTAAGTTGTAGTATGAACTTGGTTTAATTTTTGTTTTTCTTTTCTTTTAGAGTCGTTGTCTTTTTATAGAAACAATAATACTATGATGTAGTGTGAAAATGGGATAAACAATTGAATCTGTTGATTCACAAGAATACCAGAAACAATCTTCCAACTATCGTTGATTCAAAAAGAATACCGATAATTAAGAGAATCTTAGCAAACCGCCAAGAACAAAGCAAAAGCTTTTATTATCAAAATTCCAAGATTTCCCAATACAAAGAAAATACTCCCTATTTATAGGAAAACTAGAAGAAATTTAAATAAATAAAAGTTAATGTCTTGACCGAGAAGTTGGAAAAGCATCATAATGTATTGACCTAGAAGTTGGAACAGCATCATTCTCCCCCACTTAAAAAAAAAAAACTCATCCTCGAGTTTGCTTCACTCGTCCCTTGTACTCGTTGCATCCAAATCTCTATCCATTGCATCAAATTCCCTTTCTTTATAATGACTCGACCTCGAACCTTGATCGTCTTAAAACCGAACTTATCGACCATGGGTGTAGCTTTCAAATACCATTCTAAGTATTTTTTACGAATCAGAAATTCAAAACGCTGGCTAACTTTGATAATAATACTTTTTCCAAACGACATCAACTCATGTGATTTTGTATTGATGTCTTCCTCAAAATCAACATTTAAAGTTGTTTGGATCATTGAAGAAGAAAGATCATTAGCCACAACTATGACGTCTTCGATGTTGTCTTCTTCCCTACCAAATCCTCCTTTCCCAACAAATCCTTCTTCTGCCTCAATGATATCTTCAATATCGGTATCATAAACTGGCATCAATTCTTCTTCATATTGATCATCATCAAATACTGGAGGTCCTTCATAATCGTCACCCGCCACACCATTATCTCTCCATTCATGAGAAGATGAACCATCACCCTCAAAGAACGGATATTCTGACTCTTCGCCTTCACTTCTCCTTGGAGACATCTTAATCAGGAACTTCGGCTTTGATACCAACTGATGTAGTGTGAAAATGGGATAAACAATTGAATCTGTTGATTCACAAGAATACCAGAAACAATCTTCCAACTATCGTTGATTCAAAAAGAATACCGATAATTAAGAGAATCTTAGCAAACCGCCAAGAACAAAGCAAAAGCTTTTATTATCAAAATTCCAAGATTTCTCAATACAAAGAAAAGACTCCATATTTAAAGGAAAACTAGAAGAAACTTAAATAAATAAAAGTTAATGTCTTGACCAAGAAGTTGGAAGAGCATCATAATGTCTTGACCTAGAAGTTGGAAATGCCGTTAGAAATATCATTCTATGTAAGAGATGTGTACATAAAAAAATATAGTTGATACTTGAAAAGTACTCCCAAGAAATTAATTAGTAAAGATGTTAAGTTGTAGTATGAACTTGGTTTAATTTTTGTTTTTCTTTTCTTTTAGAGTCGTTGTCTTTTTATAGAAACCCTCAGAGAACGTCACCTTAAATAAAAAGTGACCAGCAAAGTCAAGCCAGACTAAATTCTAATTCATATGTTATAAGGATTCTATCGTATCTTTTGAGATTTTTCTTAGATTTTTCTTAGATTCTATCGTATCTTTTTAGTTATGGCCTTAAAACATGATACTTATACACTTCTAAACTTGACATGTGGATTTCTAAACATTTATTTTTTTTGAAAAGAGAACTTCATTAAACAAACGCGCGGAATCTCCAAGAAAGAGATATCCGCACACACAAAATTACTCAGTTTCGTTCTATATATTATAAGAAGATGTGTTTGTTAACTATGCATTAAAGCATGACACTTAGAAGTGATGGATTTCTAAGTGACTTGTTGACTTGTGGATTTCTAAACATTTAACTCGGATATAAAATTGACATGAAGATTTTTCTAATTATTTGTGTGTGAAACAGAAGGAAACATGGCGGGCTTTAGATTAAACACAAATGTTGATTAATTAAGGGATGTGGACGTATAGTCTGGGCCAGGAATGTGCCAGGCCCGGCAGACAGCGGCTCACTCTACGCCTAAACCCTAAACCATGCCCTATAAATATATGGCTGGGATCCCCTTCTTCAGAGGGAGATATAAGAACAGAACAGAACAGATTATTCTAAACCTAACTCTTGTAGGCTATATCGCATCGATACTAACTTGACTGTCGGAGGTGGATCCCGGGGCTACGGCCTCGGGTCCACTCCTAACGGGTTCTCTTTGTTGAACAGGTCTACTCAGGGCTCGAGAAGACGACGAACGGCCCATGGAGAGTCGTCGAATCCAGCCTGCGCCAGATTATGTATCAACAAGTTGGCGCCATCCGTGGGACACGACAAGTTTCGGTTCTCACATCACCGGAAAGCAACCATCGAGTTCCAAAGCCGGTATTTTGATCTTTTTTAAATTGACTTTTGCAAAGGTATCTTGTTTATTCCTGTTTGCCGTACTGCGACATCATTAATTATAAATTGACATGCGATTTATACATCATTGGTAAAGGTATCTTATTATTTATTATCGTACATGCGATTTGATTGGTTAAAAAGTTTTGTCATGCGACATCATTGGTAGAGATTAATTATAAATCGATGTACTGCAATTAAACGTGAGACATACTTTTGCAAAGTGAACCTTATTGCGGTAAGATATGCTATCTTTTAAATATTCAGAAGATTTTATGTAAATCTTTTAACTTGGTAAACACGATTTTATCTATAGTCGCACTAAGTCCGCACGATCGGACCTACTTTATCTTTTAGCCGCGAATTAATTCGCGCACATAATGTTTTTACGGTTGGTATGCTTGTTCGCGCTTGTTTGCACGTTCGAACGCAGTCACGATAAATCTACCCGCGTTAGGCTGTGCGTTCGGACATCTTCGCAGATTAGCTAGTCAATCGCCATGAGCGCACTGGACAAAAGCGGGAACAGTACAGGCACCACGATGCTAGTCAATCGCCATGAGCGCACTGGACAAAAGCCGTGGTCATGTTATGTTCATCTGCGATCATCCACAAACGTTCGAGTCTATGCGGTCACGATACATCCATCTGCGTCTGTGCGTGCGATTGCAACTATTAGTCGTGGTCACGGTGTGTCCATCCGGGTTATTGTTTTTTTTATATATAATAAAAAAAAAACAATTAATTATTTATGTAGTTTGTAAAACCTCACGATAGGTGTAATTCGCACTGCTACTTCTCTTATGTGTTAATTTCACATGCTATGTGCTATATATTGCTTCACGCTAATCTTTTACTTCATTAGGTTTTATATGTTGCGATTCACGGCATATACTTTTAATATTTGCATTAAGTGTTTTTCAGGATTTGAATAACTAAGTTTAATGCTCCTACATGAGTAGCACCATCAAACTTGGGGGGCTACCAGGGTATATAATACCACTGTTTCCGTACGCGTCACGCAGGTATATTTGGAAGCACCTCCTTGTCGCGCACAGCGCGCACCTCCTTGTCGCGCACAGCGCGCACCTCTGCCATAGAAGCACGTCTTCTGTCGCACCATGCTGCATCGCTACTGGTACAAAAGGTACGCCCTTACCCAGGATGCGGCATACGGGATCCACCTTCACCATTGTGAGACTCTCACAATCGCAATGTCAGTGTTACCCCAACTATAGAACTACGTGTTCTTCTTACGGGGTCTTTACTGTCACACTGTGGCGGGAAACCTAGCATATGCGCATCCCTCCCCGTCATGTAAGAACGGGTGTTACTCAGGATGGAACATGGTCACCACGGACGCGCCTACAAGGTCGCGGATTCGGATATAGTCTAATGGGCTAAACAGGACTGCGCCATGGACCCAGTGCGCACTGTCGCATTTGGGCTGCGCGGTATGGTCCGACCCATGTGCACACCTGAGTTGCGCACACATGAGCCATGCCGTCATGGTTGATTGGGCCTACGCGGCCATGAACAAGAACTTAAGTCTAGCATAACATAGCCATGCACTATGTCACACTAGACTTGGGGGGCTTGTGGACGTATAGTCTGGACTGGGCCAGGAATGGGCCAGGCCCGGCAGACAGCGGCCCACTCTACGCCTAAACCCTAAACCATGCCCTATAAATATATGGCTGGGATCCCCTTCTTCAGAGGGAGATATAAGAACAGAACAGAACAGGTTATTCTAAACCTAACTCTTGTAGGCTATATCGCATCGATACTAACTTGACCGTCGGAGGTGGATCCCGGGGCTACGGCCTCGGGTCCACTCCTAACGGGTTCTCTTTGTTGAACAGGTCTACTCAGGGCTCAAGAAGACGACGAACGGCCCAGGGAGAGTCGTCGAATCCAGCCTGCGCCAGATTATGTATCAACATAACCCTTGTTTATAATGTTTTCAAGTTCTTTTTATAACGTTTTCAAGTTCTTAAGTCACTAGTGCTTCAAATACTTTATGCTAATGTTGTACTACAGTTTATATTTATTAATAATCCATTAATAATAATATAACCCTTGTTTGATATCCTAAGGCGCAGTAGCGAGTTAGTGCATGTGCATGTGCTTGACTTAATACATAAAGATAGTGCGGGATAGAATGTCTTTTGGTACATAAATAATGACATGGTATATTAGCAGCTAATCACTTTTATCACTTTATCCACTTATTGATTTGGATTCACGTGCCATTTTAATGTAGGGCTTATTGGAAAAGGCCTAATATCACATTCTAAAACTAGCAAATTTCTTCACTTTTTTTGGGAAAATTTCTTCACTTTCATAGCAAGTTGCCAGTCCAAACTCAATAATAATCTCTTATATAATAAGGAAACATATAAAATGAACAATCAAATCATTGAGTATTTTACAAGTGAGCCAATAAGATAGCTAGATGTTTCCACCTAGGAAAAATGGAGCTATGACAATAAAAAGTCAAAATTGAAACAATAAATTAACTGCATAAGCTAGGCCAAAATTGTGTTTTATTAGATAATATAGATAGATTCTGATTTGATGGTATACAAATCACATGAAGATCTAACCATATACGTGAGTCTAGTAATACCTAGATCATATCACATAGCAAAACGATCAGAAATGACAATGTTTCTTACTATAAACTATCACCTACTATAATCTTGAAAAGTCAATAGAGATGACACTGCACCAGTAAGATACCAGTAAGAGGGTAGTCGCAAGTCAAAACATCATAGATAATATATTACAGTAATATATATATTTATCTTGGTCGTAGTTAGTTACAAGTCAAAAGTCAACAGAGATGACACGTGCACCAATACGAGGAACCTATGCTTCTTCCAAGAAGGTGTTGTGGAAAGGCCCACACAAATGGATACACGATCGAAAATCTCAAAACCTCCAACAAGCAAGGCCTATAAACAATGACCAAACCTAAAATGACACCTACATAAACAAATACCTAAAATACAAACACGTACAACCTTGAATTAATAAGACCAAGTATATACCAACGTGTTCTTTTTTGTTACGTTATTATATGATGTTGCAGCTATAATTTCTTATGATAATATTTTTTATTTTCATATTATATTCTTGATCTATATTGTTTCGAATGTTCGATTGACAATATATATACAAATTTTTTGTTACATTAGTCACGCCTTTATAATATTTTCAAATGGATCATTGCACTAGTGGAGATTCCAATATATAAGTATTTTGTTGAACAACTTGAACATGTCTGACCGTTTAGTCTTGCACTTCAATTCCATATTACTTCATCCGTTTCAAAAAGAGTATCCATAAATAAAAAATTAGCAAATTATGATATGTGTAATTAATGATATTTTTAATTGATAAAAAGTCATTTTTACTTTCATATTTAATATAAAACTTAGAATTGAGTAATTAATGCATGTTCTAATTATAAGGGTAAAGTAGGAAAGCAGACATAATCACTATCTAAAAATAAAAACTCGACATTTTTTTTAGGAACAATATAAATTGCAAGGTGGACAGGTTTTATGAGACGGAGAGAGTAGAGAAGAAAAGAAAAAAGTTATTTCCAAAAATAGAGGCAAAAATGAACATTATATTCTCATAAGGCCTCTATTATCCACACCCCCCTTATATGTGGGGTCCGGCTACTTTTGGGGGAATGTACAACCCGACAAAAGAGACAGTACAAGCGGCGGCAGCAGAGGAGAAAGTCAACACCCCCCTAAGGGGGGTTTGGATGAGATGCGCCTTCTCATAATTCTATAAACTCAAAACAAGATACCATATATACTCCGAATAAAATAAAAATTTAAATAAAACTCAACAACTCAAACTTATTATAAATGGAAACATGTCTTAACCTATCAAAACATTCCCAAAAATTATATAGTTCCACCATGGATGCCTTTCTTCATTTATCTGATGAAGATCAAATTGGAAACCCTAAATTTTCATCTTCTTCTTTAAACTACCCTTCAAACATAATCGATGATCGAGTATATAATCTAACCAACGGTGATAATACCTTGTATAACCATAATCTTAATGATGATAACTCTAACCCTAACACTCTCTCGCTCATCGATCACCAAGATTCTAGCTCTTCAAATTCTTTATCATATCTAAATACAAATGAGCAAACTCCAGACTTGCTAGAAATAACCACAGATGTAAACATCTCTAAAAGCCCACAGATATCTGCTGATGCTGCTACTGCTAGCATGACACCATGGATCGAAAGGCAGCTCTTATATGAGTGAGTTATATTCTCACTTTTTTTTGCATCGTTAACAATACATGTAAAAAGTGTCCTGTGTGCATCTTATTTACAGTTCTTTTTTGCTTGCAAAATGTAGCGATAACTCTAGTCGAGAGAGGCTGAATGATGATACAAAGATTGGGTTTCGTATACAAACCGCACTTGAGGTGTTGGATGATGGTTATAGATGGAGGAAGTATGGCAAAAAGAAGATTAAATGTACTCCTAATCCGAGGTACTAATTCATCCAAAACAATATAGTTAACTTTACTTATGATCTTACTTAAAAGGATCTTGAGAGGTATGATATATAATTCAGGGATGGAACTTGAACATTTTTTTGTAAAGGGGCCAAGTAAGTATATAACGGGGCTGATATACAATATGCTGAAAATTTTCTTTTAAACATGACTTAAACTAAAAATAAAAAAGTAAAAAAAGTACATAGGACAAAAAATTTAGGGGGCCACAACCCCTTTCTTCCCTTATAAGTTCCGTCGATGATACTTTCTTCCCTTTTAAGTTCCGTCCATGATATATATCAACAATATCAAGAACATGTACTTGCACTTGTGTTTTTTTTCCTGCAATAATCAAAGACATGCATATAATACACAATAAACAGGATCTTAGGTGGCCGGATCGGATGTCGCTCGGGCACCTTAATAGCGATAAATTGAAAATGTTGACTTGAAGTTGATAATAAAGTCGATGTTTGATATCAACATCTGAAAGAATAAAATGTTATATATATATATATATATATATATAAAAGAACCTTGTCTTGTAAAATTTATATTGTAAATTTGATATGCTAGAATGACTTATATTCAACGGCACGTGGCAACTTTTTTCTTTATATATTTCTAATTTGATGTAACATAACTCAAATATATTTTGTAGTATATATGTATGTGTATGTCTTTACATTTTAAAAATAAATACTAGCATGGTTACCTCGCAAAGCAGCGGGGGCGTGTATTATATTTAAGGGCTAGTACTTAATTTAGTGGCTATGTGCTTGTGACGTGAGATAATGAATAGGTTAGTATGTAACATTATTATTTTCAAATTTTAGAATTAAAATTTCAAACTATAAATATATATTAAATTTATTAGCGTAATTATATCTTATCATTGTAATATCTAATTTAATGCTATTAAGTAACGTGTCAATACATGACTTTAAAAATTACTAAATATAGTAAGTTTTGTAAACTTAAAAAGTTTAAGACTTCTATTTATAAAAGTCCTGAACACATTATAAATAGTATAGATATACATAGATATAAATATAGATAATACTGAAAAGTCAATCGATCGAGTTACGAGTATCATTCTGTGTTTAAATAAAGATTTTAACTTCCAAGTTATGTACGAATTGAGTACTATTCATACATACCCCGCCTGCGTATGGTTCCAACGTTGTGAAATTTTTTCGTGCATGCTAATAATTAATCAAATAAGTAGCTAATTTTGATCAAAAAATTCCCTTTAATTTCCAGGAACTACTTCAAATGCTCGACAATAGGATGCAAAGTGAAGAAAAGAGTAGAGCGAGATAGAGATGATTCAAGTTGTATAATAGCAACCTACATTGGGCTGCATAATCACGATGTTCCATCTACAACTGCTTCCAGTTCCAACACGTGTCCTACCTGAGTATGGACATTGCAATATTCGTGATTGGATCCAGATACGTTATTGAAAATCTCAAGTCTTGGTCGTGTCCTTGAATTATTGAAATTATGTGCATTGCAATGGTATGAACATCAAACGAACACGAGCGCAAGGTGTGCTAGCCAGGTTATTGATAAATAGTATCACGTTTCCCTAACTTAGTAAGTTAATTACCATACATGGGAACTATATGTTCATTTTGTAAATTGTGATTGTCATGGTACTCTTGTGATGTTTAGTATTTTTCATTATTACCTCAGATGTTGTGAATGTAACTTTCAATGTTTATATATTGTGTTTTATTTCTCTCAAGTCCGGACTTCTTATCATTTGTACATCATGTATGGTTTATCTTGACAAACTATATTAGTGAGTTGTTTTTTTGATAGCACACGTTTCATTATATATGAATTGATGGAAAACGGTATCCATAAATGAAAATGTTGGAAAAAAGGTATAGTAAGAACTAAGAAAGCAGCCACAAAGAACACCAAACAAAATTCTCCGAAAATTTTGTGTGGAAGTGAATTAGATTAGAGAAGGTGTGGAGAAGCTAGTCAATAAGTACAAAACTTTCCAATCATTTTGGTATTTTGGTGCTTTAAAGGTTGTCGAAAATTAAAGATGGCTACCTAAATTGGCAGAAGACGGTATTGGACGTTTCAATCATATATATAATTTGCCACATTAGCCAGTAATTGACGTACGTGACATATACATACATGTTGAGTTGTTGACATTGCAATAAAATTTGAAAATTTATCATGTAATTAATAATTGAAATGCTCGTGTTCAACACGAAGTATACAGCATATCTATTTTAAGTTCTAAACTTTTTGTATTTGATGTATTTTACATGTGATAAAGGTTCAATTATATAACCAAAGTAGTTTATAAAGTACAAGTACTGTTGAAAAAAAAAATACTATAACATAGAAGAAGTCAAGACATAAGCTCCATATGCAAGGGAGCTCCATATGCAAGGGAGCTTCACAAATTGTAAAACACTAGATCTATATTAATCTACTCGAACCAACCTTAACTACAACTAAAAGAAATAAAAGCGTGATACTCAAAGTAGAATAAAGTGAAGATGAGAGAAGAGTAGAAGATGAGATGCGTATGAAATAACTTATAGCCGAATGATTGTTATTACCTTAAGAGAACAATACAAAAAGATAAATCACACACACTAAACTTCTCACACACTCTCACCTATACTATCTTGAGGCACACTTGATATGAGGAGAGTGTGTGGCTATTTATAGCAAACATAGGCCGGCGCCCTAGGGTATCTAGGTGGGCTTTGGTGGGCTTTGTGTTGGACTTGGGCTTTTGTTTCTTACTTGTTCATTACTTAACAAAGTCCAACACAAAGCTAACAATACTTAGACATATTACACTTATCTACACGACACACTTTTATAATAAATACAAATGACCATCACTTGACTAAAATATAAATGCTAACAATCTCCCCCTAAGAGATGGTCATTTCCATGATGCTCCCAGTGATAGGTCTTTTGTCTTCAATGTCTTGATCTTTGTGTGTCGTTGTAGAGTATTCTTCATTCAATGTTCCTTCATGCAATCGTGATCTTCAAAGTATTGTCTTTTGTGGTTGTTCTTGCCTTGATCAAAATCTTCGTGTGAGGATGCGTCGTATCCTCCAACATACTCATACATCTTGGATTGTGTACTTATGCTAACAATCTCTCCTTGCTAACAATCTCCCCATAAACTTTCATCATATGAACTTGTTCTTGACATCTTGATTAGCTTCTTGACTTAGTCGTTACACTTTTTCTTTAACTTGATCTCCTTGTCTTGAACTTTAATACTTGAGCTTTGATGAGGGTGTTCTTCATAAGTATGAGTATGCTGAGGTGAAGATGTTTGATGTATCAAATTATGGTTGATGGACTTTCGTCGGTACCTGCATAAAACAGTTAGCATTAATTCGTCCAGCGCTTACAGGTTTGGACTTCGAGATCGTCAACAGCATAGTGTGAAGACTTTCTTTAATCCTAACCCAGGCCGTTCTGAACCGGATACCCCCGAGAGGGCTTACACGGACACACCGAAGTGCACCCACGATTCAGTGAGTCGTTGGAGACCACCCCACGACTGTAGACCGTTTGAAGCATAGAAACCATCATGATATAAGCGGCAAGATCCAAAGATCTCATTAAGACTCTTACAACTTGTGTCCTTTTTGGTGAACACAAGTGTATTATATCGAAAGTGTATCCTAAATGATTTTTGATGAATCTCATGGCTCTAGACTCGATAATGTGCGTTTTGGTTTTAGTAGTCGGAGGCATGGAGCAGAGTGCCACCTTTTCAATATCAACACATCTCGGAATAAGAGGCCAATAGATTATGCAGTGTTCTCCGTAAGAAATGAAACAAATATCTTTTAAGAGATATCTGAGTGGCTAGGAGGGGTTTGTGCAGCGCGTCACTGGGTCCATGACGTCTTGTCTTCAATATCAATATCACCTTAGTGAATACCGATAGCAGATGTATTGACCCAGTTTCTGCCCTAAGTTTTTATGGAGGGCTATTTCTTTTCACCCTTTCATTAAACTTTTCTTTTTAATTCTTCAACCCCTTCTTTCCCTTTTTCATTTTACTCCTTTTTTCAATCTTACCTAAGGACTTCTAATTCTAATATATTGGAATTGTCCTTGGGTAGATCCCTCCGGCTCTGACGGATCATTGGACATAACCTAACCATAATCACCTTATTACTCCATGATTATCCTAGATTAGTTGATCACTTGCCATAAAACCTTTTTGTGAAAATCTCTCAAAGTGTTTATGAGTAAAACACATTTTGGTTAACACTTCGAGAGTTTTACATTTTATGAAATACTCCCCCTTCACATGTGCTCATGCATTTTTAAGATAAATTTGCACATGTTGGGTAGAGTTCGCACATTTTGAATTGATCAATTTTCAGTTAATATGACCATTGCGAGACACGCTTACATCACTAGTTAGACTAGCTTGAAGTTATTACCCGTCCCGGTCATATTAAAAGAAGAATCTCTCGAATTGGTACATTCTACTCAGACAAGTCCTTTGTGAGACACGTTTACATGACTGGATAAACCAGCTTGAAATTATTACCCGTCCCGGACAAGTCTTTTCGATAACGGACATTTAGTTTCATCAATTAGAGGGTTGAAACCTTGAGTCGAGCTCTTTTGAGATTCAATCCATGATTTTAAGCATTTTTTGATCACATTTTAATCACGTCTTCTCCCCCTAAAAAATAGCATTTAGTGATCTTTTTGATATCACCTGATTAAAATGAGAGTATTTTGAAGAGATAGACGGATCATTTTAGAATCAATTTGGAACATTATTTTCTTTTTAAAACACCCCCTTAAATAAAGCATATTGTTTAAACATTTGAGTTTAAAGTCATTTAAGGGTAAAGAGAGAGTTTTCTTTTTGAAGAATCTTGAGCACATAATTTGGAGAAAGATTTTGAAAAATCTTTTTGAAAAATCTTGATCATGTGCTCAAGGATTCTTTGTTTTCTTTTGCCATTAACAATGCGAGTCCTGATCTGAAATAATCAGAAGTCATCATTGTAGCACGGGTTTCGTACTGAAATATACGAAAGCCGTCATTTAAGTGCGGGTTTCGTACTGAAGTGTACGAAAGCCATTATTTAAGAAATTTTTGAGAAACGACATGTTTTAGAAAACATTTAAATGAACTCTCGCTCAAGCATCTGTACATGCCCGTATCAATGTTGAATGACATTTCTAGGTATGTATAGAATATTGATTATACGAGAGACATGTCGTGAGAAAAATATTTTTGGTTTTTATATTTTTTACTGTTTTTGTGTTTTTGAAATTTTCTAGTTTTATATTTTGTTTTTGTTAGTTTTTCAAATTTTGTATTTTGTTTTTTCAAAAATATTTACATGCGACGCTTTTTGAGTAAAAATCAATAAGTTTTGAGAAGACTTTCTAAGTCTTCGGGAGTTAGGCTTCGCATGCCAATTCGTCGAACTAAGTTATCAAACCGCTCTGTTGGGAGGGCTTTAGTAAATAGATCGGCGAGTTGGTATTCAGTCTTCACGAAAAATAATTTAACAATACCATTTTCAACGTGTTCCTTGATAAAGTGGTAGCGGACTCTAATATGCTTGGTCTTGGAGTGCTGAACTGGATTGCACGAGATGGCTATGGCACTTTTCGAGTCACAATACATAGGTATGCGGTCGAAAGAGTAGCCATAATCTGTGAGTTGTGTCCTCATCCATAGAACTTGGGCACAACACGCAGATAGAGACACATACTCGGCTTCTGCGGTTGATAATGCCGTACAGTCTTGTTTCCTTGATCACCAGCCTACTAGCTTTTCTCCCAAAAATTGTGCTCCCCCAGATGTACTTTTTGCGGTGACTTGACAACCAGCATGATCGGCATCTGAAAAGGCTATTAGTGTAAACTCCAAATCCTTCGGATACCAAAGACTCATGTTAATGGTTCTTCGTAGGTATCGTAAGATCCGTTTAACCTCTTGGAGGTGAAGTTCGGTAGGCCTTGCCTGAAACCGTGCTAATAAACAGACAACAAAATGTATATCGGGTCGACTAGCAGTTAAGTACATGAGAGAACCAATCATGCTTCGATATTTCTTCGGATCGATGGGTTTCCCATATAAGTCTGCATTAATTTTGGGTGAAGTGACCATTGGAGTACCAACAGAGTAACAATTTTCCATTCCATGTTTTTTCAAAATCTCAATTGTATATTTATCCTGATTAATGAAAATACCGTGATGGGATTGATGGATTTGAAGTCCAAGGAACAATTTTAATTCGCCCATCATAGACATTTCAAATTTACTTTTCATGAGATTTGCAAAAAGTTTTGAATGTTTCGGATTAGTGGACCCAAAAATTATGTCGTCCACGTAAATCTGAACAAACAAAATGTCATCTTTAAACCTTTTGGTAAACAAGGTTGGGTCAATTGTTCCTTTGGTGAAATGATTTTGAATTAGGAAAGATGATAACTCGTCATACCACGCCCTTGGGGCTTGTTTCAAACCATAGATAGCCTTTTTGAGTTTGTAGACGTAGTCGGGATGATCTTTGTCAACGAATCCATCTGGCTGACTCACGTACACCTCTTCTTTCAGAGTTCCATTCAAGAAATCCGTCTTGATATCCATCTGATAGACCGTGATGTTCTTGTGAGCCGCATATGCTAAGAAAATCCTGACTGCCTCAAGTCTAGCTACTGGCGCGAATGACTCTTCAAAATCTATCCCCTCTTCTTGTCTAAATCCCTTGGCCACGAGACGAGCTTTGTTGCGAATTACAATCATCTCTTCGTCCTTTTTGTTCTTCCATAACCACTTAAGATCAATGACGAGTTTGTCGATAGGTCTCGGCACTAAATCCCAAGTGTCATGTAATTGATATTGGAGATGTTCTTCCTGCATCGCTTCAATCCATGCATTGTCTGCCATCGCTTCCCGAATGTTCTTTGGCTCTTTTAGACTGACTGAGCAGGCGAAGATGCACATATCACAATCGGTGGCGAGCTGTTTCCTCGTCTGAACTGGCCGTGAGGGTTCACCAATGACTTGTTCTATTGGATGGTATTTAGTCCACTGTAACGTTGAAGGGTACCTTGGATTTGATGAATGCGTTTTAGATGGTTCATGTAATCTGGAAGAAGATTCAGCAGATTCCGTTGCAAACGGATTTTCAAATGGCTCGTCTTCTAACACATCATCGTTTTGTTGTTGTTCTTCTTGAATTTGGGTATTTGGGTTTTGCTCATCAACTCTTGGTAAAACAATCTCAATTACTGGATTTGTTGGAGTAGATGTTGAGGGAGTTGGTGCGTTAGCTTCGATTGTGGTAGATGCATCTTGCGGTGGTGGTGGTGGTGGTTGATGTTGTTGAGCGGGTGCAGCGGAACGTTGTTGTGATGCATTTTTCGAAGCTCCACCATAATATTCATCATACATAAACTCGAAGAAATTATCCAGTTCTTGATTTGTTGGATTGTCAGTGGTAGTTGACTGAGCTCCTTGGGGTACGAGTCCTGAACTGATATGTCCAGAAGTTTGACTTTGTGGTGCGGGTCCTAATCTGGTATGATTAGAAGCCATCGGGTTAAGCGCAGGTTCTAGAGCGAGTCTCTCATAAACCAGTTGTGAAATCACGTCAAATTTCACATTCATCGTCTCCATAATCCTTTTTATTCTCCTGTTATACACCTTGAATGCCCTCGAGTTATCTGAATAACCAATGAAGATTCCAATATCACCCTTAGCTTTCAGTTTCCCCAGATCCTCTTTATCGTTTGTAGGATAGCACAAAACGCCAAATACATGAAGGTAAGAGATGCCGGGTTTTCTGTTGTTCACTAATTCGTATGGGGTTTTATTAAATCTTGGATGGATAAAGGATCGGTTCTGAGTAAAACAAGCAGTGGAAACAGCATCAGCCATAAGAATGATGGTGCACTAGAATAAATCAGCATTGTGCGAGCAATTTCCACAAGAGTTCTATTTCTTCTTTCTACTACCTCATTCTGCTGTGGAGTTCTAACTGCTGATGTCTGGTGAGTAATTCCAGTCTCTTCAAAGTATGTTCTTAACTCCTGATTAGTTAATTTCGTGCCATTGTCAGTTCTTACTATCCTAACAGGAGCTTGAAGTAGGACTTGAATTCGATTCAAAAAGGTAATGATGATGCCTGGTGCTTCGTCTTTTGACCTTAGAAACCTTACCCATGTATATCTTGAATAATCATCGACAATCACAAGAATATACTTTTTCCCATTGATACTCTCAACTCTCATTGGGCCACATAAGTCCATATGCAACAAATGTAACTTATCAACCGAACTGGGTATGGTTTTAGGTTTCTATGTTTCCCGTTTGCTTTTGCCTTGCTCACAGGATGGACATAAGTGTTCTTTGGTGTATTTGAACTTTGGGAGACCGGTGACGATGTTGTATTTGGCAAGCTTAGTTATTGTGTCGAAGTTGAGATGGGATAGACGTCTGTGCCACAACCAGGACTTATTTTCTTCAGCTCTTGTCATGAGACAAATTGGTGATGAAGAGGCCATTTGGTTAATGTCGATAGCATAGAGATTGGTTCCACAATTTCCAGTTAAGAGGTTATCGCCAATCAAATTCCTAACGAAACATGTGTTCCTTCTAAATGCAACCTCTAAATCTGCGTCACGAAACTGTCCGACTGAAAACAGATTGTGTCCCAACCCTTCGACATAGTAAACCCGAGTGATTAAAAAGTTCCCAAACTGTAGATCTCCATAACCCAGAATAGCTTTTTCATGATCATTTCCAAACCGAACTGTTCCCATGAACTTCCATACAAAGTTGATCAGCAGCTTCAGATTCCCGGTCATGTGCTTGGAGCAACCCGAGTCGACGATCCAAAGACATATTTCGATAACCTGCCAATAACAGAAGATTTTGCATTTGGAAACCGTTTATCATTTGGTTCCATTGGGTTAGGGGTAACAAATGATTCACACTCATAGAAGGTTTCTGTTTGCTCTTTAGGAGCCATATGTAATTTACCATTCACTAGTGTAAACTTTCTACCCGTTGGTTTCCATGTGCAAACCTTAAGATGGTCTTTAGGTAATAGGCTACTAGTGGTTTTCGTAGATTATGCAATAAGCCTTTTAATGTATCTAGTCCTAGCACTTGTTCCTGAAGGCACATCTTTCTATTTAGGCGAGGCATTTATATTCATATCATTAGAAACTTTATCATCACAAACATTTTCAGAAAAAGATTTCTTTCTCATTAAACAAACAGATTCATTACATGCACTTGAAATTTTGTCCTTAACATTACATCCAGGTGACATATGTTTCTTATTCGAAAGCGATAAAATCCTAGGGTGTTCTTCTACTTCTTCCGTTTTATTCTTGATTTCTCTCTTAGATGCAGGCGAGACTCTATTGTTCCTTGTATTGCTCCTAGGCTTTAGTCTGCTGCTCCTAGAGGTACTTTCTACTCCTGTAGAAGGTAAGACACACGCATTAGGATTTATCTTGTTGTCCTTTGAAATTTTAGCATTCCTAGTCTTATTTGGATTTTCTTTCACACTTTTGTCTATCGCCCTATATGTTTTAGATGTAGAGGTAGACGCAGTGGTGGTACTAATCCTATAAAGTCCAGGTGCTATCACATTTGGTGTTTCGACAACTGCTTTCCCTTTTCCTTTATCACTTTGTTTAGGCAAGGGTGTTGGAGTGACTGGAACACTTTGAGAAATAGACATTTGTGGTTCAACAATTGGCTTGTCCTTGTCCTTAGTTTCCTCACCCTTCCTATTTTGGCTTTCAAGCTGAGACTTCAAAAGATCAATTTGTGATTGCGTGTTTTTGTAAGACCGCTCATACGACAATTTGTCATACTTGCATTCTTCTTTTTTCCGATCAAGTTGTTTAAAATATGTGACATTTTGTTTTTCAATCTTAGCAAATGCATTTTCATATTTTTCAACAATTTCAGAAGTCTCAGCTCGAAGTCTTTCATCATCTTCAACAGAATATGTTTGATAAATAATGGACATAATATCAGTCGATAGAGCTACTTCAGAGAGTATGTGATCCGTGGTGTAGTGTATATATAAATAATATCAGACGGATACACGTGAATAAAGACAAATCAACCCTTTAGGAAAAAGGCTAACTTGCAAAAACTCACGTTTGTGATATGTGTGATACCAGGTAAGTGATTACCCGGGTCGTGTCCCAACGAGGTGTGAATGGACAACCGTTTGAGGTTTGGAATTAGAGTGACTGATGATTGGGATATGAAATTTTGCTTTTTTTTTTTTTTTTTTTTTTTTTTTTTTTTTTTTAATTCTAATCTAATTAAATAATGAGAAACAAATTCTCACTAGAAAATTAAGATTAACACAATTTATATAAAAAACGCGAAACGAAAAGTCTAAAAACGGGATTAAAAAGTGAAATATATAAAAATAAATCCTACAAGTACCAAATTATTTTTACTAAGTTATAAATGACAAAAGAAAATTTTAGAAAAAAGATTTATATTTTTCTGACTTTTATATTTTTTATTATGAATTTAAAACAGTTTTAAAAAGAAAAATAGATAATAAATACTAATACTATTCTAAAAATTCTGGAAATTTTTGTGAAATTACCTTATGCTAAAACAAGCCTAGGAAAATTATAAAAAAGATGCAAGCTTATTGGGATAAGCTGGTAATAAGCTAAATGGTTCTGATAGCTTAAAATGAAAAAGGGAATAAGTATTAATGGGTGTAGAGATAAACCAGAGAAGTCCCAAGGGCACAATGGTAAGGTGTGTGTGTGTGTGTTGAGTCCAGAGACCAGGGTTCGAATCCCACTCCTGACCTTTTTGCTTTTTATTTTATTTTTTTGATTTTTCTTTTTGAAATTGATTAAGCACAAAATAATAAGCAAATTTTACAACTGACACTAGTTTTGAAACACCCAAATAAGCCCAGAAAAAGCTCAAGTTTGCTGATCAGTGGGCTATTAAGAGAATAAGCCAAGCTTTGATCAATATAACTGATAAGCTATCAAATAAGCTAAGGAAAAGACTGAAATATGCTAAGGGACAGATAATAAGCTACAATGGAACTAAAAAGCACAAGAACAAACAAATAAGCACTGATTAAAGATTAATAAGCAAAAGTGAGGGCTGCTATGCACAGGGCATAATCAGGCTCAACTAGGCAACTTCAAGCTTACAAATAAGCACTTAAATAATTACTAAACTCCACAAAAGCTGAATATACTAAGAGTTGACCTAGTAAGGATCTTAGAAACCAAAATTTAGACCAAGGGAAGCTTATTTGTTGCTTAAGAATAAGCTGAGAAAGTGGCTATTCAAAGCAAGTATACACTGAGCAATCAGTGTATGCTTGTGAGAATAGGGGACTTTTGAGCTTATTTTTAAGCTCAATTAAGCTGAGCTATGGGCTGGAAATGGAAATAAGCAAAGATCACCTAACAAACTACTGAGAAACCAAAAAATCAAGCTTAAATTAACACAAATAAGCACTTAAGATGGTTTAGAAAATCTTGTGCAGACTGCACTATGGGTTCTTATTGTGCAGAGTGTGTGCAGAGGGTACAAATCAAGATGAGACTTAACCAACTCTTGTGTATCCACTAAATGAATCCAAAGGACCTCAGAAAATCCAAAAATAAAGGTCAAATGAGCTTATTGCTCAAATTGGCTTATTTGATCAGTTGAGGTTCCAGAATTACCACAGTCCACTAAAAATCACAAATCCTATCAAGTAAGCTTAAAAGCTTTTACTGACTACTCAAACAACCTGAGTTAAGCTCAATCAAACTTGAGAAAAATGCAAATGAACAGGAATCAACCAAATTGACCCATTTTGCCTTTTTGACCCAAACAGTCCTTATAAGGGTACTGATGTGGATTTCCAAATGAAACAGCCAATTTTAACTATGATTCTTGTTTTTTACTGATTGTCTAACTTATTTTAACTCTAATAAGCAACTTTTAATATGTAATTAAGCACTACAATAAGCTGAACTAGTTATGGCTATTTTGGACTGATTTTAGCTTTTTAAGTGGAAATGATATTTAAGCTAGCACTAACTATCAAACTGACTTAATTTAACTCAAATAACATAAAGAAGTACTGAAAACACCAAGAAGCTCATATTAAGTAGTTGTACAGTAATATAGAAAATAATGCAAAAATCTAGAAAATGCTTACAACTGTGAGGTTATGAAATTAAGGAACTAATGATCAGAACACAACTAGCTTGTCAAAAACAAGCTAGAAGACCCCATAAGCTCTTCCATGAACAGCTTATCATTCAGAACTGCTTATCTTGACCTCCAGTTGACTTTCTTTGACTTTTCTTGATATCTTGGAATGAGACTGAACTGAACTAAAATAAGCTCACGCTAAGCTATATTAAGCTTATATGAGCTTATAGAAACAGATAAGAGACTATTTTTAATAACATTTAACCTAATTCGAATTCTCAGTACAACATAAAAATTTAAAAACTTGGAATCAACATTCACTAATGGAAATTGTAAAGAGATTAATGATAAACAGACTTAGATTAACTTGGAATTATAACTGATAATTAAAATTGATACAAATTAAGCAATAAAATTACAATACTATTAAAAGAAATTAACTACTTGCCAATTAAGGCTACATTATGGTTCTATTTATACTACAATATTAGGGTTTCCTTTGTCTTCCATCTCTGAGCAAATCCCAACATTCCAATTGTCTTTTCATCATCTCAGCCATCCAAACGGATTTTGGCGCCAAAAATAGGATAGTGGAAAAATCCCACTTGGTCAGGTAACTTGTGTTAGGGAAGAAGCATTAAATGCTTTTGGCTTCTTAGGTGGAGTGGGATAGGAGGAGAGGGGTGGGTGTGTCAGGGATAAGGCGGTGGGTTGAGGTGGTTTCTGGTATGGTTTTTGGGCGGTAAATGGTTTTGAGGAAGAAGGTTTGACCGAAGTCAAACCTTTTGGTTAACTAAGGGACCGGGTTGGGTTATTGTTTGGGCTTGGGTTATTTAGTGAGTGGACTGGGTTGGATTTAATGTGGGTTTAATATTTGGATTTAAGAATTGGCTGGGTTAGTTTTTTTTTAATAGAAATGGATTTCGTTTAAACTTTGAGGGACCATTGTTGTAACATTCTGAAAATCCAAGGACTAATTATGCCAATTCTGAAAACTATTTCCAAGGACCATTTGTGTCATTTTGGTATTTTTGGGGGGTGACTTTGACTTTAACTTTGACTTTTGTCCTTCAGTACCTGAAACACATAAAACACAAACCAAGGATATCTGCAATATATATTGGGTGTTTTAGGTCATTTTAGTGTCTATTATGGGTATAAAATGATGAGTATTTACACACTAATCAATATGTCATTGTGTCGTTCCAAAACTTTTATATGTTCAATGTTTTCATTAGCTTCTTTCACCGGGGATTTGTGGTCCTTGACAAAGTCGGCTGTTTCTTTCAGAAAAGTTCTTTCAACATTAAGAGTTATTGCATGAATTGCAGAAATTACAGGGTTGATTTCTGTTTCAAACATCTTTTTCTGTTCTGAATGAAAACTTGAAAACCAGTCATTGTTTTTACTATTTGTTTTGGATGCCACAATCACTTGAAGCATTTCAATTCTCCTTTTAAGATCATCCAAATATTGTCTAGCTTCACTTGTGTTACAAGTGTTTCTAGAGGACATTTGTTCGATGTTAGAAAGGTGTTTTGAAACAACTTTTCATTTTGCGACAGCCACTGGTTTTTTGAAAAACATTGGTGACTCTTTTTAAACAAGAAGAACGCCAGAATCTGTGTTAAGCTTGTTATAATCAGTTGGTTTAATTTCTGGGTTCTTTTTTCTCATTTTAACATGACTCTCTTCAGCAAGCTCAATCGTTTCATAATAATCCCTGACTTCAGGAGGATCATGATTATCATTTAGCACATTACCATTATACAACACATTCTGATATTGCTGAGCTTTCTTGAGATTATAAGGGT
The DNA here is from genome assembly GCA_021014915.2 of Artemisia tridentata subsp. tridentata. Classification (NCBI taxonomy): domain Eukaryota; kingdom Viridiplantae; phylum Streptophyta; class Magnoliopsida; order Asterales; family Asteraceae; genus Artemisia; species Artemisia tridentata. The sequence goes on along the minus strand of CP139504.1, from coordinate 433,064,692 downwards.
TTTCACAACCGATAGCCATTTTTTCTTAGTATGTAAAATCGGGTTTGGATCATTGAGAAACATATTTTGAGTTTGAGCAGAATGACCCGTTTTTACAAGCAACTCTTCCAACTTGTTAATGCTTTCTTGTTTGTCAATGATTTCATCAAGAAGATCATTTTGTCTTTTTGAAAGCTTAGCATGCAATTCTTTCTTCTCTTTTTCAAGATCAGAACAAATTGATTTTTGTTTAGAGAGTTGGTTAATTTATTAAGAGATTTCCTTGTTTAGGGATTTTATTTGCATGTTCAACTTGACATCGAGAGTGTCATATTTGATTTGCAAATGTTTCTCCCTTAACATAGAATCTCTATAACCAGTTTCAAGTTCTGACTGTCGTTTGTTATTAAATTCAAAAGCTTGTTCATTTACCTTATATCTCTCAAGCTCAGCGGTCAATTTTTCATTCGCGGCCTTAACATCGCGATTGACTTGTTGACCTTTTCAATTTTAATACTACAGTTGTTCAATAATGATTCACATAAAGCATGTGTTTCCTCATTATTCGTAGTATGATGTGACTTGAGGCCTCCATTAGGATTCATATCTGGAGTAGCCAAATTTGTATTGCTACAACTTGGGGAGTCCATATATGTATCGTAAGTGGGTGTAGGAGTCGCAGGATGCTGTTCATTTTGAAGCGACATTTCAAACATTTCATTATTGTGACATGTAGCATATGGTTGTACCTCAGAGATTCCATTGATATCATAAACAGGAGGTGCTTCAGAGTCCGTGTCATATTTAACCTCGTGAAGATTGGCCATAAAAATGCAGTTGGCATCGATATCTTCCAGATCTTCCATATCATCCATTAGTGCCATGAAATCATTCTGTTCTGCACTCAACTGTAACCCGGTTGTTTCATTCTATGACAACAGCAATGCTTTCTGTAGATAAGCTGGATCTTTCTTTTTCGGCCTTGTGGGACAGTTTCTTGCCATGTGACCAGTACCTTGACAGTTAAAATATTTCATCACATTACCCTGATTCATATTCCCAACATTCCCAGCTACTGGAGCAGCAACATTTCCAAACTGATTCCCCAAATTTTGGCCCCTTCGATTTCCAGCAACTTGACCCAACTGATTCTGATTACCCATATACGGACCCATCTGATTGCCTGCATTGCCTGCATACTGCCCTTGATTTCCCATGTGAAACCCTGTAGCATATCCTTGCTGATTCCCATAAACTCCAACCATTTGTCCTTGATTACCCATATTGAAACTCGGCTGTGCAATCTGCCTGTTGCGAGTGTTCGATGAAATCCTTTGCTTGTTGTTGGTAGGTGTGGAATAGCGTCCTTGGAAAGCTTTTGTCATTAGAGCAAATGCATGTGACATAGCAACATAAGCTTCTTCCTGGTCAGTGACTTCAGGTTCTTGGAATGGTGGGTATTGTTGTTATGGAGTGACTTGTTGTTGTTGTGGGTAGAATGGTTGTTGTGGAATAGATTGTTGTTGCATTATGTTCTGAGTGGAAGATGATGATGGTTGTGTGTTTACTGTTGTTGGTGATGGTGCTTGAGCAATTAGTGCTAGAGGATCATGTTGTTTGGCTTCCTTCTCTTTCCTAACTTCATCTGCCTCTTTCTGGTTTCGTTTCAAGAAGTCATACAGTTGATCATAGTTCACCTCATGAAGATTCTTTGTTTGGTTAACGATTGTGACATATCGTCCCCATTCATCTGGAAGGTTGTTGATGAACTTAATGTTTTGAACAATTTGCCTTGGAGCCAACTTGTTCCTGATGAGCTCGTTCATGAGAGTACAAAACCTTGTGTAGTATGATTCAATTGGTTCATCCGGGGTGGATGTGAACTTCTCCTATTCAGTTAGAAGTTTGTTTTCAATGTCTTGTTGACCAATTTCCATACCATGACAAAGCCTTCGAACTCGTTCCCACATATCATAAGCAGTTTCATAACTGTCAACAGCACAAAATATTTCCTGTGGTAGACCGAGTTGAATTAAGTGCATTGCCAAGTCATCAGCTTCAATCTGCTTCCAATCCTCTGCTGTGTATTCCTCTTATTTTTGATCACGAAAGGATGGTGCAACGGGAGGTGTTGAATTTGGATTACCCGGCTCTTGGACCTGACGAGGCTTGAATGGACCTTTTTTGGATGGAGTTAATCAAGAGTTTTCCTTGTCCATTAGGTTTGGTTTTCATGTATCGAAGCATACGGCTTGTCCATGGAAGGTAACTACCTTTTTCTAGCATTGGAGGACGGTTTTCAGCACCAGCTGCATGAATATCTTGTTGAGTAGTCATTGTTGATGTTGTTGTATGATAAAGTTGATTCAGTTGATTCAGGATCGTTGCAAAGAAATAGGTGTTGTGGTTGTTGAAGGTTAAGCTTTGATGTTGTTGTGAAGCCTTGGATCTTTGTTGATGATCGTTGAAGTTACAATTTAGATAAACGAAACAAATTAAATAAGGTTACAAAATTTGACTAGACTTTAATTTAGACAAAATCAAAAGTTCACAAATTCGACAAAAGTTATGTAAATTACAATTTAGATAAAATGACAATTTCTATAGAAATTTCAATTTAACCAAAATTTATACAAATTATGGCAAAATTTCAATTTAGATAGAATTTATCTAATTTATATAAATGTATAATTTATATAAAAAATCTAAATATCTTATACAAGATATTAGATATCCGATTGTCGAAGTATTTTACACACTTATACAAGCGAGAAAATACCGAGTCCACTTTTGGTGTTGAAGAAATTACGTTCGAATCAAATCTATAAAGTTTATTTAAGTTGAAAACGTATAACTTAATTGCGAGGGACTAGTTCTGCCAAATCGTGAAAGTACACAAAACTGCGTTTGCGATAAGGGACCAATTCTATCAAACAGCGAAAGTTCATAAAATCTGCTACAATTTCGATAAGGGACTGAACTTGCCAATTTTTGAAACTTAACACAATTGCGATAAAGGTCAGCTTTTTGATTTTCGATAAAGTCCTTTGTTCTGAATTGCGATAAACCAGCTTTGGCTCAATTGCGATAAAGTGACTAAATCACAATTTCGATAAAATGGCAAAATCACAATTTCGATAAACCCTAATTTTTATCGCAAACCTTATAAAAGGATTGGATATTTTCCAATGTCGAGTATAAGCACTTTTATCAATTTTCTTATACAAGAAAGTTGATAAAAATTCAACGCCACTTATGTAGATTCGAACGAGGGACCTTTGAAACACCTTTTCAAAATTACAACTTCACAAAACCACACGTTAAACCCAAAAAGTTGCCAACTTTTTTCTCTAAACTCACGATCAACACTAAAAGTTCCAAACTTTTTCTCTAAAACTCACTTTAATAACAAAAAGCTTCAACCTTTTATACTTTTACTTGTTAATCTTCATTAAAAAAAAATCTCTTAGGAACACTTCTATAAGAATACCCCTGTTTTCACCAAAAAAAGACGTGATTAAAATGTGATCAAAAAATGCTTAAAATCATGGATTGAATCTCAAAAGAGATCGACTCAAGGTTTCAACCCTCGAATTGACGAAACTAAATGTCCGTTATCGAAAAGACTTGTCCGGGATGGGTAATAATTTCAAGCTGGTTTATCCAGTCATGTAAACGTGTCTCGCAAAGGACTTGTCTGAGTATAATGTACCAATTCAGTATGAAACCCACACTTAAATGATGGCTTTCGTACACTTCAGTACGAAACCCGCACTTAAATGACGGCTTTCGTATATTTCAGTACAAAACCCGAGCTACAATGATGACTTCTGATTATTTCCGATCAGGACTCGCATTGTTAATGGCAAAAGCAAACAAAGAATTCTTGAGCACATGATCAAAGATTTTTCAAAATATTTCTTCGAATTCTGTGCTGAAGATTCTTCAAAAAAAAACTCCCTCTATACCCTTAAATGATTTTAAACTCAAATGTTTAAAGAATATGCTTTATTTAAGGGGGAGTTTTAAAAAGAAAATTCAAAAATGTTCCAAATTCATGCAAATCCGTCTATCTCTCCAAAAAGCTCTCATTTTAATCAGTTGATATAAAAAATATCACTACATGTTATTTTTGAGGGGGAGAGGACGTGGTTAAAATATGATCAAAATGTTCAAAGATCGTGGATAGAATCTCAGAGGAGCTCGCCAGATAGACTCAGATCAGATTTAACCCTCGAATTGACGAAACTAAATGTCCGTTATCGAAAAGACTTGTCCGTGACGGGTAATAATTTCAAATTGGTTTTCCAGTGATGTAAGCGTGTCTCGCGAAGGACTTGTCTGTGTAGAATGTACCAATTCGAGAGATGATCATTGAATATGACCGGGACGGGTAATAATTTCAAGCTAGTCTAATTAGTGATGTAAGCGTGTCTCGCGAAGGTCATGTTCATTGAAAATCGATCAATTCTAAAATGTGCAAACTCTACCCAACATGTGCAATTTTAGGAAAAATGCATGAGCACATGTGAAGGGGGAGTATTCCTAAAAATGTAAAACTCTCGAAGTGTTAACTAAAATGTGTTTACTCATAAACACTTTGAGAGATTTTCACAAAAAGTTTTTATGGCAAGTGATCAACTAATCTAGGGTAATCATGGAGTAATAAGGTGATTATGGCTAGGTTATGTCCAATGATCCGCTAGAGCCAAAGGTATCTACCCAAGGACAATTCCAATAGATTAGAATTAGAAGTCCTTAGGTAAGATTGAAAAAAAAAAAGGAGTAAATGAGAAAGGGAAAGAAAGGGTTGAAGAATTAAAAAGAAAAGTTGAATGAAAGGGTGAAAAGAAATAGCCCTCCATGAAAACTTAGGGCAGAAACCGGGTCAATACATCTGCTATCGGTTATCACAAGTTGATACTGATATTGAAGACAAGACGTCATGGACCCAGTGACGCGCTGCACCACCCCTCCTAGCCACTCAGATATCTCTTAAAAGATATTTGTTTCATTTCTCACGGAGAACACTGCATAATCTATCAGCCTCTCATTCCGAGATGTGTTGATATTGAAAAGGTGGCACTCTGCTCCATGCCTCCGACTACTAAAACCAAAACGCACAATCGAGTCTAGAACCATGAGATTCATCAAAAATCTCTTAGGAACACTTTCCATAAGAATACCCCCGTGTTAACCAAAAAGGACACAAGGTGTACATGAGTTCTAAAGAGATCCAAGGATCTTGCCTAATATCATGATGGTTACGTGCTTCAAACGGTCTACGGTCGTGGGGTGATATCCAGCGACTCATTGAATCGTGGGTGCACCTCGGTGTGTCCGTGTAAGCCCTCTAGGGGGTATCCGGTTCAGAACGGCCTAGGTTAAGATTAGAGAAAGTTTTCACAATATGCTGTTGATTTATCCAAAGGAATTCACAAAGGAAATATGTGTAACCCCGGTTCGTTGTCCAGACGAAGGTGTGAATGGAATTTGTGATTTCGGGATCGTGAATCGTGCAGTGAATGGAGAATAAAAGTGGGATAATGGATTTAAACTAAAAATAATGAAATATAAACTAAAAACAATTAATTAACTAAGGCAAAGATTAATCTAAAGTGCTTAAGGCCTAAAACGCAAAGAAAAACTAGTCACGAGAATATACCGGGAAAACTCAAGCCTAAAACGTAAAATTTATAAAATACTAATCCTAGGGATGCCAAATTAATTTTCCTAAGTTCTAATCAGTAAAAGAAAATTTTAGAAAAAAGAATTGTATATTTTTTTTATTTTTTTTGAATTTTCTATGAATTAAAAACTAATTAAAAGAAAATAAATGATTAAAAATACTAAATGAAAAGAGAAAAATCTGTATTTTTGTGGAAAAATACTTTAAGGTGAACTAAGCCTAAGAAAAATAAGAAAAAGAGATTAGCTTATTTGAATAAGCTGATAATAAGCTAACTAAATTTGAAAAGCTAAATGGGAATGTAAGGTTAAGAATTAAATGGTGCAAGTATCTAATGAAAAAGTCCCAAGGGCGCGTTGGGTGAGGTGTGTGTGTGGTGAGCTGGGTGGACAGGGTTCGAATCCCAGCCTTGGACTTTTTGCTAAAACTATTTTTTTCTTTTTAGACACTTAATAAGCACTACTAAATAAGCTAAATTTATAAAGCCAACTATTTTTTAAAACTAAAATAAGCACAGACTTAAGCTTCCAAAGTCTGATCAGATGGCTTATAGTAGGAAATCAAACAAAAGAGACCAAAATGGGATCTGATAAGCTAATATTAAGCTAAGAAAGAACTGAATAAGCTAAAGTAATCAAATCCTAACCCAATTTAACTAACAACCTCAGAATAAGCACAGATCAAAAGCAGATAAGCACTTATAATCCACAATAAGCAAAAACTCCAAACTGATGCAGGCCTAATTATGGGTCTGAGGTGCTGATAAGGCCCCTCAAAAACTATCAATAAACTGTCCTAAAATTTCACAAAAATAGGGAACAACTAAATAAGCCACCAATGTTTATCTGTATCAAATTTCAGCTTATATGGACTAACAATGAACAAATGAAAAATGGAAAGGATGAGCTAATTAGGCCAATTTTGGGACTGATGGTGTTCTAATGGAGCAGATGGGGTATTTTGCCCTCAAATCTTTCAAAACTCAATGAAACTTAACCAAACTTGGAGCATACACTAAAAACACTATAATGAACCTAACTTTGCCAAAAATAGGGACCAAATAAGCTCTAGTTTATAGGAAGCTTATATGCACAGTTAAGGTTCTAATTTTGCAGTATTCAACACAAACTTCATAAAGCTTCAAAATAACTTAACAACTATTGGAATATGCTTATCTAGCCTTAAATAAGCTTGATCAAATCTCACCTAAGAGTCAATGAACAGTAGCATGCTTATTGACCAAAAATTAGCTAATGCCAAACACCCCTTTTGAAACTGATTTTGCAAAATTGAACTAGATGTTACTGATTTAAGCTAGTACACTGATTCAATATTGATCATCTAACTTAATTATCCACTAATAAGCAACTTTTAATTATGAAATAAGCACTTTAATAAGATAGAACCTATGTGACTGTTTTTGACTTTTTTTTGACTTTTTAAGCTAAACTGAAATTAATCACTTAATAACTACTCAAATAAGCTCAAATATTATCAAGTAAGCTAAAACTACTCTAATAAGCACTTGAAATAACAGAAATAAGCAAATGAACAATAATAGGCTAGAAGTTTGAATTAATAGTGAGACTTACAAGGACCTTTGCTTGAATCAGGACCATACAACCAATCTATAACCCAGGCTTGTTTAAACACAAACCAAATAAAACCCCATAAGCCCTTCCAAATCCAGCTTATCTTTTAACAGCTTATTTTGAGTGAATGTTGACTTTTGTTGACTTTTTTGCAAATTTAAGATTAAGACAGCTTAAACCTATTTGATGAACTCAAATAAGTACATTTTATTATCATCATTTATCCTATTTATTTGACTTGTTTTATTATATTATATATGAGAATTGATACGTTAATGTTTACTTTTGTAATTCTCAGGTAAAAACAAGTATTATGTGAAACTTGGCGATTTTGGACTAATTATGGAGCAAAACAAGCAAGATGTTAAGAGTCTACTGAAATGTACAAGATCAAGATCATTCTGCTCCAGATACGCCGCATCATACTTCTTACATACGGCGTATCACTATCAAGATTTCACAAGTTACGATCCAAGTACATGCGCCGCATAGAGAAATGGAGTTACGCCGCATCTTAAGGCGGTGTACGAATATTCCTGAATATATTAATCTTGGACCCCACGTGAAGTTAAGTCAATGCGCCGCATCTACTTATCCTATGCGCCGCATCTAACCCTCAGACAGAAACTATAAATACCCCAAGGTCAGACGAATTTAAGAGGTTGGACAGTGCAAGATACCATACGTACGAGTACCAAACCAGAGACGAATTCAGACGTATTAGCAGCACAAGACACACCCTGAACGAAGATACAAGAGCTGTAAGAAGGTCCTGCATGTATTCAATTCATTAAGTAGTTTTGTTTTATTGTATTAGTACACTTTAATTCATCAGGATTGATGGGCTGATGTCATGTGACTACGGAAAATCATGCGCACCCCTTAAAATTGCTTTCCCATTAATTAAAGTTTATATGTTGATGTCTTTGGTGACTTTTATTAGTGCATTGATAACCTTTGTGTCTAGCTGAGCATTGCTTGGGTCGCCATGCCCCTTCCTCGCCTATTTAAGAGACGCTAAATAAATAGGATAGACATAAGTAATCATTAAGGGTTTACTCGCCGATAAGATTAGAGCCAACGAGAAAGGGTTAATTATATACACTTCATATAAAACTAACAATAAAACAAGTGACAAGCTACTTAATTATCAGGACAGGTCTTCTTATTGTCTCGAGTATCTATCTGTGTACGTGTGTGCTAATCGCTGATTCGTGCTCATTAGTTTAGTTTTCTATTTAATCATAACCAAACCGTGCCAGTCTCTCAGGCTGAACCCCCCTTTGCGTCTAGCTGAGCATTAATCATAACCAAACCGTGCTCATTAGATTAGGTTGTACAGCTAACTTAGGATATTAAAATACTGATTAGAATAACTAGATAATACGTTCCACTCTTAGTGATCGACACTCTACTTACCATTATATTCATACTGACCGGGTACACTGCTCGTTAAGTGTGTGTGTTATTGATAAGTCGGCTAAATATAAATTTAAAACTTGAGTAGGCATTAATACTGCTAAACCGCAACGACACATCGCACGCATCAAGTTTTTGGCGCCGTTGCCGGGGAGTGAATTGTTATTATCTGTTAATTTGATTAGTATTTTAATTAGGTTTTTCTTTTTAATTTTTAGATTCTAACCGCTAACCCGTTGTATATTAGATAGATTGCATTCATTGTATAGTTTGCATATTTTCTGTTTTTGTGTGTTTTTATTTTCTTTAATTTTTTGTTTCTTTTTGTTTATTTTTATTTTAGTTTTTTTGTTTTTCTGTATTTTTCTGCATTCTGCTATCGTTGTACTGAGCTGATACAAACGATACGGCGCATCTATTTTCATAGATACGGCGTATTGCGTTTAATTTTTATAAAATACAACGCGTTTAATAAATTCGAGTACGACGCATCTTTCCCCAAGATATGGCGTATTCTGTTTTTAATAAGAAATTTTTCTAAACCCTAACGCCATACGACGCATCAGTTTTCACAGATACGGCGTATTTTCGATTTAAATTAAAAAACAGTTTTCGAATTATTAAACAGATACGACGCATCGATTTGTATCGATACGGCGCATCTTCTAAATCAAAAATCTTGTATTTTGAAACGTAACGAAAATACGGCGCATTAGCTTTTGTTAATACGACGCATTTAATTTTAATAAATATAATCGATTTTTGATAATTTAAACTGGATACGGCGCATGCTAAAATTATAAGCGGCGTATCTGTTTTCTGAATAAAAGTCTGATTAAATTTTAACGATTATAAGATACGGCGTATCCAACTTTCTGGATACGGCGCATCGTCAGCAGATATCAGCAACTTTTTCTTATTTTCGAACGGAAAATATTCTAACCTTTACACTAGGAAGTTTTTACTTTGAAATCTACCTATTTTAACTTTCAGGAACAATGTTCGATATTTTCCCCAACTGGTTCGGAAGACCCCAAAGAAACCTTACCATGGAAGAGTTTGCACTACAAATCGCTCAAGCAAATGAAAAAGAACATCATGAAGCAAGAAACTTTATTAATGAATTCAAAGGCAGTCATGAGCTGTTACTAAAGGAACAAAACAACATGATTAATGGATTGGCAATTGAAGTGCACCAATTGTCAACGGTGCTTAACAAGGTTCTTTTGGTGAGACACGATCTGAAAGGAATTACAACTAGAGGCAGAAAGTCAACCTTTCAAATCGGAGAGACACCCGAGGATAACAGTACAAACAAGATTTCCCCTGAATCTATATCATCTGAGCAAGTGCAACCAAAAGAGACTAATCCAGAACCTGTGATTAGAGAAGAACCTTCTGTTGAACTTAAACAATCAGCGCTACCTTTTCCACATAGAGTAAGGAAGGAGAAAGAAGATGCCTATCAAAGGAAGTTCCTGAAAAATCTCAAGCAGCTGCAGCTAAGCATACCATTTATGGAAGCCCTAGTGCAAATGCCAAAATATGCTAAATATCTGAAGAGCTTGCTTACAAACAAGTCCAAACTTGAAGAGGCTTGCACTGTAACAATGGGGGAAAGAAGCTCAGCAGCATTGCTCAACAAACTTCCATCTAAAGAGAAAGATCCAGGGAGTTTCACTATTCCTTGTCAAATTAAAAATTTACATATTGGAAATGATTTAGCCGACCTAGGAGCTAGTATAAGTCTTATGCCCTCTTCTATGTATGAAAAATTAGGCCTTGGTGAACCAAAACCTACTAGGATGTGCTTAGAGCTAGCTGATAGGTCCATACAATACCCATTAGGAATAGCTGAAAATATATTAAGAAAAGTTGATAAACTTGAATTACCTATTGACTTTGTTATCCTCGATATGCCCGAAAATTCTAGAACTCCTATAATATTAGGACGGCCATTTTTAGCCACTGCTAGGGCCATAATTGATGTTTTTAATAAAAAGATAACTCTTACCATAGGAAAAGATGAGGTTGAATTTAATATGGAACAATCTATGAGTAAAACTAATTCTGAAGACGATGAATGCTATAATATCGATGTTTTTGATGACACGATTAATCAATTTACTCAGAAATTGTTAAAAAGTAATTTGCTTGATTCTTTTCTGCTTAAAAATTTAGAAAACACAATTGCTATAGAAGATCAAGTTAATGATAATACTATTGATAATTATTTCGCTGTTGATTCCGCTGTTTGTAACGCCATACGGCGCATCAGAAATATAGATGCGGCGCATTTATCTGATGACAGCAACGAAATAATAAAAGAACAAGTTTATTCCGCTAGTGCTAATGAAATTGACAATGTTAAACCTGTGCTTAAGGATCTCCCTTCTACCTTGGAATATGCCTATCTAAATGGGAACACTAATTCGCCAGTTATTATTGCATCTGACTTAACACCAAAAGAAAAAGAATCCCTTTTGTAGGTACTATATAAACAAAGAGGAGCATTAGCATGGAGTATGTCTGATATTAAGGGAATTAGCCCGTCATTCTGTACACATAAAATCCTTATGGAAGATGAATTCAAACCAACTATCCAACCCCAAAGGCGTTTGAATCCAAAAGTCCAAGATGTGGTGAAAAATGAAATTGTGAAATTACTTGACTCCGGTCTTATCTACCCAATTTCTGACAGCTCGTGGGTCAGTCCTATCCACGTTGTACCAAAAAAGGGAGGAATGACGGTAGTACTCAATGACGACAATGAGCTAATCCCTTCAAGAACTGTTACTGGATGGAGAGTTTGCATCGACTACCGCAAACTCAATGATGCTATGCGAAAAGATCACTTCCCTCTTCCATTTATTGATCAAATGTTAGAAAGACTATCAGGACATGATTATTATTGTTTTTTAGATGGTTTTTCAGGTTTCTTCCAAATACCCATTGCCCCTGAGGATCAAGAGAAGACGACTTTCACCTGCCCTTATGGAACCTTCGCCTATAGGAGAATGCCGTTCGGACTATTGATGCGTGGTTTTGCGACCTTACAACAGGTTTTACCTCTCGAGGGATCTCAAAAGGCTTGCAATCCCCACCAGGCAGTGTACCTGACCGATGTAGTATAGTGAAGTGGCAAGTACCGGGGGATTGATCGTTCTCTAGGGGAATAGTGTCGGTAGGATTGAAAAACTACTCTAATAGGTCTAAGGGTGAGGGAAGATTCTTTTTGTATTTTTTTATTTTTTTATAAAAGCAAGTAAAATCTCGGGTTTGAAGGAGTGGGCGGAATTAGTTGCTAGTCAACTAACCCAAATAACTACAAATGCAAATAAAATAAAATAACTGAAAATGAAAAGGTTGTGAAACTTATATGGGGAGAAATGTGTTTACTTAGATTTCCTTACTCCCTAACTATCTTTTACCGGTTGATTAGTGTGTATTAATTGCGTGGATGACGGGTGTATTCCTTAATACCAATCGTGGGGTGGCGTACGTACTTCCCCAACTCTACAAGCTCCTACTTCACTCCTATGTCGAGCCGGCTAAGAAGCTCCTAACATGGGATCACTAGAATTTGCTCATGCATTAAATACAACCATAATAACCTTAGTAGGCATTGGTTCATGTTTCTTAAGACGTTCAAGCAAGTTACCGTATAGGAGGTTAGCCAGTTTTCTTAAGCCTAACATCGATAAACAATCATCCAATACAATTAATAACACACTAACATCCAATAATCAATAGTTAGGTTTCATTAGATCTAAGCAAACACAAGATAAATCTAGCCTAGCATGTTAATCAAAAGACAAGAACAAGATATAATCAAACAACACATAGACATATTGAATGATTAAATGATTACTTATCTTCAATTAAACATGGGAGATCCAAGGGTATGAAAACCCTTAAAAATGGCAGAAATTCGTCTTAGGGTTTCTCCTCACAAAGTTGCACACTATGACTAAAAATTGCAAAACTATATATAGAGTTTAGTGGCTGACGGCGTCACGTTATAGATCTTGACGCCGTCACCTCGCCGTGGCTAGGGTTCCCGGATGGTCTTCCTGACGCCGTCCCTCTTTAATCCTCCAAAATCATCCCTGGCTTATCAAGGCTTGACGACCTTCTTGACGCCGTCCCCCTTTAATCTTCCAAAATTTCTCTGGCTTATCAAGGGCTGACGGCGTCACAATAGAGCTTGACGCCGTCACATGTACTTTCCAGCATATTTTTGAGACTTTGTCGTTTTCTTCACTTTTATGCTCCAAAAACGTCCAAAATGCTTCCATTTCCAGATTTCTTCTCCAAAGTACCTAAAATGACAAAAGGAACGATTTAGGGCAATATTTGATCAAATAAATACGATTTAGGGCTTAAATGACCCCCTAAAAGCGGTACACTTTTCGCTTCATCAAATACCCTTACACTTGAGATTTGCTTGTCCTCAAGCAAATGCGCTTTTATTCTAATCAAAATACAAGTTAGGGGTCATTTAATGCTAATATAAAAGTAATTACAACAAATAGTCGTTCCACTTTAATCATAATAAGCACGGATATTACAAACTAGCACCTCACAAGTAGTGTTTAGATACTCACATCTCTCAGGTGTCATAAAAGTATATCTCATAAATGAAAATGAATAATATCTCTCACTACCTGTCATAGCAAATAGATTACCATAGGCTTGGGAAATGATCAAAAACCTTCTCCACTAGGCGTAAGCACCTAAGATAAACTATCAAAGAGGGCTTTTAAACGGGTTATAACGTTAGGTGTAGGGATATGATAAACACGGATTTGTTGGATAAGGGATATTTTACTGGTGGCGAGTTAAAGATCTTGATTAATTACATGTACAATATGGCGTTGCTAAGCCAAGACTAGACTCGACTTAAGCTAAAAACAAAATAACAAAAACATAAAATGAAACGGGATGGTAGTCCGTATGTTTTTTCTACTTTTTTTTCTCATTATTTGTATTTTTCTTGATTTTTTTTTTTTTTTTTTTTTTTTTTTTCATACACTCTTGCCCTACCATCCAAAATAATACATCATAGGGGCGTTGCCTTCCAATTACACTTGAACTTTTACATAACTTTACAAATAACTATTCTAATGACTCGAATTAAGATAATCGAAACACTTGGAGTACTTTTAAAATATTTAGCACATATGGGGGTAATAATGTTGTTCTTCCCCATTACTCCATTACACTAGTACTTTACCCGTGAGTCCCAATCGTCCCAAAACAGTATGTACAAGGATATGACTCGACTTAGCAACCATGTAATCAATTAGATAATTAACTTGGGGTTTAAACAAATGTTGTCACAATAATGCACTAAAAATGAGTGCATACAAGGTAGGCTAAGGCGATTTGGGTGTACATTTAAGTGGGGTGTAACAAATTCTTCCTTTAAGTAAAATGCTTAAAGGTCAAAACGAAAAGATAGGCTCTGAGGGGTGTACTAGGGGTATCATGTACTAAAAATGAGTACAACGCAAAGGGTGTGGGAGAATTACCTGACCAATGTAGCCAATGTAATTATAACAAAAACACAGGTGTAAAACAATGGGTTAATCCTAATGCCTCTTATCATGTAGTAAATCTAACTACACGAATGTAGTCTCACTTGTGGCCTCGGAATGGTCCTAACGCAAGTTATAGAATCTAAGTGCTACCGGTACACACATCATAGCATAAATGCTTTTCCTACCAATTCTAGGGGCGAACCTCACATATTTGGGGTGGAAAAAAAAATTAGTGGTACGGTTTTTGTGCTAGTCATATAACTCCTATCCATGAGACGCTCATTAAGATCAAAGTTTCACTCCTATATGTTGTAAAAAAAATTTAAATTTGGCACTAAAATTGCCCTAACAGGTATTTATCTCAGTTTTATTACACATCTACCATTAAACAAACAAAAATCAAGCGTAATAGCATTCTCTAAAGTATCATACTTTACCCCCCCCCCCTTACACTTAAGATGAACATTGTCCCCAATGTTCAAATAACAAGATGTAAAAGTAAATAAGGTAAAAGAATGAAATCAAATACTCCCCTGATTCGTTTGGTGGATAAAGAGGTAACATGGTTAGATCTTCTTCCAAGAGAATGTAGAAGCTTCAAGACTAAAGCATCGCCAAAAGCTTGATTCCACATACATCTCCTTGTCCAAAATAACCTGTTAAACCTGAGAAAACAAACATGAAAACCTGCATAACATCGGCGGGATAAATTCTATATAAGGATATAATGCTTTTGGAATGATAATTTTTCATATTCCTGGAGTTTATAAGTTAGAGATTTAATAAAAACTTTTTATGAAAACAAAACTTTCAAAAATTTCAGAAAATTAAAACCTGACGCCGTCAGGTTGTAATGCCTGACGCCGTCAGAAATGATCTGACAGAATTCTCATGTTAAGTTTCCGGAAAATTTCTGGAAAAACCTATGCCTTACTTCCTGGAATTCCTGCAAAACATCATTATGACTCGATACAAGCATTTGACTCAAACAATTACTAATATGTATGTTAATTTATTATTGTTATGATTCATGTTCATTTGTTCTAATAAACCGATTTGAATTTCCCTTACACTTAACTTTTGCAAAATACCTTTATATGTAGTTAAGACGAAGTTAAAAACAAGATAAAGCATTTTCACAATTTAGTTCCGAACATGAATCAATAATAATAAAAATTAAACACACATACGGAAGCAAATAAAATCAAACAACCAAATAAATAAACACACAAACAAATAAAGCTTGGGTTGCCTCCCAAGAAGCGCTTTTCTTTATTAACGAGTCTTGTAGCTAGACTCAAAGTCACTGTACATTACGTGACTCCATCATTGGCCACGGTTCCTAGACCATTCTCATTTCCGGTTTTATATTCCGGTCCTAATTTCAAACAATCCTTTTAGAAACCGGATATCCTTTCCATAACATAGTCTACTCCTTTATTTCTATCCTCATCATTCCTATAGTAGACCGCTTGCTTAAGCTCCTTCTCAACATTTGACAAGTGTTGGAATTGCTCTATCTTATATGGTATTTGGTAGTTTACCTCATCGGTCTCATCCTTAAATCTAACTATCCCTAAGGAAGGTTCATAAGTCATTCTAGAGACCTCAACAAATGGTTTTCCAAAAACTACTTGAGTTAAGGATGCATCGACTATTGGGCGGATATCTTCTACAATTACAAAGTCGGTGACATAGGTGAAGTTTCCTACATAAACCGGTAATCCCTTAACTCTTCCCGTGAAGTTACTCATCCAACCCTTATCCGGGAACATCCTATACCCAAGTTGATTTTTCATTATTAAGTTGTAGTGGGCTCTAGTCATGATGTTTATGGGCGATCTAAGGTCGATGTAAGCTTTCCATACATGCAAATGTCCGATGTTGCATGGTATGTTGAGATTAGAAGGATCGCCTATTTTTATAATTGGTCTACCTAGGAAGTATGGTGTCTCGGGGTCATCGAATAAGTCTGTATGATATGCGCGCTCTTCCTTAGTGGGTAGCCTATTGAAGTAGTCCTCATCATCATCTACTTCTTCAATCTCACTTTTCCTAACTTCTTTATCAACCTCGACTTTCTTAACCTCATCCTCAGGTTCACTATTATCCTCATTCCTATCAATTGGTTTGATAGTGACAATGTTGACGAAGTGGACGTGTTTGGATGAAGAGGGGTCTTTTACTTGGGGTCCGCTATTTGTGTTCCTAGCGTCCTTATGTGGAGGTGATAGCACTTGGTTATTGAGGGCTTTCAATAAGTTGTCAATTTTATTGGTCATCTCCGTTTGTTGTTGATTGAATTCGGATTCAAACTTGGCTAAACGAGCTTCTTGAGATGCCATAAATTGGGACATCAATCCTTCAAAGTTATTGGTACTACCATAATTGTTGGAAGGATTGTTATTGAAAGTACGGTTCGAGTTGGAACCGCTTGATTGGAAACGATTAGGTGGGTTGGAAGAATTGGTTTGTTGTGCGTTTTGGTTTTGTTTCCTGATATGTGTCTAAATACACATATCTTTTATATGATTTAAACCCACAAAAACGACCAAAAACACACAAATGACCTCATAAATGTTACAAATACCATTGAATTGTGTTTTTATGTGATTCAGGTACAAAAGATTGAAAAACAAGTGAAAAATGATCAAGTTCACACAATTGTCATTTTCAGTCCCTGGAGTTTCACAAATTGTCAAAACTAGTCCCTGAAAGTTTAAAAAGGAAGAAAAGTCAACTTAAGTCCTTGGGAAGTCAAACTTGTTCACAAATGATCCCTGGATGAAAGTTTTCTAAAACTTGGCAACTTTTACCCCTAAGAATCCAAAAATTACAAAAATGGTCCTTGGTGTTTAAAAAAAATGTGAAATTATCAACCTTAGTCCTTGTAATATTGTTTATTGGCAGGTTTGGTACTTTGAAGGAAGTTTGGAAAGTTAGCAATTCAGGTCCCTCAAGAATTCAGATTTGACAACTTTGGTCCTTGGGCTCTAAAACACTATAAAACCAACCGGACCCTAAGTTTAATAATAAACCCAAAATCCAAACCCAACACAAACAAAATCCAAACCCATCACCAACACAACCCAGCCCAACCCCTTATAATAAAAACCCGGTCAAATACTAGGTCAAACCCAGACCTGGTATTTCTTCTTCCTCTCACAGCCCGCCAAAAACCATACCACCCTCCACCTTGCCTGTTTCACCACCACACCTGTCCACCTCACCACCTCACCCCCAGCTGTTAAATCTTATCTCCACCAACTCTCACAAGTTCCAAGAGCAATAAATGCTCTGTAATTTCCTCAGAAGCAACCTCAATTGTCAATAAAGACTTTTCCCGCCAAAATACCAATCAATGGCTAGGATATGTTTCAATGATCCAAAGGCTGAAATTAGAAGTGGGATTTGACTACAATCAAGTGGTGGACTCAGAATGGTATAAAAAAGAAGAGATGAAAGAGAGGAAGGCACCTTGGCATTCGGCCATTGTCACGTAGATGTAGAATTTACTGCTTACCTTTAAATTACTGTCTTTTAATGTTTTAAATGATGTATTAAACCTTAAACAAGTTAAATGGATCATAATTTACAGTTTAATTGTTGTCTATCTTTAAATTTCTTGTTTTTACTTAAAATGTCATTTATTTTCATGTCACTTTAATTTCTGTTTGATCTATGTTGTTTCTTGGACTCTAATAAACACTACATAACTCTCAGTAAGCTTATGCAAGCTTTTAGGATTCAATAAACAGCTTAGATCTTTTAAATTCAAAAACCACCAAAAATAGAGAAAATACAATGAAAAATCAAAAATAGTGAGTTAAGAAAGGAGATGATGAAGCAGGGGTGATTTTGGAATGCTATGGGTATTAGGAGCTTATTGGGAAGCTAATAGGTGTAACCTTGTCCTTGGTTCCATGTTTCTCAGTTTGTTCATCTTGTAAGCATTTTTCCTTAAATTTTGCAATTTACTGTTCCTATTTATTATATGTTGTGATTTCTGTATTTTTATGCTTATTTGTTATTGTTAAGTGTTTTTGAACTTAAATATTGCATGTCTATGTTTTGTATTTCATAGTTGCTTGGATTTCATTTTTCACTGCAAAAATGGCATATGAGTGATTCTTGGTTATTGTTGTTATGTATGTTGTTTTTCTGTTCTACACCTTATTAGTAGCTTATCTTTATAATTAATAGCTTATCAGTAGTCCATAAACATATTTCATTGAGTTTCATAGTTATTAACTAGCTTGTTCTTCATTTTACTTAAAAAACTTAAAAAAGTAAAAAACAGTTAGAAATAGTTTAAGCTTATTAATCTGCTTATTTCTGCTTTTAAAGTTGTTTACTCTAGTTAATATAAGATTAGTGATCAGTAGTTGTTCATATCTCAGCTTAATTAGACCTTGTTCAGTTCAAAATCAAACCAGACACACCATTAAGGAGTGTTTGGTTTAGGAAGTCAAACGGGTCAAAAGCTAGTTTTACTGTACATTTACCTTATGCCCAACTTTAGATCAGCTTAATTTAACTATAATAAGTTGTTTTAAAGTTCAGATAAGCCTTTTAGATAGAAAACCAAGTTTTTTATGCCTTATGTTAATTTCAAGCTGTCAAAAGCCCAAATAAGCCATAAGCAGCCACAAGCTTATTTGGCCCTTCTTTTTGACATCTTTGGTGTCCCTTAGGTCTATATTTAGTATTCACAAAGTCCCTTATAGCCTTGGTTCATAAAATGCAAAATTCAGCCCACATGGCCACATCAGTATGCAAAACTGCATAATTTGCGTATTTTACCATTTTCAGCCAATTTTCGTCGATTTTTCATTTCTTCGTCTTAAGGAGTTAGAACCTAAAATTTGGCACGCTTAGATTTGGCCAGGTTGTGTACATCTAGAATTTTTGGTTTGATTTTTAGAAAGCTTTTAAGCCCTTAAATCTAGGCTGCAAATAGGGCATTTTTGCCCTGTGTCACAGCCAAATCAGATAAGCCATTGGCTTATTGAGAGCTTTACAGCTTTTCCTTTTAGCTTTTCTTGATTCTAACAGCTTACTTATAAGTACTTCAGTCCCTAGTAACCTTTCTCTTCAGCCCTTAACTTATTTTAAAGCCTTTAGCTTAATTTGTAAATTTTCTAGTTTTAAAAACCTTAAAAACACTAATTGTTATAATAAGCTACTAGTTTCCAGCTTATTTAGCTTATTATAAAAATATTCCCTTTATTAAAGTTGCTTATTTATAGCTTAAAAGTAATTAGCAAAAAGAAAAAAAATCAAAAAAATAAGTTTTTAGAAAAAAGGTCTGGGTTAGGTTCGAACCCCAGACCTCTCGTACACCCACCCAGCGCCTTAACCAGTTTGCCCTTGGGACTTTTTCGTTATACTCTTCACATCAGTTCTATTTAACCATTGTTTTCAGTCTATAGCTTATTTAATCAGTTTTGCCTATTACAGCTTATTCCAATAAGCTGTGTAACCCATTTTATTTTTATTAATTCAGTAATAACTTAAAATAATTTATAAAAAAGTTTCAGATTTTTGTTCATAGTTTTAGTATTTTTTATCAATTAATTAGTTTAATATAGTAAATAAATCATAATAAATAAAAGAATTATCAAAAAAATATAAATCTTTTTTCTAAATTTTTCTTTTGTCATATAGAACCTGTAAAATATATATTTGTACCCATAGTGTTTATATTTCATTAAATTCACGTTTTAACTCGCGCACTTACGTTAGTTTTAATTAATTCACGCGTTTTTAGTTTTCTTTGACATTTTTTAGATAGAACTTACGTTTTTAGGTTTCTGATTGTACGTTTTTAACGATACAGCTGTGACAGAGCTATGACTATTCACATTCCTAGTGTTAGTCAATCAGATTCCTGTTTTTGTATATTCCACATCATTTCGACACACATTCGTTGTATTTCAGGACATCACACCTCGAGGACATAACGACCCGGGGATATATTCCTATACTCCCATGGATTTAAATTGCTTTTTCTCCCGGGCTGCCAGGGCCCTTTATTACGGTTGACCGTTCACAAGCGGTTGGCTTGTATGATAAAACCTGACCGTTCGGGAGGAATCAAATTTTGGCGCCGTTGCCGGGGAAGTGTGCTGCGTATAACGTATTTGTGTTTTGATAAGCGGCTATCTTTTATTTCTCTATCACACAAGTCAACCACTTGTGAATGGTCAACCGTAATAAATGATAAAAGGCAAACAGTCTCAGAACGAATGCTCGTGTGTAGTGTGAAACCAGGCAAGTGATCACCCGGATCGTTTCCCAACGAGATGTGAATGGAAAACTGTGAAAAGCTAGGATTAGAATGACTGATGATTTAGATTGCTTGTTTAATCTAAAAACGCGAAACGGAAATCTAAAAACGAGCCGTATATATATATTTTTTATTATTCCATTTCACTTTATTTTGATAAAGTACTTAATTATAAGCACTTTTTATAAAAGACAATATTTTTGAAAACTTGAAATAAGCACAGAAAAAAGCAGATTAAAGCAGCCGCTTACGAAAACGGGCTAAAAACTAAGATATTAGGAAATCTAATCTTACAGGAGCAAAATTATTTTTCTTAAATCCTAAATAATAAAAGAAAATTTTAGAAAAAAGATTTATATTTTTCTGACTTTTATATTTTTTATTATGAATTAAAAACTATTAAAACTAATTAAAGGGTTTAAAAATAGCAAACGACTTAGGAAAAATCTGAAAAATTCAAGGTAAATACTATATGATAGCAGAATACTAGAAAAAATATAAAAAGTTAAATAAGCCCACTAATAAGCTGGATGGGCTAAATAAGCAGTTGGGAAATAAGCTAAAAATAAGCGAATAAGCACTAGAACGCACCAAAAGCTCAAGTACAGTGTAATATACTAAAACAAACTCAATTCAACTGAAAAACCTCAGATATGCCCTGGCCGTCAGCCGATTCGAGTAATGAGAAGTTTGCTAAAAGAAGCCTAATGTCCCTACTTCTAGCTTATTTTTAAGCACTGTAATAAGCAGTAAAGTGGGAAATTATGGGGGCAAAAGCTTGCTAGTACTATAGGCTATGCTAAAACACAAAAATTAGAACCTATAAACTGCTATAACTAACTTAAAAGTGGGATTGAAAACGGGCTGAGCTAGCAAACAAAAAGGAAATAATATGCAAACTGCTAACTGTGTGCAGTCTGCCTATCTGATGTGGTGCTATCTTTGACTTTTATGAAATACACTACCATTTTTATTCCATACTTAGATATTACTAACCCTATGTGAACTAATTGTAAGGCTGAATCAGTGAAATAACAACAACTATCCTCAGCAATGCATTAATCCAAACACTACCTAAAAACCTGTTAACACTATGAAAAAGAGTAATACACTTCACTACTCCAAACTGATGAACAAAACAGATAAGTAAACACTAATAGAAGCTAAATGAACAACCAGTAACCATTAAAAACAACACATACTCAGAAAACAGATTATGCACTAAGGATGATGAGATTTGAAATAAGGACTTACAAAAACAATTCAGCTGAAAACACCAAACAAGGACCAAAGTTACATCCTAAACCTCCCTTGAGGTACTAATACCAAAGCAGTCCAATATCAACCATCCTTCTGCTTCCCTTCTTCATTCTTCCTTGCTTTTTATTTTTATACTATTTTTTATGATTTCTTAGCATTTTGAATGAAAACTGCTTTAAATGCTTTGAAAGCTTTGAAAAGCTTTCATGTGAGCTTAAATGAACTTAATGGATCACTTAATTAACAACTTTAATCAACATTAAAAGAAAATGAGATTTTTGAAATAAAATTGAAAATTGCATACACTGAGATAGAAACTGAAACTTGAAATTGAAATTGAATAAAGTTCAAATTACATTTAAATAACAGGATACAAGCTTTTTTAATTGAAAATTGCAATTGAAAACCTTAAATAAAACTAAGTCGGCATTAAATATAAAACTACAATTACACTAAGCTAACTAATGCTTCATCCTCCTCTTTCCTTGACTTAAATAGCTCCCCTGGATACCCTTTGACTTTCCCACTTGTAATTTGAACCATAGGATGAGCTAGCTTTGATCTTGGCCGTCGGATGCTTTTGGCGGGAAAGCCAATTTAACAACTTGGCTATCTGATAACGTGTGCTAGGGGGGGTGGCATTAATTGCAGCCTAGGGAAGTGAAATGAAAGAGATAAGGGTGGTGGTCAAGTGGGGGTGGTGATACCACCCTGGTATTGAAGCAGAGAAACCAGGGAGGGAAGGAAAGGGTGAAGGTGGTTTTGGGAGGTTTGACTTTTGGGTTTGACCGAAGTGTTTAGTTAAAACACAAATAAGGCCGGGTGTAGGTTTTTTTTATTTTGGGCTTTGGGGTTTGTGGGCTTGTGTGGTGATGGGTTAGTGTTTAGGATTGGGTTTTGGGTTAATATTAAATCCGGTTCTTGTATCTTATTTTGGATAATTGGATTTAATCACAAGGACCTAAGTTGTAAAATCTGAAAGTTCGGGGACCTTTGATGTCAATTCTTCCAAAGTGTCTTCAAGGACCTAACCTGCAACATATTATAAACCAAGAACCATAAATGTAATTATTTTCCATTTTAAATTTCCAAGGACCTATTTTGCCAATTTTAAAAGTTCAGGGACCTAAGTTGTCATTTTTGCAATTTTAAACTTCAAGGACTAATTTTGACAACTAATGAATCCCTAAGGACTTTAAATGACTTTTTACATGATTTGAACATCCAGGGACTAGTTTTGCCATTTTATGAAAGTTCAGGGACTGAAACTGTAAATTATGTATATTTTGCATGTTTTTCATCAGTTTTCAATCTTTTTTGCATTTGTAACACATAAAAACACAATTTAATGATATTTCCTGTATTATTTGACTTTCAAAGTGTTTTTGGCAGTTTATGTGGGTTTAACAATATAAAATATATGTGTAATTAGACACATATCATTTCCACCTAAGGTTTGGGTGATTTTTCCATGAAGGGTTGTATGAATCACCGTAGGGGTTTGGCTCGGGTTTGAAAGTGTACCACTTGTCTCCCACTCCGTCGGTATGCAAGGATGCGTAGTCCTCAAAAGCTTGTTCGGGGAGTTCCATGCAATCACGAGTGTCGTGGGGACCACTACATAATTCACATGAAGAAGTGATTTTGTTCACTTGGCTTGAAGGTTTAGGAGCCTCGTAGGATTTCATAAGAAACTTGACTTGGCCTTCAAGTTCTATGATCCTACGGTCGGAAGTGCTTGAATTGTTCGAAGGCAAAGATATTGCCTTGACCGTTTTATTCAAATCACGGGGATCACTCCAACTTTCGTTGTCATAAAGAGCAAGATCTTCTAGGAGAGCCCATGATTGTTCCGCACTTAGATCACGTAGCTTACCACCAGCTGCTTGGTCAATGGTTTGCCTCGTGGAGAGATTGATATGGTCATAGAAGATTTGGACTTGGAGCCAAAGTTCTATGCCATGGTGAGGGACTTTTTGGAGAAAGTCCTTGAATCGAGTCCATGCCTCGTAGAGGGTTTCGCCTTGACGTTGTTGGAACATCAAGATATCATTCCTTAGCTTGGTAGTTCTTCCTGGTGGGAAAAACTGAGCAAGGAAACGAGTGGTGAGATCATCCCAAGAGGTGATGGATCCTGCGGGTAGACGCTCTAGCCATTAACTAGCTTGGTCCCGCATAGAGAATTGAAAGAGACGCAGTCGGGTCGTCTCTCGAGTGGCAACATCAAGGTCTATGGAATCAACGATTTTGAGAAAGTCCTTGAGATGTTGATTAGGATCTTCAGAACGAATTCCATGGAATGCGCATCCGCTTTGCACCAACCGGATGGTGTCGGATCGCAAGGGAGTGACATTGGCTCCTTGAGTGAGCTCAATGGTGTTTCGATAGCCATGGTGGCTAGGACGAGAGTAGTCTCCTAAGGTACGGGCTCTAGGAGGTGGGTGTTGTTGTGGTGGTGGGTTGTTGGGATCAAGGATATTACCACCTTCCATGATGTCGGATGGTAATGGTTACGAACAAAGAATCGAAGAAAAAAGATAGACTAAAGAAAACCTAGAAAAATAAAATAAAAATCTCACTAGAAAGGAATCTAGTGAGTAGACCTAATAAAATAAAAATTCAACCTAAACAATAACTATTCCCCGGCAGCGGCGCCAAAAACTTGATGCGTGGTTTTGCGACCTTACAACAGGTTTTACCTCTCGAGGGATCTCAAGAGGCTTGCAATCCCCACCAGGCAGTGTACCTGACCGATGTAGTATAGTGAAGTGGCAAGTACCGGGGGATTGATCGTTCTCTAGGGGAATAGTGTCGTTAGGATTGAAAAACTACTCTAATAGGTCTAAGGGTGAGGGAAGATTCTTTTTGTATTTTTGTATTTTTTTATAAAAGCAAGTAAAATCTCGGGTTTGAAGGAGTGGGCGGAATTAGTTGCTAGTCAACTAACCCAAATAACTACAAATGCAAATAAAATAAAATAACTGAAAATGAAAAGGTTGTGAAACTTATATGGGGAGAAATGTGTTTACTTAGATTTCCTTACTCCCTAACTATCTTTTATCGGTTGATTAGTGTGTATTAATTGCGTGGATGACGGGTGTATTCCTTAATACCAATCGTGGGGTGGCGTACGTACTTCCCCAACTCTACAAGCTCCTACTTCACTCCTATGTCGAGCCGGCTAAGAAGCTCTTAACATGGGATCACTAGAATTCGCTCATGCATTAAATACAACCATAATAACCTTAGTACGCATTGGTTCATGTTTCTTAAGACGTTCAAGCAAGTTACCGTATAGGAGGTTAGCCAGTTTTCTTAAGCCTAACATCGATAAACAATCATCCAATACAATTAATAACACACTAACATCCAATAATCAATAGTTAGGTTTCATTAGATCTAAGCAAACACAAGATAAATCTAGCCTAGCATGTTAATCAAAAGACAAGAACAAGATATAATCAAACAACACATAGACATATTGAATGATTAAATGATTACTTATCTTCAATTAAACATGGGAGATCCAAGGGTATGAAAACCCTTAAAAATGGCAGAAATTCGTCTTAGGGTTTCTCCTCACAAAGTTGCACACTATGAATAAAAATTGCAAAACTATATATAGAGTTTAGTGGCTGACGGCGTCACGTTATAGATCTTGACGCCGTCACCTCGCCGTGGCTAGGGTTCCCGGATGGTCTTCCTGACGCCGTCCCTCTTTAATCCTCCAAAATCATCCCTGGCTTATCAAGGCTTGACGACCTTCTTGACGCCGTCCCCCTTTAATCTTCCAAAATTTCTCTGGCTTATCAAGGGCTGACGGCGTCACAATAGAGCTTGACGCCGTCACATGTACTTTCCAGCATATTTTTGAGACTTTGTCGTTTTCTTCACTTTTATGCTCCAAAAAACGTCCAAAATGCTTCCTTTTCCAGATTTCTTCTCCAAAGTACCTAAAATGACAAAAGGAACGATTTAGGGCAATATTTGATCAAATAAATACGATTTAGGGCTTAAATGACCCCCTAAAAATGGTACACTTTTCGCTTCATCAACTATGCAACACCCCTGCTACTTTCTAACGTTGCATGACGGCTATCTTCCATGATATGGTAGAAGACTTTATGGAAGTCTTCATGGACGACTTCTCGGTGTTCGGTAACTCATTTAGTGATTGTCTATTTAAACTTGATAAAATGCTTGCTAGTTGTGAAGAAACTAACCTTGTTCTTAATTGGGAAAAATGTCATTTTATGGTTAGAGAGGGAATTGTGTTAGGACATAAGATTTCTGGGAAAGGTATAGACGTCGACAAAGCTAAAATTGATGTAATTGCCAAACTACCTTACCCCACTAATGTAAAAGGTGTTAGATGTTTTTTAGGGCATGCTGGATTTTATCGTAGATTCATAAAGGATTTTTCAATGATATCTAGGCCTATGCCCCATTTATTGCTGAAAGATGCGAAGTTTGATTTTTCTGAAGATTGCAAAAAGGCATTTAATATACTTAAAGAAAAACTAACTACTGCACCTATTATAATTTCGCCGGATTGGAATATACCTTTTGAACTAATGTGTGATGCTACCGATTATGCTGTTGGAGCTGTACTAGGCCAGAAGATAGAAAATAAATTTAAGCCAATTTATTATGCTAGCAAAACATTAGATAATGCCCAAGAACATTACACCACCACGGAAAAAGAACTTTTAGCAGTAGTTTTTGCATTCGATAAATTTAGGTCGTATCTTATATTGTCAAAAACTATGGTTTACACTGACCATTCTGCTTTGAAGTATTTGTTCAATAAACAGGATGCCAAGCCAAGGCTTATTAGGTGGGTTTTATTGCTCCAAGGATTCGATATTGAAATTAAAGATAAAAAGGGTGCCGAGAATCTAGCTGCTGACCACTTATCTAGACTTGAAAACCCTGATATGGAGGTGCTTGATGAAAGGGAAATCGCTGATGACTTTCCTAATGAACACCTTATGATGGTAAGAATTAAGAGCAATAATAATAGACCATGGTATGCCGACTATATAAACTTTATTGTTGCAAATGAAATTCCAAAAGGGCTAACATCCGATGAGAAAAGAAGGTTTCTAAATCGCGCTAGTGAGTATATTTGGGATGAACCTTATGCCTTTAAATTATGTCCTGACAATATTATACGAAGATGCGTTGATAGTGATGATATCCCAGCAATATTGGCACATTGCCATTCAGGGCCGACGAGGGGACATCACGGTGCAGTTATTACAAGAAGAAAAATCCTTGATGCAGGATTTTATTGGCCCACTATGTTGGATGATGCAAAAGATTATATAAAAGGATGTGATGCGTGTCAACGATCCGGAAATATAACATCAAGAAACGAAATGCAGCAAAACTATATCCATGTATGTGAAGTTTTCGACATATGGGGATTGGACTTCATGGGACCGTTTCCTGAATCTAAAGGTAATAAGTATATTTTGGTTGCTGTTGATTACGTATCAAAATGGGTCGAAGCACAAGCATTACCAACAAACGACAGCAAGGTAGTACTTAAATTTTTGCAAAGTTTGTTCGCTAGGTTTGGAGTTCCTAAAGCATTGATTAGTGATAGGGGAACACACTTTTGTAATCATCATTTGGGAAGAGCCTTGCAAAAATATGGAGTGTATCATAGGGTTTCCACTGCATACCATCCTCAATCCAATGGGCAAACTGAAGTAACCAATAGGGCTATAAAGCGGATTCTTGAAAAAACGACTGGATATAATCCGAAAGGGTGGTCTGACAAGTTAAATGATGCTTTATGGGCATTTCGTACAGCCTATAAGACACCAACGGGATGCACTCCATTTCGTCTTGTATACGGAAAAGCATGCCACCTACCGGTCGAAATAGAACAAAGTGCATATTGGGCTTTAACAAAATGTAACATGGATATGGAAGCTGCGACGAAGAACCGTTTCATGGAACTTAATGAAATCTACGAACTAAGAGATGCGGCATACAGAAATACTAAGATCTACAAAGAAAGAACTAAAAGATGGCATGACTCGAGGTTACATGGGGATAAAACGTTTACTGTTGGAGAAAAAGTGCTGCTATTTAATTCTCGATTAAAGATGTATCCAGGTAAACTTAAATCAAGATGGACGGGTCCGTTCGTTGTCAAGAAAGTGTATCCATATGGGACTATTGAAATATGCGATAAAAATGGTTATATATTCAAGGTAAACGGGCAACGAGTTAAAAAATACTTTGATAATAAAATTGAGGATACTGAGAACGAGGTGGTGGAGTTTGAACCCGAAGTATTGGAATAAGGAGCTGAACGTGAGTCTAACTTGAAGACTCTGGAATAAAGACAAGTGCTGACCGGGAGACAACCCGGAGAATTTTTACATTCTGTTCTGTGTCGAGTCTGTCAGACCTGCAGAAGATATGGCGCATCTCAATCCTAAGATGCGACGCATCGCTTGCACTGGTCATATCTTATTTAATTTTCTGCATTTTTATTTTTGACTTTAAAACTTTCTGTCAGTTTATTTAATGCGGCGCATCCCTGGTTAAGGATGCGACGCATCTTTTATTCTGATTCGTATTTATTCCAGGCTCGATACGGCGTATCTTCTTCCATAAGATACGGCGTATCGACTGACCTGATGATTTTCATTTTATTTTTTTTTTGTTTTATTTTTTTTTCTAACTACTAATGTATTATGCAAGTTTGAACCTTCTTAACTCAGGTGTGTTAAAGTCTGAATGGTATTTTAGATTCCTGAATTCCTGTGGATACATTATCTATGAAGCTTAAACGTTCTAATCCACAAGAAAGTTGATTTTTGCTCTTATACGAATAATGGAGGATCATACCGAGCAAATCTCAGGGGAGTTTTTCTGTTCTAATTATTTTATTTTCCAGTTTTTAATCTTTGATACAAACAACGAGGACGTTGTTTAACTTAAGTGGGGGGATTGGAGAATTAGAACACTTACTTGTCCTTAACTTTTTCAAAATATGCTTAAAATGCGCTTAATATATCAAAATTTAAAATTTTTATAGCATGTTTTTGCTTAAAGTCTAAATTACATAGCTGCACACATAACATTATTTCCAAAAATTGTGAACTTATCAAAATTCACAAATCTATGAGTGTGCCGGTGACTTGTAAACTTTAGAACTTGGCTTATATACTATTCGAGACCACCATAATAAGTATTATCTATATAACTGGAATGACTTGTCTAAATTGGTAAATTTCTAGGATTACACCCAAATAGCCTTTATATGTTATGTGATATTAACTAACTACACTGGTTAGTTAACCCTCGTATAAACCATTTGTTACTCTCACTTTTAGAGTAAGATACCCCTAGAAAAACACTCAGAGCCATTCCTTTCGTTTCTTACACCTTTGTTATAATGTTTCGATACACCCTTACACCTTAGCCTACCCTGTAGATTAAAATCCGTGGTTAATTGCTTTAGGCAAAGTGTGTTTCCTTACATTACCTGTGTTCGCGTGCGTAATTCATTATCTTTGGTTAGGTCGGGAAATTGCACAATGCAATTGGTATGAAAGTAAATATTGTATAACTTTGAGTTTATTTTTCGTGTGTTTACTACTTTCGCTATTACAGTTATTTCTGAAAGTATGAAGAGTATGGAAAAATTATCCGGAAATATAGTGATAGAAAAGTTGTGAAATTTTACACAAATATGTTGATGTTAAAAAAAAAAAAAAAAAAAAAAAAAAAAAAAAAAAAAAAAAAGATCGAAAAAATAGAAAAGATAAAGAAAAAGAAAAGAAAAGTTGGAAGTTTGTTTTAACCAACTTATGTAAAGTTTTGTATTAAGTGGGAGATATCACCACTATTTGTTGTATATTATATTTATGGATTGAATGGGAGTTGGCCGTTATGGGAACGCCAACTAAAGTTATTCTTTGATTGAGATCTTGTTGAGTATAATTCGTGCCTACCTAAAGCGTGTGTTTCAAGTGTTAAAGCGTGAGTTATTCAATGATATGAGTCTTATTCATGGGATGGTTGGGAAAGTAATTTACCACACTTAGGATTTTAATTTATCTGTTTTTTTTATTTTTTATTTTACACCAATTTGTATCCCAAATATTATCCATACCCTATATCATTCTTCATCCAAACCTTTGATTTATTGAGATTAGGGATTTGAGCAATCTTAAGTATCGTAGTCGTGGATTCGGCTATGTATTTATGATTTTGTCGCCCTTTTTGATATAATATTATTGGTGAAGATAACTTGGCCTTATCTTTAGCCCATTCGAGTTAAGGATTTGAGCAATTGCAAGTATCGTGGTCGTGGATTCGATCATGTATTTGTGATTTTGTCGCCTTTTCTGGAATGTGAGATCGATTGAGATTAAGAAGAATGATTAACCCTTAACCAACAAACCCTTTTTACCGCTTTAGACTTGTCATTCCTTGGCTTTAGTGGGGGAGATGTGTATACTTGCCAAGCTTATGATAGAATATTCGTCACGACTGGACAGTTAAACGATTAGATTTGCTTTTATCAAAATATTTTATTTTATTTCTAATTCGTTAAGTGTTTGGTTGTGCAATTATGACAAAACGAATACATGCTTAAATATAAAAATAAATCCTAATATCTTTTAGGATACATTTTCATAAGATTTATTCTAAGGTTTACTTGGGGACAAGTAAAGTTCAAGTGGGGGGATATTTGATGAACTCAAATAAGTACATTTTATTATCATCATTTATCCTATTTATTTGACTTGTTTTATTATATTATATATGAGAATTGATACGTTAATGTTTACTTTTATAATTCTCAGGTAAAAACAAGTATTATGTGAAACTTGGCGATTTTGGACTAATTATGGAGCAAAACAAGCAAGATGTTAAGAGTCTACTGAAATGTACAAGATCAAGATCATTCTGCTCCAGATACGCCGCAACATACTTCTTACATACGGCGCATCACTATCAAGATTTCACAAGTTACAATCCAAGACAGCAAAGGACATGCGCCGCATAGAGAAATGGAGTTACGCCGCATCTTAAGGCGGTGTACGAATATTCCTGAATATATTAATCTTGGACCCCACGCGAAGTTAAGTCAATGCGCCGCATCTACTTATCCTATGCGCCGCATCTAACCCTCAGACAGAAACTATAAATACCCCAAGGTCAGACGAATTTAAGAGGTTGGACAGTGCAAGATACCATACGTACGAGTACCAAACCAGAGACGAATTCAGACATATTAGCAGCACAAGACACACCCTGAACGAAGATACAAGAGCTGTAAGAAGGTCCTGCATGTATTCAATTCATTAAGTAGTTTTGTTTTATTGTATTAGTACACTTTAATTCATCAGGATTGATGGGCTGATGTCATGTGACTACGAAAAATCATGCGCACCCCTTAAAATTGCTTTCCCATTAATTAAAGTTTATATGTAGATGTCTTTGGTGACTTTTATTAGTGCATTGATAACCTCTGTGTCTAGCTGAGCATTGCTTGGGTCGCCATGCCCCTTCCTCGCCTATTTAAGAGACGCTAAATAAATAGGATAGACATAAGTAATCATTAAGGGTTTACTCGCCGATAAGATTAGAGCCAACGAGAAAGGGTTAATTATATACACTTCATATAAAACTAGCAATAAAACAAGTGACAAGCTACTTAATTATCAGGACAGGTCTTCTTATTGTCTCGAGTATCTATCTGTGTACGTGTGTGCTAATCGCTGATTCGTGCTCATTAGTTTAGTTTTCTATTTAATCATAACCAAACCGTGCCAGTCTCTCAGGCTAAACCCCCCTTGCGTTAGATTAGGTTGTACAGCTAACTTAGGATATTAAAATACTGATTAGAATAACTAGATAATACGTTCCACTCTTAGTGATCGACACTCTACGTACCATTATATTCATACTGACCGGGTACACTGCTCGTTAAGTGTGTGTTATTGATAAGTCGGCTAAATATAAATTTAAAACTTGAGTAGGCATTAATACTGCTAAACCACAACGACACATCACACGCATCACTATTCTAAAGCTTCCTATAAGCTATTAGAGCTTAAATAAGCTTATACTAATGGAAAAGAGATTATTGAAAGCTGTTTTAATATTTTATTTTATTTTTGTATTTTTTGAGTATTTTTCTTATTTTTTTGGATTTTTGAATTAGAAACAGAAAAATGTAAAAGTAGTTGAGTAATAGCTTTTAAGAGCTTATAACTAACTTGTGAGACAGAAAATAAGCTATCCTAGCTTATACTAACACATATAAAAATGACAAAACAGAGGCTTAAATAAGAGATTATATAACAAAATCAAACTAAACTTTCTTTAATCATTAAACTTGAGTACAATAATCCTAACAACTCTTAAACAGACTTAATTAAAATTACTACTAAAAACATAAAAACGACACAATAATTAACCTAATTTTGACTCTCAAATTCTAACTGTAACATCCCGCCTACTCAGAACACAGTATTGTCCGCTTTGCCCGCAGGCTCACGGCTTTGTTTTTGTGGCCTCATTTGAAGACTTCCCGGTAGGTCA
This sequence comes from Artemisia tridentata subsp. tridentata, assembly GCA_021014915.2. Taxonomy (NCBI): domain Eukaryota; kingdom Viridiplantae; phylum Streptophyta; class Magnoliopsida; order Asterales; family Asteraceae; genus Artemisia; species Artemisia tridentata. The sequence continues at coordinate 433,032,340 of CP139504.1, read as the reverse complement.
CCCAAGCCAGTACTACTCTCACATGAGCACGCTTAACTGCCAGTTCCTAAGAACTCCACTCGCAGTAGACCACAAAACGTGTTGTGTCATTGTAAGGCGAATGTAATCTTATGAACCCAGCATCTCTCCAGGCCACAGTCGATGTAGGATTTGCCTAGGGTGTTACAATCTCCCCCCCTTAGGGACTCATCGTCCTCGATGAGGTTTGCCCTACTATCCCGAGCGGCTCAGGAGTGGCTTTGATACCACTTGTAACATCCCGCCTACTCAGACCACAATATTGTCCGCTTTGCACGCAGGCTCACGGCTTTGTTTTTGTGGCCTCATTTGAAGACTTCCCGGCAGGTCACCCAAGCCAGTACTACTCTCACATGAGCACGCTTAACTGCCAGTTCCTAAGAACTCCACCCGCAGTAGACCACAAAACGCGTTGTGTCATTGTAAGGCGAATGTAATCTTATGAACCCAGCATCTCTCCAGGCCACAGCCGATGTAGGATTTGCCTAGGGTGTTACAATTGTAACATCCCGCCTACTCAGACCACAATATTGTCCGCTTTGCCCGCAGGCTCACGGCTTTGTTTTTGTGGCCTCATTTGAAGACTTCCCGGCAGGTCACCCAAGCCAGTACTACTCTCACATGAGCACGCTTAACTGCCAGTTCCTAAGAACCCCACTCGCAGTAGACCACAAAACGCGTTGTGTCATTGTAAGGCGAATGTAATCTTATGAACCCAGCATCTCTCCAGGCCACAGCCGATGTAGGATTTGCCTAGGGTGTTACAATCACCCCCCTTAGGGACTCATCGTCCTCGATGAGGTTTGCCCTACCATCCCGAACGGCTCAGGAGTGGCTCTGATACCACTTCTAACATCCCGCCTACTCAGACCACAATATTGTCCGCTTTGCCCGCAGGCTCACTGCTTTGTTTTTGTGGCCTCATTTAAAGACTTCCCGGCAGGTCACCCAAGCCAGTACTACTCTCACATGAACACGCTTAACTGCCAGTTCCTAAGAACCCCACTCGCAGTAGACCACAAAACGCGTTGTGTCATTGTAAGGCGAATGTAATCTTATGAACCCAACATCTCTCCAGGCCACAACCGATGTAGGATTTGCCTAGGGTGTTACAGTAGTTGTAAAACCCCAAAACCAATATAATCTGTAATGACAAAAATGCCCTCGAATTTAAAATTTAATAACTTATGGATATCCTACAAGTAACTTACGTTATGAGATGAATTAAGCTTATATTATAAAGTTATGCTACAAAATAATTAAGGCCCTAACCCTAGCTAAGCTAGCCAATTTTTCTATGTGTCATAAGTTAAAATAAATAAATAAATAAAATATGGTAAGCCTTTAAAGATTTCGGCCCATATTATTAGTTAAGAATGCATTAAACTTGGTGGATCACTAGCCCAAAGTAAACCCATTCAATCCCTCATTTATGCTTAACAAAAACACACGGCCTTTCTTCTATTTTCCTTAAACCGAATTTCACAAAAGAGAAAAAAAAGAAAAAAAAAAAAAAACCCTAACTCTCTCAAACAAAAGTGTCGGCCTCCCTTTCTTCCTATTGCTGCTGCTGCTGTGTCGATCCAAACACAACCAAAAGGAGTCTCAATCTTGTTCTTGTTCTAAGGTAACCATGTAATACTATCTCAATATACGAATTCATGATCAAAAAACTAAGCAAACCATGTGTTCTTGTCTCTTGTTGCTGCCAATCGACCCAAAGAAGGAAGGAAGGCTTTGTGGTGATTTGATCTCGTGTGGTATTTTGTATTCTTGTCATTCATGTGATCTTCAAGGGTATTGTATCCTTCTCCTTGTTCAATCCTTGTCGTTGTTGTTCTTGTTCTTGGTCAAATGGATGTCACATGAAATAATAGATGATACATAAAATCATGAACTTGTAAACCCTAAAAACTTAATATGAAAATTCGATCCTGTTGGGTATGATGAATTTAATTGATTTGATTAGGTTAAGACCTATTATAATCGACCTAAATATGATATGAACTCATATATAATCGTTATATGTCAAGAACTAATGATTGGAATAACGAAAACCTAAGAGAATTCATGAATCTGTGAATAACTGCTACTGACCTGGAATTTTGTCCGACTTTAACCGGCTGTAACTAATTGATGTGAACGTATATTTTGGTTTTTTAAGAGTCTAAAACTAAGTTCAATGAAATTGCTACCTGGGAAAATTTAGTTTGTAATTTTTGAAGGCCTGGAAGGTTACCTTTTGATTTTTTGGAAAATTATGTGTCTGATCGGATTTGTGAGTCTGGAAAATCAGTCCGGGTTTTTGAATTTTAATTTCCAAACCATGTTGAATTAGGAGGTTTACTTTGAACTGGGTAATATTCAGGATGTATATTACTTCCTGGAATTTGTTTAGATTTTTTTGAATTTTTATTAAAAGGTTTTTAATTAATAACTTTTCGTATAGTAAAATTAATCAGAAATCTGGATGAGTTGGTTTAAGTGAATTTTAATCCATAGCTATGTTACTTAATAAAACCTGGAAAAATTAGATAAAATACTTAAGACATTTGAGCATCTCTGGGAATTTTTTGGAATTTTATTACTGAGTTCTTATACGGTTTATAATTTATAGAAAACCTAACAATTTCGTATATAAAACTGTGAGAAATTATAAAAGGTTAAAAAGGAAATTTAAAAGGTGTTTTGTGTTTATTTTATTAACTAAAGGGTTTAAATTGTTATTTGCTAAAACTAAAGGACTCAACTTGTGTAAACCTGTAACTTTAGAATATTTACATTATTTACCCTAATCTTATCTTAATGACATTATGAACCCTAAACTTGTGACAATTGCTTAATGAACCCTAAAATTATAAAAACTACATTATGAACCTTGAACTTATGTAAAGGGCATTATGAACCTTAACCTACTAACATGGTCATCTTTAATACTTTAAGTTGATAAACGGGAATGATAATAACTAAAGTTACTGAATATGTAAAGTTACCTAAGTTGGAGAGAAACTAAAATGAAACCTCATGATTTAGAAACTATGAAACTATGAAATCATAAAGCTATGAAACTTATAAGTACACCTATAATTCGTGTATATTCGCTGAGGCGGGAGTAATCCGGTGTCCTGTGATCTGTCTTTGGTTTGTTTTGCTATCAAATAAGGTACAGATATTCTGCCCTTCTTGTAAGGAGCCTTCGTTCTCTTGAACTCTGATTTTGATTCGTTTAGGATTCCCCAAGCCATTGTTATGTTCCCTTGTATTGTGAATCTTGACTTGAACTTTTGCCTTGAACTCTTGTCTTGATCATTTGTTTCGAACCCTGCCTTGGACCCTGTTATGTTTCATTGATACTTGACATGACCTGTTCATAACCTGGTAATCTGAATATTTAGGACCCTGGGATACTTAAAGGTTCATAGGATTTTATAACTACTTTTCTAAATTACATATGAAGAGGTTTTGAAAATTGCTTTTAAAGACTTTCATTATGAAAACTGATTTAAAGACCACTTTATTTTAAAACCATTTTAAAAGGATTACTTTTAATAAATTGACATGAACCTTCTGGTATTTGACTTTTCTGATATTGACTTCCTGATAGTGAACCCCTGCATTGATCTCCTGTCTTGAATCCTAATATGAACCCTGATATGAAATCTGATATGAAACTTGATATAAAACCTGACACTTGATACCTGATACTTGACACCTGAGACTTGATACTTGACCTTGACCCACAGTTTGAGACTACGAGCCACCCACTAGGCATGAGGGTTTCATGTCCATGTCATTGATGCACCGGTGGCATGACTCTAGGGCAGGAGAGTGATGACTTGTCCCGTCCCTGACCTGATTTATACTTGTTACGTAGAGGAAGACCCTGTGGCCTACTGGGGGCGTATGGATGCATCCTAGACCTGACCTGATTTGTTTGTATTACTTGTATTATCTGGTGACTGACGAGTGTGTGCGATACACGTCTTTCACAATCCTGGGAGCTCATGACTCCAACCCCTGGAGGTATCCCCTCACCCTGTACCTGGTATGCTGAGTTCACCCCTCCATACACCCTGATATACGATTGATTTGATATGTACTGTTTCTGGGCTCGTAGAGGATTTCTGTTTCCCTGAATCCTTGTAACCTTATGACCTGACACTTGACCTGACATTTGACCTGACTTGATTTGACTTGGGTTGTGGTGGATTACTGGTTATGTTACCCTATGACTTGATACTGGACTTGACTTGATTCGACTTGGGCTGGTGGTGGGTTACGGTTTACTTTACACCTACCTGTTGTAACCATTTCTTGATAACCTTGTCCCATTTTCTTTCCTACTCCTGTTACATCTTGTAATGTTTCACTTACTTCATTATCCCATATTTCTGCTTTGTTATCGTTATATCTGTTCACTGAGCTCTCGTAGCTCAGCCGCGTTTCTTTTTCCCGCGGCAGGTTTTAGTTGGAGGCTGGGTATGAGTGGAGAGCACCATTGGATTAGAAGACCTTAATAGCTATTGAAGATGACTAGAAGATCCTTTATTTAGACTTAGAGACTTTGTATTGTAACCTTGTAGTTTCATATTTCCTTTGTAACCATTGAATTTTATTGTATTATTAATGTCAAATGCTTGTGTTTGTTCTGATATGCCACCGTTGTTGTGACACCTTTGCCCTTGTCGGGTGGGGGTGTTACAATTATGGTATCAGAGAACAGGCTGCGACTTGTAATACATTTACCCTTGACCTGTGAAGTTTGGACCATTAAGTTTCCACTGTAGGCGCTCATAAGATAACCGTTGAGGAATTGCTTTAGGATCTCCCCATAGGAACTTAAGTATTACCGGTGAGGAATGGGTAGACTAGGACATCTATGTAAGTAGCATTGTTTCCGCATCACTCTGATTCGTGCCTTGCTTTTGGTTAAAGCTTGTTGAGATCACTTTTGGAGATTGAAAGCTTTTGCCTTGCACCACCTAAGTTTTGAAACCTAAATAAATCTTGAAGCCATTTAAAATTTTATAGTAATTGCCTGACACTATTTGATCCTTACCTCCAGATTCCGACTCTGACCTCTGATCTTTTGTTAATCATTTCGATGCCTCTCGGGCATTTTGAGAATCTCCATGGCGAGTAGTTTGGCTTTCCCTCTTGATTATGACATTTGATTTTGTTGACCTCCGAGACTATAGAAGTACTAGGTGGATTAAGATATGTTGTTTTGCTTACGACTCGAGATAAAGTATGATCATCATGAAGGCATAATTATGTGGTGCTAGTATTATGACGTCTGGCCAACGTGATAATACTTACACCATATAACGTTCCCTCATTGTGGCCATAGGATATCTTGGGAAGTACCTAAGAAGTTTAGAATTTGATCTCCGTTGGATTATCCGTGACTAGTGAGACTTTAGGTTCATCCTACCTATGCGTATACTCTGCCTTTGTTCATTAGATATCTGGATGAGTTTGGACTCTCTTTTTGCATTCTGTTGACCTTAGTTATAAATCTTGAACTCTTTGTAGAGCCCTCCACTGTTGATACAGTTAAGTTAATTTGAAATCTTGTTCGTATTCCATAAGAGCTTTCCTGAAGATTAACCATCATCCATTTTACGCTGCGTGGACCTTTTGATCAGAATCAACCCAATTTGTCTCCTTCTGAAAAATTTGAACCCACCTTGTTTGATTGAGTTGTGGGAATTAAGTCGTTCGCATTCCCGTTTCCGGTCCGTTATGTTTTCCGTTTCGTTTCGCTTCAATTTTCGAGGATGAAATTTTTTTTTAAGAGGGGAAGAGTTGTAAAACCCCAAAACCAATATAATCTGTAATGACAAAAATGCCCTCGAATTTAAAATTTAATAACTTATGGATATCCTACAAGTAACTTACGTTATGAGATGAATTAAGCTTATATTATAAAGTTATGCTACAAAATTAATTAAGGCCCTAACCCTAGCTAAGCTAGCCAATTTTTCTATGTGTCATAAGTTAAAATAAATAAATAAATAAAATATGGTAAGGCTTTAAAGATTTCGGCCCATATTATTAGTTAAGAATGCATTAAACTTGGTGGATCACTAGCCCAAAGTAAACCCATTCAATCCCTCATTTATGCTTAACAAAAACACATGGCCTTTCTTCTATTTTCCTTAAACCGAATTTCACAAAAGAAAAAAAAAAAAAAAAAAAACCCTAACTCTCTCAAACAAAAGTGTCGGCCTCCCTTTCTTCCTTTCCATAGTGATGCTTAAGCCATCATTTATCCTGAAAGTAAACAAATTGCGCACGAGAGTAGTGGAACGATCAAAGTGAATATCAAAAATCAACTATAATTTTTTTTTCTTTTTTTTTTTAAAAATTAAATGCGTCGCATTAACAAAAGTTAATGCGCCGTATTTTCGTTACGTTTCAAAATACAAGATTTTTTATTCAGAAAGATGCGCCGTATCGATAAAAATCGATGCGTCGTATCTGTTTAATAATTCGAAAACTGTTTTTAATTAAAATAATAGATACGCCGTATCTGCAAAAGCAGATGCGTCGTATGGCGTTATCGCTTAGAAAAAAAATTTTCTTATTAAAAACAGATACGCCGTATCTTGGGGAAAGATGCGTCGTATCGAATTAATTAAACGCGTTGTATTTTATAAAAATTAAACGCAATACGCCGTATCTAGGAAAATAGATGCGCCGTATCGTTTGAATAAGCTCAGTACAACGATAGCAGAATACAGAAAATACGAAGAATAAAAACAAATATAAACAAAAATAAAAACACACAAAAACAGAAAATATGCAAAATAATAAAATGAATGCAATTTAACCTAATATACAACACGGTTAGCGGTTAAAATCTAAAAAAATTAAAAAGAAAAACCTAATTAAAATACTAATCAAATTAACAGATAATAACAATTCACTTCCCGGCAGCGGCGCCAAAAACTTGATGCGCGTGTGCGTATGCTCTAATTTATACCCACGGTATGTCGTTGTGGTTTTAGCAGTATTCAAGTTTTAAATTTATATTTAGCCGACTTATCAATAACACACACACTTTAACGAGCAGTGTACCCGGTCAGTATGAATATAATGGTAAGTAGAGTGTCGATCACTAACAGTGAAACGTATTATCTAGTTATCCTAATCAGTATTTTAATATCTTAAGTTAGCTATACAACCTAATCTAACGCAAGGGGGTTCAGCCTGAGAGACTGGCACGTTTTGGTTGCAATAAAATAATAAACTAAACTAATAGGCACGAATCAGCGAATAGCACACACGTACACAGATAAATACTTGAGACAATAAGAAGACCTGTCCTGATAGTTAAGTAGCTTGTCACTTGTTTTATTGCTAGTTTTATATGAAGTGTATAGTTCGATGCAACGCACCGAGATTAAGTCCTTTCTCGTTGGTTCTAATCTTATCGGCGAGTAAACCCTTAATGCTTACTTAGGACCTTCTTACAGCTCTTGTATCTTCGTTCAAGGTGTGTCTTGTGCTGCTAATTCGACTGAATTCGGCCTAGGGTTTCTGTGGTCTTCGGTCTTCTTCGGTATTAGGCTCTCGAAATTCGTCTGGTCTTGGGGTATTTATAGTTTCTGTCTGAGGGTAAGATGCGGCGCATTGACTTAACTTCGCGTGGGGTCCAAGATTAATATATTCAGGAATATTCGTACACCGCCAGAAGATGCGGCGTAACTCCATTCTTAGATGCGGCGCATGTCCTTGCTGTCTTGGATCGTATCTTGTGAAATCTTGATAGTGATGCGCCGTATGTAATAAGTAAGATGCGGCGTATCTGGAGCAGAATGTCTTGATCTTGTACATTTCAGTAGACTCTTAACTTCTTGCTTGTTTTGCTCCATAATTAGTCCAAAATCGCCAAGTTTCACATAATACTTGTTTTTACCTGAGAATTACAAAAGTAAATGATTAATTATCAATTCTCATACATAATATAATAAAACAAGTCAAATAAATAGGATAAATAATGGTAATAAAATGTACTTATTTGAGTTCATCAGCATTCCATCAAAAATCATCCTTGAAAAGTTGAAAGGACGATTTGTAGCTAAACCCACCAATGCAGAAGCAATGTTCTGACCAAACTGCTCCCATGAAGTACTCTTAGGACTCAAGCAGTGAAGTAGAACATGTATGAGATATTTCCAATGTGGACTAAATAATGGCTTCTGAAAAGTAAGTATGGTGAGATCACCTTCATACCCAATATCCCTGAGTGTATCCCAAATCTCTTGTCTTTCAAAACGAATAGCACTCCCTGCATCATTAAACTGCAAATCTTCTCTAATTGAAGCTTCAGTAATCCTAATTGCTCGGCCAGCAACCTTAGCACGAATAAAAGGAACACCATCTTGTGCATCAGACTTAGCAGTAGACCAAAACTGTTGAATCCATGGTCCAATTACATCAGGGTTTACCAAAATAGCATAATTGATTGATGACCCAGTCAAGAAATCAATTATCGCATGAAAATCAACATTCTTTTCCGTTTTATCCAAGTTCGCGACCATGTTATGCTTAGAACAGAAATCACGGGTAGCCATTGATTGTGAAGAGGGAAAGAATGTGTTAAGCGAAGGTTAATTGCGATTAGAATCGTGGATATCGAATGAATGAATGAATGGATAAGCATAAAGTGGAGAGTGAAAATCGGTATAATGGGATAGGGTAAATATGGGTAAGATCTAAAAAATCAAAGCCTAATTAATAGTGTTACCGTTGTATTTGGCTTTTACCCTCTCCGTAATGAATTAATTAACTGTAACCCCACATTTTTGACCGTTGGAAAAGTACTTCCACGTAAACAATGCTTCCACCTAACCAGTACTCTTCAAAGCAGTACGTTGGAGCAGTACGTTGCAAGAACAGTACTTTGTATAGAAAACCAGTACTTTCCATCCTCTTATACTTCTAAACGATCCAAATAAACTTCAAACTAATCCAAGAACTTATATGATGGCGCATGCATAAGTTCTAACTAATAACTGATGAAGCGAAAAGTGTACCGCTTTTAAGGGGTCATTTAAGCCTTAAATCGTATTTATTTGATCAAATATTGCCCTAAATCGTTCCTTTTGTCATTTTAGGTACTTTTGAGGAGAAATCTGGAAAAGGAGGCATTTTGGACGTTTTTGGAGCATAAAAGTGAAGAAAACGACAAAGTCTCAAAAATCGGCTAAAAGTTACCTTTGACGGCGTCACAATTTACTCTAGACGGCGTCATGCCTTGGCAAGAAAAAGTGGACGTGAAATTTACTCATGATAAGCCAGTGAAAATAGCATGTAAATTCTGACGGCGTCACGCTTTAACTTGATCAAGGGCGTCACGGCTTAAATTAAAAGGGGACGGCGTCACGTTCAAGGTTCGACGGCGTCAAGCCTTGATAAGCCAGAATGGATTTTTGAAGAGCTAAAGAGGGAAGGCGTCAAGAAGGTCATCCGGGAACCCTAGAAGCGGCGAGGTGACGGCGTCACAATCCATAAGGTGACGCCGTCAGATCCAAAAGTCTATATATAGTTTTCTAATTTTTTGTCATAAGAGAGAGCTTAGTGTGTGGAATTTTGGGAGAAAACCCTAAGACGAATTCAGCTTCTTTTTCAAGGCTTTTTGCCTTGAGATCTTCCATGTTACATTGAAGATAAGTTATCAATTAATCATTCAATATGTCTATGTGTTGTTTGATTTTATCTTATTCTTGTCTTTTGATTAACATGTTAGGCTAAATTTATCTTGTGTTTGCTTAGATCTAATGAAACCTAGCTATTGATTATTGGTTATTAGTGTGTTGTTAGTTGTATTGGATGATTGTTTATCTATGTTAGGCTTAAGAAAACTGGCTAACTTCCTATTCGGTAACTTGCTTGAACGTCTTAAGAAACATGAACCAAATGCGTACTAAGGGTTTTTATGGTTGTATTTAATGCACAAGCGAATTCTAGTGATCCCATGTTAGGAGCTTCCTAGCCGGCTCGACATAGGAGTGAAGTAGGAGCTTGTAGAGTTGGGGAAGTAAGTACGCCACCCCACGAATGGTATTAAGGAATACACCTGTCATCCACGCGACTAATACACACTAATTAACCGGTAAAAGATAGTTAGGGAGTAAGGAAATCTAAGTAAACACATTTCTCTACACATAAGTTTCTCACCACATTTTCATTTTTGTTATTTTATTTTATTTGCATCCGTAGTAATTTTGGGTTAGTTGACTAGCAACTAATTCCGCCCACTCTTTCAAAACCGAGATTTTACTTGCTTTCATAAAAATATAAAAACATAAAAAGAATCTTCCTCAACCCTTAGACCTAATTAGAGTAGTCTTTCACACCTAACGAACACTATTCCCTGTGGAGAACGATCAATCCCCCGTACTTACCACTACACTATACTACATCGGTCAGGTACACTGCCTGGTGGGGTTGTAAGCCTCTTGAGATCCCTCGAGAGGTAAAACCTGTTGTAAGGTTGCAAAACCCACGCATCAAGTTTTTGGCGCCGCTGCCGGGGAATAGTTATTGTTTAGGTTGAATTTTTATTTCTATTAGGTCTACTCACTAGATTCCTTTCTAGTGAGATTTTTGTTTTATTTTTCTAGGTTTTCTTTAGTCTATCTTGTTTCTTTGTGATTTTGTTTGTGATACCCTCCACTTACCTCATGAGTAACATTGGTCATTTGATCCCTGTTATTCGTGTTTTTCGCCGTGCAAACTTTCAACTACCCATTCCCGCCCCCATCATAGAAAACAACAACCTTTCACCCAACCATCACTTTGGTAACAATTCTGAGATGGAGGAGTCTGACCATGAGAATGACTATGTTAGTCCGTTTTACTACTCAGACTCCGATGAGGATACCGGTAATGGAGAAGTAGTTAACGAGGAATGGGGAAAAAGAGGGAATTGATCCCTTTATGTATGGTGACCCTAGGACTAAGATCAAAAAGGATAGCCTCCTTAACATGCAATTCCCATGTAAGATTGGTTATCATGATTTTTATGCTTATCTTAACTCATCTTTGCCTATGAACATTATCTCTCGCGCTAATTATAATAAAATCATGGTAGATGAGCTAGAATATAAAGGTGATAACATCGTTGCTAGGACTGAGCCACTACACGTATTCGTTGGAAGTTTTGTGTATTTGGTGGATTTTATGGTTATGGAGAACTTAGGAGAATTCATTGATAACAAATTAACCCAAGTCATTTTTGGAGAACCCTTCAAAAGGTTGACCAACCTTGACGAAAAACTTGTGGACGGGTTAATTACATTCTCTGATGGGGATGAAGATTTTGTCTATCAAATGCCCCGAGCACATCCTAGGTTTAAGAACTACCCCATTGAATCTTGCAATAGAATTATGCCTATCGACTTGTTAAGTGAGAATGATAAGAGGAAGGGGCTCAAATATCCACATGAGAAAAATAAGAGATACTATCATGGATGTTTGGAGCTAAATGATGAATACAAGAAAGATGAGGCAACAATTAGATGGCTCACACTCGGATACGTGAGCATAAGCGATACTAGGTAGCGTGACTTTGAGTCTAGCTACAAGACTCGTTAATAAAGAAAAGCGCTTCTTGGGAGGCAACCCAAGCTTTATTTGTTTTATTTGCTTTGTGTGCTTATTTATTTGTTTGTTTGTTTTTATTTGTTTCCGTATGTGTGTTTAATTTTTATTAATATTGATTCATGTTCAAAAGTAAATTGTGAAAATGCTTTATTTTGTTTTTAACTTCGTCTTAACTACATATAAAGGTATTTTGCAAAAGATAAGTGTAAGGGAAATCTAAATCGGTTTATTAGAACACAAATGAACATGAATCATAATAATACTAAATTAACATACATATTAGTGTTTGTTTGAGTCAAATGCTTGTATCGAGTCATAATGATGTTTTGCAGGATTTCCAGGAAGTAAGGTAAAGGTTTTTCCAGAAATTTTCCGGAAACTTAAAATGAAAATTTTTGTCAGGTCATTTCTGACGGCGTCAGGGGTTATAACCTGACGGCGTCAGATTTAATTTTCAGAAATTTTTGAAAGTTTTGTTTTTAAAAAGTTTTTATTAAATCTCCAACTTATAATCTCCAGGAATCTGCAAAATTATCATTCCACAAGCATTATATCCTTATATATAGATTTTATCCCGCCGATGTTATGCAGGTTTTCGTGTTTGTTTTCTCAGGTTTAACAGGTTATTTTGGACAAGGAAATGTTTTGAATCAAGCTTGTGGCGATGCATTAGTCATGGAGCTTCTACATTACTTTGGAGGAAGATCTAACCGTGTAATTTCATTATCCACCGAGCGAATCAGGGGAGTATTTGATTTCATTCTTTTACCTTATTTACTTTTACATCTTGTTATTTGAACATTGGGGACAATGTTCATCTTAAGTGTAAGGGGGGGGGGTAAAAGTACGATTTTAGAGAATGCCATTGCGCTTGATTTTTGTTTGTTTAATAATAGATGTGTAATAAAACTGAGATAAATACCTGTTAGGGTAATTTTAGTGCCAAATTTAAAATTTTTTACAACATATAGGAGTGAAACTTTGAACTTAATGAGCGTCTCACGGATAGGAGTTATATGACTAGCACAAAAAACCGTACCACTAAAAAAATTTTTCCACCCCAAATATGTGAGGTTCGCCCCTAGAATTGGTAGGAAAAGCATTTATGCTATGATGTGTGTACCGGTAGCACTTAGATTCTAGAACTTGCGTTAGGACCATTCCGAGGCCACAAGTGAGACTACATTCGTGTAGTTAGATTTACTACATTATAAGAGGCATTAGGATTAACCCATTGTTTTACACCTGTGTTTTTGTTACAATTACATTGGCTACATTGGTCAAGTAATTCTCCCACACCCCTTTGCGTTGTACTCATTTTTAGTACACGATACCCCTAGTACACCCCTCAGAGCCTATCTTTTCGTTTCAACCTTTAAGCATTTTACTTAAAGGAAGAATTTGTTACACCCTACTTAAATGTACACCCAAATCGCCTTAGCCTACCTTGTATGCACTCATTTTTAGTGCATTATTGTTACAACATTTGTTTAAACCCAAGTTAATTATCTAGTTGATTACATGGTTGCTAAGTCGAGTCATATCCTTGTACATATTGTTTTGGGACGATTGGGACTCATGGGTAAAGTACTAGTGTAATGGAGTAATGGGGAAGAGCATCATTTATTACCCCCATATGTGCTAAATGTTTTAAAAGTACTCCAAGTTTTTCAATTATCTTAATTCGAGTCGTTAGATTAGTATTTGTAAAGTTATGTAAAAGTTCAAGTGTAAGGGGAATGCAATGCCCCTATGATGTATTATTTTGGATGGTAGGGCAAGAGTGTATGCAAAAAAAAAAAAAAAAAAAAAAAAAAAAAAAAAAAAAAGAAAAATAAAAAAAAATCAAGAAAAATACAAAAAAATGAGAAAATGAAAAAATAGAAAAAAACATACGGACTACCATCCCGTTTCATTTTACGTTTGTTTTATGTTTGTTTTTGTTTTTGTTATTTCGTTTCTAGCTTAAGATCGAGTCTAGTCTTGGCTTAGCAACATTGTATAGTACATGTAATTGATCAAGATCTTTAACTAGCCACCAGTAAAACATCCTTTATCCAACAAAACCGTGTTTTCCTTTTCCCTACACCTAACGTTATAACCCATTTAAAAGCCCTCTTTGATAGTTTATCTTAGGTGCTTACGCCTAGTGGAGGAGGTTATCGATCCTTTCCCAAGCCTATGGTAATCTATTTGCTATGACAGGTAGTGAGAGATATTATCCGTTTTCATTTATGAGATTTATTTTGATGACACTTGAGAGATGTGAGTATCTAAACACTACTTGTGAGGTGCTAGTTTGTAATCTCCGTGCTTATTATGATTGAAGTGGAACGAATATTTGTTGTAATTACTTTTATGTTAGCATTAAATGACCCCTAACTTGTATTTTGATTAGAATAAAAGCGCATTTGCTTGAGGACAAGCAAATCTCAAGTGTAAGGGTATTTGATGAAGCGAAAAGTGTACCGCTTTTAAGGGGTCATTTAAGCCTTAAATCGTATTTATTTGATCAAATATTGCCCTAAATCGTTCCTTTTGTCATTTTAGGTACTTTTGAGGAGAAATCTGGAAAAGGAGGCATTTTGGACGTTTTTGGAGCATAAAAGTGAAGAAAACGACAAAGTCTCAAAAATCGGCTAAAAGTTACCTTTGACGGCGTCACAATTTACTCTAGACGGCGTCATGCCTTGGCAAGAAAAAGTGGACGTGAAATTTACTCATGATAAGCCAGTGAAAATAGCATGTAAATTCTGACGGCGTCACGCTTTAACTTGATCAAGGGCGTCACGGCTTAAATTAAAAGGGGACGGCGTCACGTTCAAGGTTCGACGGCGTCAAGCCTTGATAAGCCAGAATGGATTTTTGAAGAGCTAAAGAGGGACGGCGTCAAGAAGGTCATCCGGGAACCCTAGAAGCGGCGAGGTGACGGCGTCACAATCCATAAGGTGACGCCGTCAGATCCAAAAGTCTATATATAGTTTTCTAATTTTTTGTCATAAGAGAGAGCTTAGTGTGTGGAATTTTGGGAGAAAACCCTAAGACGAATTCAGCTTCTTTTTCAAGGCTTTTTGCCTTGAGATCTTCCATGTTACATTGAAGATAAGTTATCAATTAATCATTCAATATGTCTATGTGTTGTTTGATTTTATCTTATTCTTGTCTTTTGATTAACATGTTAGGCTAAATTTATCTTGTGTTTGCTTAGATCTAATGAAACCTAGCTATTGATTATTGGTTATTAGTGTGTTGTTAGTTGTATTGGATGATTGTTTATCTATGTTAGGCTTAAGAAAACTGGCTAACTTCCTATTCGGTAACTTGCTTGAACGTCTTAAGAAACATGAACCAAATGCGTACTAAAGGTTTTTATGGTTGTATTTAATGCACAAGCGAATTCTAGTGATCCCATGTTAGGAGCTTCCTAGCCGGCTCGACATAGGAGTGAAGTAGGAGCTTGTAGAGTTGGGGAAGTAAGTACGCCACCCCACGAATGGTATTAAGGAATACACCCGTCATCCACGCGACTAATACACACTAATTAACCGGTAAAAGATAGTTAGGGAGTAAGGAAATCTAAGTAAACACATTTCTCTACACATAAGTTTCTCACCACATTTTCATTTTTGTTATTTTATTTTATTTGCATCCGTAGTAATTTTGGGTTAGTTGACTAGCAACTAATTCCGCCCACTCTTTCAAAACCGAGATTTTACTTGCTTTCATAAAAATATAAAAACATAAAAAGAATCTTCCTCAACCCTTAGACCTAATTAGAGTAGTCTTTCACACCTAACGAACACTATTCCCTGTGGAGAACGATCAATCCCCCGTACTTACCACTACACTATACTACATCGGTCAGGTACACTGCCTGGTGGGGTTGTAAGCCTCTTGAGATCCCTCGAGAGGTAAAACCTGTTGTAAGGTTGCAAAACCCACGCATCAATAACTATGTTGCCTCCCCTCAAATACAACTAATACTAAAATAAACTAAAATACTAAAAATTCAATACTTTCATTAAGAACTGAAAGAAAGTATACTAACTAATACTAAAGCCTCCCCTCAAATGTAGCCTAGGAGTTAATCATCCCAATGCTCACAACTAAGTGGTTGAATCTTGAAACATCAAATCCCTTTGTGAGTAGATCAGCTACATTGTCATCTGTGTGAACCTTGACCACATTTATAAGCATGTGCTCATAACAATCTCGAATGAAGTGATGCCTAATCTGAATATGCTTGGTCTTGGAGTGATAAACTGGATTCTTCAAAATACAGATGGTACTCTCATTATCAATGTTGATAGGAGTATTTTTGAAGTTGTATCCATAATCCAAAAGTTGATTCTGCATCCACAAAACTTGTCCACAACAGCTTGCAGCAGCAACATATTCTGCTTCAGTAGAGGAGGTTGCTGCAATTGTTTGTTTCTTACATTGCCATGAGACTAATCTTTTTCCAAGATATTGACATCCTCCAGTGGTTGATCTTCTATCATAGTTATCTCCTGCATAATCATTATCTGAAAAAGCTTCCAAATGAAAAGGTGACTCCTTAGGATACCATAATCCTAACTTTGGTTGATGCTTGAGATATCGAAAAATCCTCTTGACTGCATGCATATGTGAAACCTTGGGCGTAACCTGATATCTTGCACATAAGCATACAGCAAACATGATGTCAGGTCGTGATGCAATCAAGTACATAAGACAACCAATCATAGATCTGTAAAGCTTCACATCTACAGCTTGTCCATCTTCATCCTTGCCTAATGGTTTATTGTTGTCAATGGGTGTGGTGGCAGGCTTGACAGTTGGGAGGTCAAATCTCTTAAGTATGTCAGCAACATACTTTTCTTGATTAATGAAGATTCCATCTCGTGTTTGTCTAACTTGAAGCCCCAAAAAGAAAGTCAATTCTCCCATAGAACTCATTTGAAACTCCCGCTGCATAAGTTCTTCAAATTCTTTCACCATAGTCTTCTTCGTGGCTCCAAAGATAATATCATCCACATAGACTTGGACTAACATAATGTCCTTCTTATCTCTTTTGATAAACAAAGTCTTATCAATTGCTCCTCTCCTGTAACCATGTTGTAATAGAAAATTAGAGAGTCTCTCATACCAAGCTCTGGGAGCTTGATGAAGGCCATACAGTGCCTTGATCACCTTGTAGACTTTGTTTGGATGTGCAGGATCTTCAAAACCAGGAGGTTGTTTAACATAAACTTCCTCAGTAATTGTGCCATAAAGGAAGGCACTTTTCACATCCATTTGGTAGACAGGAAATCCCATGTATGATGCAAAGGCAAGAAATAACCTTATTGCCTCTATTCTTGCAACAGGAGCAAACACTTCATCATAGTCCACTCCTTCTTCTTGGCGATATCCTTGTGCAACCAATCTAGCTTTATTTTTGATAACATTCCCTCTTTCATCTCTTTTGATTCTGAAAACCCATCTTGTACCAATGACTCTCTTGCCATCTGGTAGATCACATAATACCCAGACCTCTTGAAGCTTGAATTGTAGAAGCTCCTCTTGCATAGCTTCAACCCAACTTTCATCAGTTAAAGCTTGAGCTACCTTCTTGGGTTCAGTTTGAGATAGAAAACAAGCAAACAGGCATGTTTGTTGATCCTTGTGATTCATCCTGTTTTGTTTGTAAACAAAGCTAAGTAAAGCAGTATGTTGCTTAGAGAGACCTTTAACTTTGTTTCTTGTAACCACTCCTGAAGAGGGTGATCCAATAATATTGCTTTGAGGATGAGCTTTATGAACTCTCAATGTAGGAGTTGGTGGAACTGAAAGATCAGATTCCAAATTAGTAAAATCAGGTTCCTCATTGGTAGTTGAGAAAATACCTTCATGATTGAGCTCATCATCAATTTCTTCTAACCCAGGAATGTTAGCATTATCCAAATCATCATCATCAACATTGGAAACATCATCATTGCTCCAATTTGATGGTTCTAACACACCAGAAGTACTGTCAAAAGTGTCATCAGTACTTTGATCAAAAGTACTGTGAGCAGTATCTTTGAATGTACTCTTTTTCTTTGCAGTATCATAAGCCCTCCTTTGTTCATCTTCATAGGATTTTGCTATAGTTTCTTGAAAAAGCATCCTATTAAGTTCATCTTGTATGGCTTGATCTTCATCAGATACTGTATTGGTTGGTTGAGCAGTACTTTGTTCCTTATTAGTAACTGCAGGTTCTTTATCAGGAACATCTTCTGGTCTAACATTGACTCCATGAACAATGTACTGTGAATCATCTTCTTTGTGATTAGCTTGATTTTCTTCTCTAACAGGCACATAATTCAAAGATGGAGTGAACTTGAGATCAAGATCAAACATCCAATCAGGACCTTTTCCTCTCTAAGGTTCTTTATCTTCCAAAAATTCAACATGAAGACAATCTTGAACCTTTTTGGTACTCCTGTTATATACTCTAAAACCTTTGCTATTTGTATAGTAACCTAATAGATATCCTTCATCTAACTTACCATCAAATTTTCCCAGAGAATCAATGGTATTTAGAATAGTCAGAGGACAGCCAAAAGGTTTTAGAAAATGAATGTTTGGTTTCTTTCCCATGAGCAGCTCATATGGTGTCTTCATCTGAGGTTTTGTTACTAAAACTCTATTTAAAACATAGCAAGCAGTACTTACAGCTTCAGCCCAAAAGAGAATAGGTAATTGTGAATCTGCAAGCATTGTTCTAGCTGCTTCTATCAATGTCCTGTTCTTTCTTTCTGCAACACCATTCTGCTGTGGAGTTCTAGCAATGCTAAACTCTCTCTTGATCCCTTTCTTGACACAGAAGTCATCCATATGCTTGTTCTTGAATTCTGTCCCATTATCACATCTAATACCTCTTACTTTGAGTCTCAATTGGTTTTCAAGGGCTACTATCAGGTCATGGATAGCATCAAAGGTTTCATCTTTGAATCCCAAGAAAAAGACCCAACTAAATCTGCTACAATCATCTGTCACAACCAAGCAGTACTTCTTCTTGTTTAAACTCTCTACTGAAACTGGTCCAAACAGATCCATATGTAGCAACTCCAAAGGTTCTCTAATAACTCTGTCCTCAAGCTTCTTACATGAAGCTTTATGTTGTTTACCCTTCTTGCAAGCCAAACATGAATGATCAGTCTTGAATGTTTTGGAAGGTAAACCTCTAACTAAATTGCCTTTGACCAGCTTGTTGATGTTCTTGAAATTTACATGACCTAGTCTTCTATGCCATAGATGTGCTTCTTCCGATGATGCCTTGGCTACTAAACATGTTGCTCTTCCAGCAGAATTGAGACTCTTTAAGTCTAAACTGTACACATCATTGGTTCTTGGTACTTTCAATGTTACCAAGTGATCATCAACAAACTTGAACTCAGGAGAGAGAATAAGACATTTTGTATCAGTGAACAGAATGGGGTACTTCTTGTCACAAATCTGAGAAACTGACAAAAGATTAAACTTGAGCTCCTTCACATATCTAACATTCTCAAAATCAATGCATCCAGCCTTGATGGTTCCTTTGCCAGTGATTCTCCCTCCATCAGGATCATTACCAAATGCAACTCTTCCTCCATAATATGCCTTAAAATCTGACAGGATCTCCTTGTCCCCTGTCATGCTGCCAGAGCAACCACTATCAACAATAATATGATCTTTAAGCTCCTCCTCTGGGTTGCCCTGCACAGTAAAAGAAACGGGTTAGTTTCTTTTAGGAACCCAAGCCATTACTGACTTGTGTTCCCCTTGTGGAGTGACATACTTGAATTCCTTCAGTATGTAATCTCCACTGGTTTTGAAGGCATGGTCAATGATTATTTGCTTTGGTCCCATGTCCTGTGTTGTATTATTAACAACACTCCTTGTTTCACCCTTATCTGATGAAAGTACTGCTTGTTCCCCATCAGTACTTTCTTTCTTAACCCAATTTCGTTTGACTTTAGGTTTCTCTGACCTAGGTACTCTGCTTGAGGTGTAAGACCTTTTAGATTTATATGAAGTGAATCTCTTAGGTCTTTTATGTGAAAAAGTGTTAGCAGTACCATGATTGGGTGAAAACTTAGCTGTATTTTTAGAGGGTACTGCTTGAGAAACCTTAGACTTATCAGTACTTGAGGGTACTGATGGTTTTGAAAAAGGTCTTTTCTGGTGAGGGTACCTATAATCTTTAGAGAAATTACTATGGTTAACCCTATTTGAGTGATTCCAAACTGGTCTAGTCTCCCTTGGCTTATGGGTGGCAGGTCTATTCTTTGGGAACTGACTTAAATATTCTGAGTGAAAGTCACAGTGCTTAATCAAATGATCAGGACTATAGCATACATAACATAATTTTCGCTCCATATTCCCAAATCCTCTACTATGATTAAAAGGTTTCCTATATTTAGCAGTATTTTGAAAAGTTTCTCTTGGAGGTACTGCTGAATGTCTATCAGTACTTTGAAAAGATTTTGGAGGTACTGCTTGTTTTTGAAAGGCTGTAGGAAACTTTTGATCATTACCCCTTTGAAAATCATCCTTGGGTTTCTCAGAACTAGATTGACCAGTAAGCTTATTCCTAAACTCTAGGTTGTCTATACCATAACTAGAAACATCTGTCCTAGGTGGTTGAAGCCTACCTGTAGGTGCAGGAACTGAGTGATACTCCTTATCTTTCTTAAACTCAGGAGGTGATTTACTAATTGGTTACTCATTCCTAGATGTGTTTTCTTCTGAGCTAGTAAGTTCATCTTCACTAGTTGAGATTTCCTCTGAACTAATTGGTTCCTTGTCACTAGGTGGAATCTCATCTGAACTACTATCCTCAACACCATAACCTAGTCCAGCTCTACTGTTTATTCTTCTTTGTTTTTCAACAAATTGAACATGTGATAGACCAGCCTGTTTAATACTAGCATGTTTTTCTAACAAAGCATCTCTTTCCTTAGTAATATTTTCTAATTCAGACACCTTACATCCTAACTTCCATTCACTTAATTTTAATTGATAATCTTGTTGCTCATATTTTTCTCCCCAAGCCATTTCATTATTTTCATGTGTTAATATTTTGGCTTCCATTGACTCTAAAGTTAATTGATAACCAGCTACCTCAGACCTTGCTGTTCTACAATTATCTCTTTCAGTCACATAGTCTTTAAGCAACTTTTGATACACATCATTACACTTAGAGCATACCTCAGAGACATTGGATAAACTTGGTGAAGTAGCTACCATAGCAATCTGAACAGGTTCATCTTCATCCTCCATGCTCCAGTCAAAGCTTCCAAGACCATCTCTTGATTCCAAAGCAGCATATCCTGGTTACTCATCAAAAGCTGTGCTCCAATCAAAGTATTCCATTGCAACCATAGAATAGGTTATAGGTTCATCATCAAATTCACTGCTCCAGTCAATCTCAGCTAGATTTTCTTGAGCCACCAAAGCTTTTGGTTGTGATTCAGTAACAGGAACCTCTTTTCTTTCAACCTTAGGTTGTTCAATCATTCTGTTTGCTTGATATTTTGCAAACTTGTATTCCCTTGCAAAGTGTCTAAGCTTTTGACAATTGAAGCATTCAATCTTGGATTTGTCAAAAGTTATACCCTGTTTGGCTTTGAAATCAATTCCCCTTCCTGTTTTGTTCATGAACTTCTTGATCCTTGCAGTGATCATGGCAACTTGCCATCTTATGTCAATCTCCTCTAAAGCATCTTCTTCAATCTGCAACAAGTCTTCTTGATAGGTAACAGGTAGAGTGGCTTGTTGAGCAAAGAAGGAACATACAACATCATCATAGTTGGTGTTGTTTGTTGGTGATGGGGTGGTAGTGACAGTGGTTGTGAAAACATGCTGTGTATCACCAACAGTACTTTGAGAAGGATAAGCAGTACTTTTAGTGGAAGTACTGCTTCTGTTTTCAGAAGACACAAAAGCTATGTTGTGAGTTTTCTGAGAACTGTGACCATTCATCTCTTGCTCGTACACCTTCAAATTGTTGTAGAGATCATCAAAGTCCATAGACTCCAATCCAGGTTGTCCTCTAATCATGGTAGCAACCACATGCCAGACAGATGGCAAACTCCTTAAGAACTTCAAGTTTGCATCTTCAACAGATACCTCTGCTCCATACAGTTCTAGCATACTAAGTAGATTTTGGAATCTGTCATAGGCAGCATCAAGACCTTCTCTTTCACCAACAGTGAAAGTTTCAAACTGCTGCTTCAATAAGTTTCTATGCATCTTCTTGGAAGCATCATTACCTCCAAATCTTGTATTGATCGCAGCCCACAATTGCTTTGCATCCTTAGCATCATGGAACTTTAGTAGGTGACCATCAGGAATAGCAGACAGTAGTATGTTGAGAGCCTTATCTTGATTTCTCTTTGTAGCTGCTGGCAAGGTTGGTTTAGGTGGTTTAGGTTGTCCTTCAACTTCTACAGGTTCGTCAAGAACAACATTACCATTGACAATCACATCCCATAGAGCATGGTCTGTAATAGCAAGGTACTGCCTCATCTTCATGCTCCAGAGATCATATTCTCCCTTCTTGATGATAGGAATTCTGAGTGAGGTGATGGATGGGATTGGTGCAGCTTCAGTCGTCATCGTTTAGGGTTTGTTGTTAAATCGGTTTTAAGGGTTTCTTCTTAATCAGAGTCTCCACACAAGCTCTGATACCACTTGTTGGATTGATATACTGTGACCAAACTAACTTGTAGCTTGTTTAAGGTTTAACAACCTTGGATAAATCCAAAACTGTTAATGATGAAACACTGATATACTTTGTTAAGTATGCGGAAACTACTTCAACAAAGCTAAGAAGAATTACTCTAAACTTTAACGATTTTATTAATAACTTGAACCTGCTTATAATACACAGATTCACTAAACAAACTCTAATCGCTAATACTCTAATAATCGACTAATACTTTTCTCTATGTAAAAACTCGTACGACTAATGCCAACCTAGGGGTCCTTTTATAGGCACAAGGAAAACCCTAGTCGGTTTACAATACTTGAATGACAAGTAATTCTAATTATAGTCTAATAATAACTCTATGAACATTCTAGAATTACACATTAATCCTTAAACGTATTTGCATATCAGTCCTTTAACTTTTGCAGTACTTTGACTTCTTTAGAACATGAGCAGTACTTTGACTTCTATCAAGCAGTACTTTGACTTCTTCATGTAGCAATACTTTATAGCCCAACAGTTGGGTTACTTACTAAGCGAAAGCTTATGGTTTAGTTGTCTAACCCTTTTGTAGGTCCTTGTGTTATGGATGGCGTGGAATAAGGAGTATGGTTCATGTATGCGGAAGGATAGGATATTGGTAAGGAATTAGAGCTTAGGTAGATACCGAGCTCGAATGTATAATTTTGTACCCCCGTGAGTCAAGTAACGTTTTGTAACGAGTAGACAAGTGTCAAATTTTATGTCAAGAGTTATGTAACGATTTGGAGTCATTTGGTGGGTCTAAGCATGGTTTATGTGTTTTTGAGTAAAGTTAAAGGGGGTATTTGGTTGATGTGTGAATGTACCCATTTTGGTATGTGAACGGGTAAAGTACCCTTGAAACATGTTTGTTATGTTAATGTAATGCTTTTGGTAAAGTTTGGTGTAAAATGGAAGTCGTATGGGTTGTTTGTGGTGAAAACGGGTCAAAACGGGTTATTTGCATAACCCGTCTAAATTGTTAAGTACTATTTCCGGAAGTCGTTCGGTAAATGTTTTTGTATGAAAATGAGCTCATTGATAAGCTAAGTAAATCTGGAAAGTTTGGTTAGATAACGAGTTCGGAAGGTCGGGTTTCCAAGCGGAGATAGCGAAAATGGATTTTTTGGGACAGAAGGGGTATACGGCCGTATGGTGATTTTCCATACAGCCGTATGGAGTTTTACTCAGAAAGTTTGGATGGCCATACGGCTGTATGGTATTTTCGCATACAGCCGTATGGTACCTTTCCAGATTTTGTCGGTTTTAGTCGATTTTTGAAAAATCATATCTTTTAATCCGTAAGTCGAAACGGGTCATGCCACCTATTGTTTCGAAGGTAATTGAATGTACCTTCATTTAAAAATAGTCTCAAGTCCTGAATGTGTATGGATTTTTGTCAGATGTCAAAAGAGTGACAGTATGTTCGTAAAAGTTAAACGTTTCCGCGTCAAAGTTCAAAGTTTTTGGTCTAAGCGGGCACGGGGTGTAACAGGCTTTGTGTGGGCTTTTGGCTCATGGGCTTTTACATTGGACATTTATACAATATAAGAGTACTAATCTATATAATTCCAAAAGCCCCACACGTCTAACTATTTTAAAGACTTGAACTCGACGCACACAAAGTCTTAATGTTACAAATGACCATCACTTGACTAAATATAAATACTAACAATCTCCCCCTAAGGGATGGTCATTTCAATGACGATCCCGGTGATAGGTCTTTTGTCTTCAACGTCTTGAACTTTGTGTGTCGATGTAGAATAGTCTTCATTCTTCATTCCTTCATGCAATGTGAGCTTCAAAGTAATCGTCTTTTGGTGGTTCTTGCCTTGATCAACATCTTCGTGTGGAGATGTGTCATGTCCTCCAACATACTCATACATCTTGAACTTTGTACTTATGCTAACAATCTCCCCATATTCTTTCATAATTTGATATATGAACTTGTTCTTAACATCTTGATTAGCTTTTTGACTTTGTCGTTACACTCTATCTTTAACTTGATCCTTTTGTCTTAAACTTTTTACACTTGAGCTTTGTCAGGGGATGTTCTTCATAAGAATGAGTATGCTGAGGTGAAGATGTTTGATGTTTCTGATGATAGTTGATGGACTTTTGAAGTACCTACATAAAACAGTTAGCAATAATTCGTCCAGCGCTTACAGGTTCAAATTTTGAGATCGTTAACAGCATAGTGTGAAAACTTTCTCTAATCTTTACCAAGGCCGTTCTGAATCGGATACCCACGAGAGGGCTTACACGGACACACCGAAGTGCACCTACAATTCAGTGAGTCGCTGGAGATCACCCCACGACTGTAGACCGTTTGAAATACGTAACCATCATTGATATAGATGGCAGGATCCTTAGATCTCATTAAGACTCATGTACACCTTGTGTCCTTTTTGATGAACACGAGGCTATTCTTATGAAAGTGTTCCTAAGAGATTTTTTGATGAATCCCATAGCTCTAGACTCGATAATGTGCATTTTGGTTTTAGTAATCAGAGGCATGGAGTAGAGTGCCACCTTTTCAATATCAACACATCTCGGAATGAGAGGCCGATAGATTATGTAGTGTTCTCCATGGAGAAATGAAACAAATATATTTTAAGAGATATCTGAGTGGCTAAGAGGGGTGGTGTAGCGCGTCACTGGGTCTATGACGTCTTGTCTTCAATATCAGTACCACCTTAGTGAATACCGATAGCAGATGTATTGACCCGGTTTCTGCCCTAAGTTTTCATGGAGGGCTATTTCTTTTCACCCTTTCATTCAACTTTTCTTTTTAATTTTTCAACCCCTTCTTTCCCTTTCTCATATACTCCTTTTTTCAATCTTTCCTAAGGACTTCTAATTCTAATCTATTGAAATTGTCCTTGGGTAGATCCCTCCGGAACTGGCGGATCATTGGACATAAACCTAACTATAATCACCTAATTACTCCATGATTATCCTAGATTTGTTTATCACTTGCCATAAAACCTTTTTGTGAAAATCTCTCAAAGTGTTTATGAATAAACACATTTTAGTTAACACTTCGAGAGTTTTACATTTTTGAAATACTCCCCCTTCACATGTGCTCATGCATTTTTGATATAAATTTGTACATGTTGGGTAGAGTTCACACATTTTTAATTGATCGACTTTCAATGAACATGACCATTTCGAGACACGTTTACATCACTAGTTAGACTAGCTTGAAATTATTACCCGTCCAGGTCATATTCAAAAATCATTTCTCGAATTGGTACATTCTACTCAGACAAGTCCTTTCAATATCAGACATTATTACCCGTCCCGGACAAGTCTTTTCGATATCAGACATTTACTTTTCCGTCAATTCGAAGGTGAAATCTTGAGTCGAGCTCTTTTGAGATTCAAGCCACGATCTTTAAACTTTTTGATCACATTTTAATCACGTCTTCTCCCCCTCAAAAATAGCATATAGTGATATTTTTTATATCAACTGAATAAATGAAAGCTTTTTGGAGAGATAGACGGATCATTTTAGCATGATTTGGAACATTTTGATTTTCTTTTAATAATCCCCCTCAAATAAAGCATCTTTTTAAACATTTGAGTTTAAGAGGGAGTTTTCTTTTTGAAAAAACTTGATCATAGAATTTGGAGAAAGATTTTGATAAATCTTTTAGAAAAATCTTGATCATGTGTTCAAGAATTTTTAATTTGCAATTAATATTACGAGTCCAGCTCTGAAATAATCAAAAGTCATAAATGTAGCCCGGGTTTCGTACTGAAATATACGAAAACCGTAGTGAAGAAATTTTGAGAAACGACATGTTTTAGAAAACATTTAAATGAAGTCTTGCTCAAGCATCTATACATGTCCGTATCGTTGTTGAATGACATGTCGTGAGAAGAATATTTTTGCTTTTTATGGTTTATATTGTTTTTGTATTTTTGAAATTTTTCAATTTTTCAATTTTGTTTTTGTTGGTTTTTCAAATTTTGTATTTTGTTTTTCAAAAATATTTACATGCGAAGCTTTTTGAGATAATTCAAGAAGATTCGAGAAGACTTTCTAACTCTTCGGGAGTTAGGCTTCGCATTCCAATTCATCGAACTAAGTTATCAAACCGCTCTTTTGGGAGGGCTTTAGTAAATAGATCGGCGAGTTGGTATTCAGTCTTCACAAAGAATAATTCAACAGTACCCTCTTCAACTTATGAAGTGATAGCGGACTTTAATATGCTTGGTCTTCGAGTGTTGAACTGGATTTCATGAGATGGCTATGGCACTTTTCGTATCACAATACATAGGTATGCGGTCGAAAGAGAAGCCATAATCTGTGAGCTGTGTCCTCATCAATAGAACTTGGGCACAACATGCAGATAGAGACACATGCTCAGCTTCTGCGGTTGATAACGCCGTACAGTCTTGTTTCCTTGATGACCAGCCTACTAGCTTTTCTCCCAAAAATTGTGCTCCCCCGGATGTACTTTTTGCGGTAACTTGACAACCAGCATGATCGGCATCTGAAAAGGCTGTTAGTGTAAACTTCGAATCCTTCGGATACCAAAGTCCTATGTTTATGGTTCTTCGTAGGTACCGGAATATCCGTTTAACCTCTTGGAGGTGAAGTTCGGTAGGCCTTGCCTGAAACCGTGCTAATAAACAGACAGCAAAATGTATATTGGGTCGACTAGCAGTTAAGTACATGAGAGACCCAATCATGCTCAGATATTTCTCCGGATCGATGGGTTTCCCATATAAGTCTGCGCCTATTTTGGGTGAAGTGACCATTGGGGTTCCAGCAGAGTCACAATTTTCCATTCCATGTTTTTTCAATATCTTAATTGTATATTTAGCTTGATTTATGAAAATGCCACAATGGGATTGCTGGATTTGAAGTCCAAGGAAGAATTTTAATTCGCCCATCATAGACATTTCAAATTTACTTTTCATGAGATTTGCAAAATGTTTTGAATGTTTCGGATTAGTGGACCCAAAAATTATGTCGTCCACGTAAATCTGAACAATCAAAATATCATCTTTAAATTTTTTAGTAAACAAGGTTGGGTCTATTGTTGTTTTGGTGAAATTATTAAGAAGTAGGAAAGATGATAATTCGTCGTACGACGCCCTTAGGGCTTGTTTCAGACCATAGATAGCCTTCTTTATCTTGTAGACGTAGTCTGGATGATATTTGTCAATGAATCCATCTGGCTGACTCACGTACACCTCTTCTTTCAGAGTTCCATTCAAGAAGGCTGTCTTGATATCCATCTGATAGACCGTGATGTTTTTGTGAGTTGCGTATGCTAAGAAAATCCTGACTGCCTCAAGCCTAGCCACTGGCGCGAATGACTCATAAAAATCTATCCCCTCTTCTTGTCTGAATCCATTGGCCACTAGACGAGCTTTGTTGCGAATTATAGTCATCTCTTCATCCTTTTTGTTTTTCCATAACCACTTAAGATCAATGACAAGTTTTTCGATTGGTCTTGGCTCTAAATCCCAAGTGTCATGTAATTGATATTGGAGAAGTTCTCCCTGCATCGCTTCAATTCAAGCATTGTCTGCCATCGCCTCCTATATGTTCTTTGGTTCTTTAAGACTGACTGAGCAGACATAGATGCACATATCAGAATCGGTGGCGAGTTGTCTTCTAGTCTGGACTGGCCTTGAAGGTTCCCCAATCACATGTTCTATTGGATGGTCTTTAGTCCACTGTAACGTTGAAGGGTATCTTGGATTTGACGAATGCGTGTTAGATGGTTCATGTAACCTTGAAGAGGATTCGGCATATTTCGCTCCAAATGGGTTTTCAAATGGTCCTTCTTCAACCAAAGCATCGTTTTGTTGTTGTTCTTCTTGAATTGGTGTAGTTTGGTTTTGCTCATCAACTCTTGGTAAAACAATCTCAATTACTGGAGTTGCTGGAGTAGATGTTGATGATGTTGAGGGAGTTGGTGCGTCAGCTTCGAATGTGGTAGATGCATCTAGTGGTGGTGGTGGTGGTGGTGGTTGATGTTGTGGACTGGGTGCAGCGGAACGTTGTTGTGATGCATTTGTCGAAGCTCCACCATAGTACTCATCATACATAAACTCAAAGAAAGTGTCCAGTTCTTGATTTGTTGGTTTGTCAGTATTAGTTGATTGAGCTCTTTGGGGTACGAGTCCTGAACTAATATGTCCAGAAGTATGAAGGTTTGGTGCGGGTCCTAATATGTTATGATTAGAAGCCATCGAATTAAGCGCGGATTCTAGAGCGAGTCTCTCAGAAGCCATTTGTGAAATCTCTTCAAACTTCACATTCATCATCTCCATAATCCATTTAGTTCTACGATTATACACCCTGAATGCCCTCGAGTTGTCTGAATAACCAATGAAGATTCCAATATCACCCTTAGCTTTAAGTTTTCCCAGATCCTCTCTGTCATTTGTAGGATAGCACAAAGCGCCAAATACATGAAGGTAAGAGATATCGGGTTTTCTGTTGTTCACTAATTCGTATAGGGTTTTATTGAATCTTGGATGGATTAGGGATCGGTTCTGAGTAAAACAAGCAGTGGCAACTGCATCAGCCCATAAGAATAACGGTGCACTGGAATAAATCAGCATTGTGCGAGCAGCTTCCATAAGAGTTCTATTTCTTCTTTCAACTACCCCGTTCTGCTGTGGAGTTCTAACGGCTGATGTTTGGTGAGTAATTCCAGTCTCTTCAAAGTATGCTCTTCACTCCTGATTAGTGAATTCCGTGCCATTGTCGGTTCTTATGATCCTAACTGGAGCTTGAAGTAGGGCATGAATTCGCTTCAGAAATGTGATGATGATGCCTGGTGCTTCGTCTTTTGACCTCAAAAACCTTACCCATGTGTATCTTGAATAATCATCGAAAATCACAAGAATATACTTTTTCCCATTGATACTCTCAACTCTCATTAGGCCACATAAGTCCATATGCAACAAATGTAACTTATCGACCGAACTGGGTACGGTTTTAGGTTTATAAGTTGCCCGTTTGCTTTTGCCTTGCTCACAGGATGGACATAAGTGATCTTTGGTGTATTTGAATTTAGGGAGACCGGTGACGATGTTGTCTTTGGCAAGATTGGTTAAGGTGTCGAAGTTGAGATGGGATAAATGTCTGTGCCACAACCAGGACTTAGTTTCGTCAGCTCTTGTTACGAGACAAATTGGTGATGAAGAGGCCATTTGATTAATGTCGATAGAATAGAGATTGGTTCCATGATTTCCGGTTAAGAGATCATCTCCAATCAAATTCCTAATGAAGCAGGTGTTTCTCCTAAATGCAACCTCTAAATCTGCATCGCAAAACTGTTTGACTGAAAACAGATTGTGCCCCAACCCTTCGACATAGTAAACCCAAGTGATTAAGAAATTCCCAAGCTGAAGATCTCCATAACCCAGAATAGCTGCTACATGATCATTTCGAAACCGAACAGTTCCCATGAACTTCCATACAAAGTTGATCAGCAGCTTGAGATTCCCGGTCATTTGCTTGGAGCAACCCGAGTCGACGATCCAAAGACATATTTCGATAACCTGCCAATAACAGAAGATTTTGCATTTGGAAACCGTTTATCATTTGGTTCCATTGGGTTAGTGGTAACAAATGATTCACACTCATAGAAGGTTTCTATTTTCTCTTTTGGATCCATATGTAATTTACCATTCACTAGTGTAAACATTCTACCCGTTGGTTTCCAAACGCATAACTTAAGATAGTTCCTAGGCAAGATGCGACTACTGTTCTTCCTAGATTTTGCAATTAGTCTTTGAATATAGATAGTTTTAGCACTAGTTCCTGTAGGAACATCTTTCTGTTCAGGCATGGCATTCACATATACATTATTAGAAACAATATCATCGCACACATTTTTAGATAATGATTTCTTGTACGTTGAACAAACAGAGTCATTACATGTACTCGAAATGGTACTCTTAACATTACATCTAGATGACATATGTTTCTTATTCAAAAGCGATAAATTCCTAGGGTGTTCTTCTACATCTTCTGTTTTATTCTTGCTTTCACTCTTAGAGGCAGGCGAGACTATATTGTTCCTTGTATTGCTCCTAGGCTGTAGTCTGCTGCTCCTAGAGGTACTTTCTACTCTTGTAGAAGGTAAGGCACACACATTAGGATTTATCTTGTTGTCCTTTGATTCAGTTTTAGCATTACTAGTCTCATTTGGATTATCTTTCACACTTTTGTCAATCGCCCTATATGTTTTAGATGTAGAGGTAGACGCAGTAGTGGTACTAATCCTATAGAGTCCAGGTGCTATAACATTTGATGTTTCGACAACAGCTTTCTCTTTTCCTTTTACACTTTATTTAGGTAAGGGTGTTGGAGTGACTGTTTTTGTCAAATCAATTACCACATCAACTTTTGGAACCGTTTGAGAAATTGACATTTTTGGTTTATCCGAAGTTGATGGTTTTGCAAACTTAGTTTCCTCACCCTTCCTATTTTGACTTTCAAGCTGAGACTTCAACTGATCATTTTGTTCTTTCATGTTTTTGTAAGCACGCTCATATGACAATTTGTCATACTTACATTCTTCTTTTTTCCGATCAAGTTGTTTAAAATATGTGACATTTTCCTTTTCAAGCTTTGCAAGCGCATTTTCATATTTTAAAACAATTTGAGAAGTCTCAGCTCTCAGTCTTTCATCATCTTCAAAAGAATATGTTTGATAAATAATGGACATAATATCAGTTGACAGAGCTACTTCGAAGAGAGTGTCATTGTATTTTTCCAAAACTTTGATGCGTTCAATGTTTTCATTTGCTTCCTTTACCAGGGATTGGTGGTCCTTGACAAAGTCAGTTTTTCTTTTAAAATTGCATTTTCCACATGAATTACTCTCGCACTAATGTTATAGAGTGGAGTAGTAATTTCTGTTTCAAATACCTTTTTCATTTCATTATGAAAACTTGAATGCCAGTTGTTTATGCTAATATTTGTTTTTGAGTCAACAATACTTTGAAGTGTTTTTACTTTGTCTTTCAGATCATCCAAATATCGTCTAGCTTCACTTGTGTTAAAAGGGTTGCTAGAGGACATTTGTACGATGTTAGAAAGATGTTTCGAAACAACTTTTCGTTTTGAGACAACAACTGGTTTTTTGAAAAACATTGGTGACTCTTTTTGAACAAAATGTACTCCAGAAATTGTGTTAAGCTTAGTATAATCAATTGGTTTAATTTCTGGGTTCATTTGTCTCATTTTGTTTCTACTCTCTTCGGCAAGCTCAATCGTTTCATCAGAATCCCGAACCTCGGGAGGATCATGTTTATCATTTAGCACACAACCATTATATAACACATTCTATTCTTTCTGAGCTTTCTTGAGAAGATAAGGGTTTTCATAACCGATAGCCATTTTTTTCATTGTATGTAAAATCAGGTTTGGATCATTAATTAGCATATTAATTTTTTGTGTAGAATGACCCGTTTTTACAAGCAAATCTTCCAACTTCTTAATTGTTTCTTGTTTCACAATGATTTCATCAAGAAGTTCATTTTCACGTTTTGAAAATTTTGCTTTCAACTCTTTCTTTTCTTTTTCAAGATCAGAACAAGTTGATTTTTGTTTAGAAAGTTGGTTTTGTAAATCAGAAACTTCCGTGTTTAAGGATCTTATTTGCTTGTTTAAGTAAACATCAAGAGTGTCATACTTAATTTGCAATTGTTTTTCTCTTGAAACGGAGTTTTTGTAACCATCTTCTAATTCTGACTGTCGGGTTTGATTAATTTCAAAGACTTTTTCATTCACCTTATATCTCTCAAGCTCAGCGGTCAAATTTTCATTCGCGGCCTTAACATCGCGATTGACCTTTTTGACCTTTTCAATTTCAATACTACAGTTATTCAATAATGATTCAAATAACGCACGTGTTTCCTCCTCATTCTTAGTATGCTGTGACTTGAAGCCTCCATTAGGATCCATATCTGGAGTAGCCAAATTAGTATTGCTACAACTTGGGGAGTCCATATATGTATCGTAAGTGGGTGCTGAAGTCGCAGGATGCTGTTCATTCTGAGGTGACAGATCAAATATTTCATTATTGTGACATGTAGCATATGTTGGTACCTCAAAGATTCCATTAACATCATAAGCAGGAGGTGCATCAGAATCTGTTTCATACTTAGCCTCCTGAAGATTTGCCATGAAAATGCAGTTGGCATCAATGTCTTCAAGGTCTTCCATGTCATCCATAAGAGCAATGAAATCATTCTCTTATGCACTCAACTGTAACCCAACCGTTTCTTTTTGAGCCAACAGCAATGCTTTCTGCAGATAAGCTGGATATTTCTTCTTTGGTCTGGTGGGGCAGTTCTTTGCCATATGACCGACTCCCTGACAGTTGAAACACTTTAACAAATTTTCCATCTGATTACCCTGATTCACATTTCCAATATTCCCAGCAACTGGAGCAGCAACATTCCCAAACTGATTCCCAACATTCTGACCCCTCTGGTTTCCAACAAATTGACCCATCTGATTTCCACCGTACTGCCCTGCATTCTGATTACCCATTTGATATCGAGGAGCATATCCCTGCTGATTCCCATAACCTCCAACCATTTGTCCTTGTTGACCCATGTTAAAACTCGGCTGTGCGATCTGCCTGTTGCGAGTATTTGATGAGATTCTTTGGTTGTTGTTTGTAGGTGTGGAAAAGCGTCCTTGGAATGCCTTTGTGAGGTAAGCAAATGCTTGAGTCAAAGCAACACTGGATTCATCATTTTTAGTGAATTCTGATTCATGGTATTGTAGGTATTGTTGTTGTGGAATAACTTGTTGTTGTTGTGGGTAGAATTGTTGTGGTATGATAGCAGTTTGTGGAACATATGGTTGTTGCATGTAGTTCTGAGTGGGTGATGATGATGATGGTTGTGTATTCACTGTTACAGGTGTTGGTGTCTAAGCAACGAGTGCAAGAGGATCATGTTACTTAGCTAACTTTTCTTTCCTTACTTCATTTGCCTCTTTCTGGTTTTGTTTTAGAAAATCATAGAGCTGATCATAGTTCACCGCATGAAGGTTCTTTGTTTGGTTAACAATCGTAACATATCACCTCCATTCTTCTGGTAAGCTGTTGATGAACTTGATGTTTTGAACAATTTGTCTTGGTTCCAGCTTGTTTCTGATCAGCTCATTCATTAGAGTGCAAAACCTTGTATAGTAAGATTCAATTGGTTCCGCTGGAGTTGATGTAAACTTCTCCCATTCAGTAAGCAGCTTGTTTTCAACATCTTGTTGTCCAATCTCAGTGCCATGACAAAGCCTTCGAACTCGTTCCCACATATCATAAGCAGTTTCACAACTATCCACAGCAGCAAATATTTCTCGTGGTAAACCAAGTTGAATTAAGTGCATTGCCAAGTCATCAGCTGCAATTTGCTTCCAATCCTCTGGTGTGTAATCATTTTCTGTTTGTAAACGAAGGAATGGTTGGGTAGGAGGTGTTTCATTTGGATTTCTGCTTGAATGGTCCATTCTTGATGGAATGAAGTAGGAGTTTGCCATTATCTTTGGTTTTGATATAGCGAAGCATACGGCTTGTCCATGGAAGGTATCCACCTTTTTCAAGCATGGGAGGACGGTTTTCAGCACCGGCTGCATGGATGTCTTGTTGAGTAGTCATTGTTGATGTTGTATGATAAAGTTGATTCAGTTGATTCAGGATCGTTGCAAAGAAATAGGTGTTGTGATTGTTGAAGGTTGAACTCAGTTGTTGTTGTGAAGTCTTGGTTCTTTGTTGATGATCGGTTGAAGTTACTTGCAATTTGGATAAACTATTACAATTTAGATAAACGTAGCAAATTAAATAAAGTTACTAAATTTGACTAGACTATAATTTAGACAAAATCAAAAGTTCACAAATTCTACAAAGTTATGTAAATTACAATTTAGATTAAATGACAATTTCTATAGAAATTTCAATTTAAACCAAAATTAATACAAATTATGGTAAAATTTCAATTTATATAGAATTTATCTAATTTATATAAATTTGTAATTTATATAAAAATCTAACTAATTTATACAAATTAGTAGATATCCGTTTTTCGAAGTATTTTGCACACTTATACAAGTGAGAAAATACCGAGTCCGCGATCCTTGAAGATGT
The DNA here is from genome assembly GCA_021014915.2 of Artemisia tridentata subsp. tridentata. Classification (NCBI taxonomy): domain Eukaryota; kingdom Viridiplantae; phylum Streptophyta; class Magnoliopsida; order Asterales; family Asteraceae; genus Artemisia; species Artemisia tridentata. The sequence continues at coordinate 432,997,849 of CP139504.1, read as the reverse complement.
AGAAATTAAAAGTTTAAATCAAATTTATAAAAATTATTTAAGTTGAAAATGTTTATAAGAATTGCGATGGAGGACGAAAATTGCCAATATCCTAAAGTTCTTCAAAACAGCCACAATTGCGAAGAGGGACGAATTCTGTCAATCTGCGAAAGTTCTTAAACAATTGTGATGAGGGACTGAAGTTGACAGATTGCGAAAGTTCCTTGGAAAATTGCGATAAAGAGTAACTTAGGACAATTGCGATGGACTGAGCTTGGAAGAATTGCGATGGAATGCAGCACAATTGTGTTAGCAATTAATTTCTTAATTGCAAAAGTGATGGTCATTAGTTTTTAGAACTTAAATTTGTCATGTAATATGTAAGTTAAAAGTGGGCTTGTAGCATTAGAGTTAATTAGTGCAAAGTGTATAAGTGTAGTGCAAATACAAAGCCCACACAAAGGATCCACATTAAAGCCCACCAAGGCCCATCCTTGGTTGGCTGACTTTCATATTTAACGCCACACACACACACTCAGGAAAGAGTTGCCTCATTTGTAAGAAAAGAGTGTGTGTGTGTGTAACTTGTCTTTTGTTTATCTTTTTCACATTGAAGCTAATAAACATTTGACCAAAATATACCTATGATCCACATCTCCCTTCATGTTCTTAATATGTTAATGTGAAGCATCATCTTGTTCTAGTTTGTGTTTGTGTGATAAAGAGGGTGCTCGGTTCATCTTCTTCAAGGTAAATTTGAGCTACAACAAGTGGTTTCAAGAGCCTAGCTTTAAGGTAGGAGTATTCTTATTATTTTTGCTTGACCCTAAAGATTAAAACAAACTTTGTTATTTTTCTTTCATTAGAAAAGTTACAAATTGTGTTTTTATTCTTTTCGATCCACAAAAATTAAAGATAAAGTGTGTTTGTTAGAAGTGGGCTGTGAATATCTTGGTAAAAAGTTTAGTACTTTGTTGTTCTTGGTCTTCAGATCGTAAATCATCACCAACTTTGTAAAAGTTGTGTTGTTGATTATTTTAATAATTGAGGCGAATTATTGAAGTTGGTAAGGTTAGTGAAAAAGTGGCAGAGAAGTATGGGTATGTAAGAAATGTGCATGGGCAAAGCATGGGGAATTGAGAAAAAGGACAAAAGTTGGTAAAAAGTAGCAGATTTTCGCATTTCAGAAAGTCAAAGGTGTCTAGGAATTGCATTTCTCTCGGAATTGCTTCATTTCTCTCGGAATTGCACTTTTTCTCGCAATTGCTGCTGTTTCATCGCAATTCGTCTCGCAATTGGCACTTTTGTCGCAATTCAGGTTCTGTCTCGCAATTGCTCTATCGCAATTCAGTTGTCTCGCAATTCCACTTCTATCGCAATTGGGTCTCGGAATTGCTGTTTTTATCGCAATTGGTTTCTGAATTGTACCAGTCTCGCAATTGCAACATTATTTCGCAATTGGTGGTGTTTTATCGCATTTGGTCTCGCAATTCATACTTAAGACTCGCAATTGGTGCAATTTTCGGAATTGGCAACTTCAGTCCTTGTACTTTCAGCAGAATTAAGAGATCTTTCGGATTTGACACTTTTGGCCCTCGCAATTGTGATTAAAAGACTTCAAAGTTAGATAACTTTTAAGGATTTGATTCGAACGTAATTTCGTCAACTCGAAAGTGAACTCGGTATTTTTACTCTTGTATAAGAGTGTAAAATACTTCGACAAACGGTTATCTAACCTCTTGTATAAGAGTGTTAGATTTTATATAAATTACCGATTTATATAAATTAGATATATTTCTATCTAAATTGATATTTAGCCATAATTTGTATAAATTTTGGTCAAATTGAAATTTCTATAGGAATTGTCGAGTTTATCTAAATTGTAATTTACATAACTTTTGTCGAAATTGTAAACTTTTGACTTTGTCTTAATTATACTCTAATCAAATTTTGTAACTTTATTTAAATTTGTTTCGTTCAACCAATCCTACAACTTCATCGATCATCAACAACAAACCAAGGCTTCACAAAAACATCAACCAAGTTTAATCGTCAACAGCAACGTCTCCTACTTTGTTGCAAAGATCCTAAATCCACATTATCATACACAATATTTTAAAGATGACTACACAACAAGACATATATGCCGCAGGTTCAGAAAACCGACCTCCAATGTTGGAAAAAGGTGGTTACCTTCCATGGACGAGTCATATGCTTCGATATATGAGATCCAAACCTAATGGACAAGGTATACTCTTGGTTAACTCCGTCAAAAAAGGTCCATTCCAGCCTGGTGAGATTGAAGATACAGCTGGAAATCCTAATGCAGAACCTCCCGTCGATCCAACGTACAGAATCAAAGAGGAATCGGATTACACTGAAGCAGATTGGAAGCAAATTGAAGCTGATCACCTAGCAATGCATCTAATCCAACTCGGTCTACCACAAGAAATATTTTGTGCTGTAGATAGCTGTGAAACTGCCAAAGAAATGTGGGATCGAGTTAGACGTCTTTGTCATGGTACAGAAATTGGCATTCAAGAAATGGAAAACAAGCTTCTGACAGAATGGGAGAAGTTCACAGCAACACCAGCTGAACAGATTGAATCTTACTACACACAGTTTTGTACTCTAATGAATGAGTTGATCAGAAACAATTTGGCACCTAAACAAATTGTTCAAAACATCAAGTTCATCAACAACCTTCCAGAAGAATGGGGACGATATGTTACTATTGTCAACCAAACTAAGAATCTTCATGATGTGAACTACGATCAACTCTATGACTTTCTCAACCAAAACCAAGCAGAGGCAAATGAAGTCAGAAAAGAGAAACAAGCAAAACAACAAGATCCTCTTGCACTCATAGTTCAATCACCTACACCTGCAACAGTCAGTGCACAACCATCATCATCATCATCCACTCAGCAATTCATGCAACAACAGTATATTCCACAATCATCATTCTACCCACAACAACAACATGTAATCCCACAACAACAATACCCACAACACCCAGATCAAGACGATCAGGATGAGTCAACTGCTGCTTTGACTCAAGCTTTTGCTTACCTAACAAAAGCATTCCAAGGACGTTACTCCACACCCACCAACAACAATCAACGAATCTCATCGAACACTCGCAACAAGCAGATTGCACAGCCGAGTTTCAACATGGGACAGCAAGGACAGATGGTTGGGGGATATGGGAATCAGCAGGGATATGCTCCAAGATTTCAGATGGGTAATCAGAATGCAGGGCAGTATGTTGGTAATCAGATGGGTCAGTATGCAGGGAATCAGATGGGTACAGCTGTTGGTAATCAAAGGGTACAGAATGCTGGGAATCAGTTTGGGAATGTTGCTCAGGGAGTTGGGAATAGAAATCAGGGAAATGGGATGAAGTGCTTCAACTGTTAGGGTATTGGTCATATGGCTAGGAACTGTCCAGACCAGCCGAATAAAAGGGATCCAGCGTATTTACAGAAAGCACTAATGTTGGCAAACAAGGAAACGGCTGGACTTCAGTTGAGTGCAGAAGAGAATGACTTCATGGCTATTATGGATAATTCAGAAGATCAAGAGGACATCGATGCAAACTGCATTTTTATGGCAAATCTCCAGGAGGCAAAGTACGACACAGACTCAGAAGCACCTCCTGCTTTTGACACTAATGCGGTTTCTGAGGTACAACCATATGCTACATGTCACAATAATGAAATTTTTGATATGTCACCTCAAAATGAACAGCATCCTGAGACTCCTAATCTCATTTATGATACATACATGGACGAACCAAGTTGTAGTAATACTAATTCGGTAACTCCTGATATGGATCCTAATGAAGAATTTGAGTCACAGCATACTGATAATTATGAGGAAACACGTGCTATGTTTGAATCATTATTGGAAAATTGTAGTGTTGAAATTGAAAAGGTCAAAAAGGTCAATCGCAATGTAAAGACCGTGAATGAAAAATTGACCACTGAGCTTGAGAGGTATAAGGTGAATTCAAGAGCTTATGATTTTCATAACAAAAAATAGTCAGATCTTGAGGTTAGCTTAAAAGATTCTGAGTTAAGAGAGAAACGTTTACAAATCAAATTTGACACTCTAAATGTTAATTTGAATAACCAAATTAAATCTCTTAACAAGGAAATTTCTGAACTAACCAACCAGCTTTCAAAACAAAAATCAACTTATTCCAATCTTGAAAAGGAAAAGAAGGAGTTGAATGAAAGGTTTTCAAAACGTGAAAAGGATCTTCTTAAAGAGATCAATGACAAAAAGGAAACCATTGCAAAGTTGGATGATTTGCTTGTAAAAACGGGTCATTCTGCACAAACAGTTAACTTGTTAATAAACGATCCGAACCCGATTTTACATACATTAAAAAAGGTTGCTATCAGTTATGAAAACCCTTATATTCTCAAGAAAGCCTAGAAAGAACAGAATGTGCTTTTTAATGGTAATTTAATAAATGCTATCCATGACCCTCCTTCGGTTCATGATTCTGATGAAACGATTGAGCTTTCAGAAGAGAGTAGAAAGAAAATGAGACAAAGGAACCCAGAAATAAAACCCATTGACTATAATGAAGCAAACAAACTTGCTGGGGTTCATCTTGTTAAAAAGGAGTCACCTCTGTTTTTTCAAAAACCAGTGATTTTCACAAGACAAAAGGCTGTCTCAAAACATCTGCCTAACATCGAACAAATGGCATCTAAAAACACTTATGATTCAAGTGCAGCTAGACTATATTTGGTTGATCTTAAGCAGAGAATTGAGAAACTTCAACGTATTGTGGCTTCCAAAATTAACAATAACAAGTTTGAATGGTTTCCGGGTGTTCAGGATGAACTCAAAAAGATTTTTGAAAAGGAAATTAATCCACATGTTGCTGCAATCTATGCGGTTGTTCAAAATGTGGAAAATAATCTTTTAAAAGAATCTGCAAAATTCGTTAAGGATCACAAATCCTTAGTGAAGGAAGCAAATGAATACTTGGAACGAATAAAGGTTTTGGAACATCAAAATGACTCTCTCTCTTTCGAAGCTCTATCGACCGATATTATGTCCATTATTTACCAAACATATTCTGTTGAGGATGATGAACGACTTCGAGCTGAGACTTCCAAAATTGTTGTAAAATATGAAAAGGCACTTGCCAAAATTGAAAAGCAAAATGTTGCATATTTTAAACAACTTGATACGAAAAAGGAAGATTGCAAGTATGACAAACTGTCGTATGAGCGTTCTCACAAACAGTTGAAAGAACAAATTGATCTTTTAAAGTCTCAGCTTGAAAGTCAAAAAGGGAAGGGTGAGGAAACAAAGGGTATTGCACCATCAACCCCCTTGCCTTATGAGAAACAAAAGGAGAAAGCTGTTGTCAAGAACAATAATGTTATAGCACCTGGCCTTTATAGGATTAGTTCCACTACTGCGTCTGCCTCTACATCTAAAACATATAGGGCGATAGACAAAAGTAAGCAAGATACTCCGAAAGAGTCTAGGAATGCTACCACAACATCTCAGGACAACAACAAAAATTCTAATGAGTGTGCCTTACCTTCTACAGGATTAGAAAGCACCACTAGGAGCAAGCGAAAGCCTAGGATTAGACAACAACAAAAATTCTAATGAGTGTGCCTTACCTTCTAGAGTATCGCCTGTCTCTGAAAGTGAATGCAAGGAAGTAGAAGAACACCCTAGGAATTTAAAGCTTTCAAATAAGGAACAAATATCATCTGGATTTAATGAAAAGACCAGTGTTTTGAATGCATGTAATGAATCTGTTTGTTTAATGCAAGAGAAATCTTTGTCTGAAAATGCTTGTGATGATATTGTTTCTGATAATGTGAATGATAAGCCTGAACAGAAAGATGTTCCTACACGAACTAGTGCTAAGACTAGATACCTTAACAGTCTCATTGCTGTATCTAGGACCATATCTAGTACTCTATTGCCTAGGGACTATCTTAAACTTTGTGTATGGAAACCAACGGGTAGAAAGTTTACACGTAAGATTGGCAAACAAAAAGTTGTTCCCTTAGAACAAAATTAAACCATCTTTGTGTATGCGGTTCATGTGTTACCCCTAACCCATGGAACCAAATGTAATACGGTTTTCAAATGC